>VZTD01002512.1:108594-234917 GCA_013397725.1 Rhagologus leucostigma | reverse complement strand
GGTTGCAACCTGGTTTTCTCTCAGAGGCTATATTACTAGATTTTGGCCAAATCGGCACAAACACTTGCTCCCCCAGAAACCACCGAGCAGAGTCTTTCTCCCAGCAACTCAGTCCAGTTAGTGACTCGTATTAACAGAACAGTACTATTCAAACTGTACAGGTAACTTCCCCAAATAAAACCACTGCAAGTTAATCTGACTTTCCACCCTTTTTAGTGAGAGAACAGCCATGAGTTTCATTCTTCTGTCCCCATTAAATTTGACATTTCTACTGTCACTGCTGGACCCTGCAAGAGTTTCGTGAGTACCCAGTGAAGCTAGCTTCCATTTTCTGCAAATGTACCTTAATAGAGCTTAAAGTTACCCAACATTACAGGTTTCAGTATTTGTGACATTTCATCAAATGTAGATGAAGCACTCATTCTTCTGATTAGCCTCTCCCAAAGCTTAGGCTACAGAAGGAAGATGCAGTATGAAAGACTGGAGACCAAGTCATAGCATGGTTAGATATGAAGAAATTTCACATCCAGATCTCACATCTTGCAGCCTGTTACCTCCAAAATGAGACAGTGCCAGGATTTTGAGTGCCGGATGGAAAGTAGCATCCAGAAACATGCACATGTCAGCCCCACCTGCCTACCATCAGTGTTTTGGCCAAGTATTATTACTTCATAAATAGTAATTCTTACTCAGGAAGGAGGCAGGGTCTCAGTCAACAATTCAGTTGACTTCTCAGTTAACACCTTTCTAAGATAAAAACTCTGGGAATTTCTAGGTTTTGTATTCTGAGCATCTACATAGTGAGTTGTTCCCTCTCACCCTCATAAGATGCAAAAAACCTTAATAGAACAGCCTGCAAAAAGGATCTCCCATTAAGCAGATGCTACTCCTTGAATCATTAAGACAACTGGCTTTTAACAGCTCACATAGGCACCCAAGGCTTGCGACACATTCAGTCTTAAGCAGACTGAAAGAAATGCCACTAGCTTTTAAGTTCATATAGTAGCAAGAATCCATACAATTCAAAAAGAAAAGGTTTCATCACCTTCTCTGCCTTCTGCTAAAACAACAGTAGAAAAAAAGACAGTACAATGATGTGAGCATCCTTGTTTCCAGCAGTCTTCCTGCTGCAAGACAGCATCAGCTATGCTTTAAATATTTATGACACTTGTAGGTCAGAGCTAGAGGTCTTGTGTTCCAGAAGCAATATTACATTTTTAAGCTATGGTGAGGTTTTCTGTTCCTATGTGCTTGTTTTAAGTCCAACAAGTTTTCGGATCAAACAGATCAGATGCAACTCGATGTATTTGAAGTCCTTTCAAACAAACTAAAGCACTGACAATGCTAACAGCCAAAACCGTTGAGATAAAAGTGGTGCTGGTGAACACTATCAGGACTTCACTTACAAGGTAATACTAAAGTTTTTACTAGTATTAAAACCATAAGCCTCCTTCCCTACTTAACAATAATATGAATCAAAGTAATCCCACCCTCCAGAAAAGGTGTTGCAGTGAATTCTACTGTGTCACTACTGTGCAAAACTTGCCAATACCAAACCTGCTCAATTCACTCAGTATAAAAGCTTTAAGATAATATTTGATAAGTCTCAAAATATGGTGAGATATACCATATTGCACCAAATGCTACAAGCCACTTGTTTACCATAAAGAATAACTTGTAGTAATTGAAAGATGTATAAACACTATCTTAACAGTCCTGTTGAAAAGGACAAAACCTCGAGTTAACAAAGGCTGACCAAGGCACAGCATACAGCCCTTGTTAAGGAAAGCACTTCAGAACACATGATGGAAAAGGGTTTACACAACACTTTAAAGCCATTTCCCCCAGAAAGGAGCATAATTTTCACAGCCTTCAGAGGGAGATACTCTGCTTGGGTATTACAATTCAGCCAATCCTTGTAGCCAGGACACATACCACCTTCCCTTGTCACCGAACACACACACAATTCACAATGAGAATTTTGAACCATCAAAGCATTCAATTTCACCTCTGCTGTTAGTATAACATGATTCTCCCTAAGTTTACTAATGCTTATTCGTCTTGTAAACCCTCAGGTATATCTACAAGTTGATAATAGGGTGAGATACATTAAAAACTAACTGAAAGTCTACATATAGTACCTGTTTCAAGTTGAGCACCCTTGTTTCTTATCACTCTTAACACTAATACCAGGAATTACAGCTGGGAGGTAAAGAGTACATACAGAAAAAAATTTTTTACTTAGAATCTGGATAACTGCCACTACTCTTTTGGCATCAGCCCTGAAATCATCCAGTTGGAAGGTTTTTTGATGAACTACTAATTTATCTACAGAGAATATTACCCACATCTGCTACCTGGATCTGCCTCAAAAAGTCACTGAGAAGATTAAAGACTTAACTCACTCTGCCCATCCAAAGCAATGAAGGTTTCTTGCCAGAGTCATAGTCCTTAAGACCCCAGCATCAGCACCCTTGAGACTCCAGGGTTTTGGTGTTTTTAGTGTTGGGTTTGAAAGAACGGTCCAGAGAAAGGCCACTAATCTCCAGGAAATATTCTAAACACAATTCAGTCTATCCTACTTGTGAAGCAGTAGCAGGAAAGAAGCACATGTTACCAAGGACAGTTTAAAAGCTTTAACAATTCATGAAGACCACAAAATCATAGAAAATGCTGAGTTGGAAGGGACCCATCAGGATCACTGAGTCTCACTCCTGGCCCTGTACAGGACACCAGATGCCTCCTTTTAAGATGCTGTCAGCCTCCTACCTCAACGTTGCTCCTAAACTGAAATTACCAAATCAATAAAGCTGTGTTTACCTATAGGTTTGTAGGTTCTGACTGATTTCAGATTCATTCAAGTTTGAAGGCCACATTAAAATTTCTATACCATAATTTCAACACCTGTGTTTGGATCACATCCATTAGTGTCAATAGATCTCGTTACTTCTGCAAACCTAGAAACTCAATTCAGCTGAGACTTAAAAGACACAGAAGAATGCTTCTGCAAGGCAGTATGGAGCAATTTTATTTCAGCAAGCCATGAGAAGTATCTACAAACAGTAGGAACTAAGCAGGACAAAGAAGCCTCAGAAGCATAGGCAAAAAGGAACTTTACAGAAAAAGTCTTTACCACAACTACGAAAACTTGCTCTCAGTACAATTTTTAAATAGGATCTACCCACCTCACCATATCACAGCATGTGTCCATTAACAAGGAACTCTAGCCCAGGAAAAACAGTATTATAAGTCATTTTCCTTCTAGTAATTGTATTTCCTTAACTAAAAAATTTTAGTGACTGCATGACCACCTCTCATGTCCCGTTCTCACAGGTTTGTTTCTAATCACGGAAAGCATACATTAGCAAAAAATGTGCCCTTTGCAACAGGAAATTCTGCTTAGTCCCCACTAGATGCGCATTTTTCAGCTGGATCTAGTTGTATCATGGTTATTTCTCTAGATAGTCAGGCTCAGCGTATTTCTTAATAATATTATTTTCACTGAATTACTAAAAGCCTGACATATGAAAGGTCTCTTCCATTCTCTATATCCACTTTAATTCCCAACAAGCAAGGTCCGAAAACACAAACTTTTCAGAATAACACTGAATAATGGCTTAATTTGTTCTGTATTACCCCTGAGCAATAAAAATTACAAAAATCACATCACAGCTCAATTCTAAAGGCTTCTTATAACTTGCATTTATATAAGCACCAGCTGAAAAGCACTGTACTAGCTGCAAGCTAGTTTTGAAGCACTACACAGATCTGGCAAGACCTATGTTTTTCTTTGGAAGTAGGGCTGGAAAAGAATATAGTCCAGTGTGCAGGCATTTACCTTTCTCCCACTCTATCATTTGTTTCAGGATCATAACTTTTACTATAGATCCAGTTAGGCTCCAAACTAAAGTATGTTGTTATTCAAGTCAGCTACATGCTCCAGTTTGACCTCTTGTTACTCACAGTGTCCTCACAAAGACACCACACCAATACCTTCAAGAACTCTTCTTGAAAATTAAAATAATATTTGAAGCATTGGGAAGATCTCTTACAGAAATGCTTAGAGCAGATGACAGCAAGTATTCATCTCATTAGGAATTCATTTTGCACAGCAACCCCCTACAGTTTATAAATACAGTAGTTCAGTTAAGGCTTTATCAGCCAACGAGAGATACTACTGTATTTCCCTCCCCCAAGGGTTTCTGCAGCTTTCCCTGTTTCAAAAGTGTGCTTATTAATTCAGGCTTTACATTACAGGTAAATTAGCACAGTAAATCTTTATAAATCTTTAAATGTTTCAGTATCAATTTTTTTGCTGATAGAAAAAGACAATTAAAATAATCCTAAATTACAAATGAGCAATACAGTCTCTTTTTGAATAAAAGTGCTATGAATTTTATTCTACAATGCCCCATTTAGTTACAATATACTAAAAAGCAACAGTTAAGCCATTTGTTTATCTTTTCAGGACAGCACATTCACTCTTACGCGCAACAGAAGGAACAAGCAGTTGGAAAGGAATAGAATATCTGAGAAAGAACAGAAGTGAAAACGGAAATCCAGTTCAAATACCAGACATGAGTGTTTTATGCACAGTACTAGTACCCAGCTTTGAGAAAAGTCACTAAAACAGGTATTAGCACTGGTTTCAAACACTTTGACAAAGCCAAGAGCATCCTCTTGCAACACAAGTGCTTATTTTGAAGAAGCAATTAACATTTTTCAAAGTCCATACCTTAAATGTACCATTTTGGTTTTTCATGTATGAAACCAAAAATATGTCCACTGGCAGGAGCGCTGATGTGATAAGAGCAACGGCCAACGCAAAAATTGCTGTTATGGTAGAAATCACTTCACTTTCCCGCCGACTCTGATACTTGCGCACATAGACCCAGCAGAAAATTAGAATGGCCTGAAACAGACACGGAAAAACACCTGTGAGTTGTAGAGTAACGATGTCAGCAAGCAGCTACTGATGTTAGACCCCATACGGATGACTGGCATAGTATCAACACACCTTTTACCTGAACACTCAGCACCAGCGTTATATTGACCACACAAAAGTCACTATTTTCCTTAAGAGCAGCTTGAGCAATAACGCCAGCGCTCACACACGGAACATGCGAAAACACAAGCAAGCAGCCCGGCTCGGCGGGCAGTAGAGCAAGGCAGCCCCCCGCTGCCAGCTCTGGGCTCTGCTCTGCCCTGCGGCACCCCCGCCGAGGCAGCCGCGGGAGCCGCAGGGAAGCGCTCTCGGCCGGGGCGGGCTCAGGGGCACGGGCGAGGAGAGCGGGCGAGATGCCCAGCACTGGAACAGCGAGCGGCCGAGGAAGGAGTAGCAGCAGGTCCAGGGAAGGGGAGGGGAGGGGAAGAGATGTGTGAGGGGGCCGCCGCAGGGCGGGAGAGCTGCTTCTCACCAGCAGGGCCAGGCCGAAGAGGCACCATCCCGTCAGCAGGTCAGACGCGGCCGCCGCCATGTTCGCTTCCGTCAGCGGGAGCGCGGCCGCCCCGCCGAGGCGGCGCTTAAAGCGCGGCGGGAGCGCGGCACCGCGGCAACCGCCCCAGCGCCGGGTGACGTCACACGCCGCTCCGCCTCGGCTCCCGGCCCGCCTGCGCTCCCTGCCCCGCGGGCACTGCCGCCGCCTCGCTGGTGACGGGAGACAGGCACTTCTCCGGGGGGCAGAGGTGACCAGAGCCGGCAGTCACCCGGCCCTGTCCCGTGGCAGAGCGCAGCCATCGGGGGGCAGGAAAGGGGAATCGGAGTGATGAAGAGCTGTCCTCACGTCTTGCTCCCGAGAAGGGTTTGCCTGTCCTTCCCTCCCGGGGCCGGGAGGCAGAGACAGGGCAGCGCTTGGTCCGCGGGGACTCTTGCCTAAGGGACAGCGGGAGGGGAGAAAGGGGGTTTGAAGAGAGGTAAAAGGTGCACTAAGAGGTATCAGGCACTTTCAATCCTTTTGTTTTTGCTTCTTGCTGTAAAAGTGCCTAAACCCTGCGTGGCCTGTAGCCGCGGGCTGTGCCGGCGGGCCGGGGCCGCTCCCGCGGGGATGTGCGGGGAGGGTGTGCGGGAGCCCCGCACCACCATGCCTCTGCCTCGGGCTCCTCTTAATCGTGATGGTGCGAAACCTCGGGCAGGATCGCGATCTGGTGGGAAGCCTGGCTTCGGGACGCCGTGCCCGGTGTGAGGGCAGCCGTGGGCCGGGAAGGGTGTGGGGTTAGGAGGTGCTCTGGGGAGCTCGTGCTCCTGAGAATGTGGATTTGGTTGCACGGGGAGTGGGAGACCCTCATCTGCAAGGTGCTGCCGCGTCTTAGTCTCTACTTTGCTGTAAGTGCTGCGTGCATCCAATCATGGAATCATCAAGGTTGGAAGAGACCTTTTATAATCATCCGTTCTGACCGCCCACCGGGCACTGCCACTGTGACCCCTAAACCACTAAACCGCATCACCCAGCACCAGATCCGGTCACCTCTTGTGTACCTCCAGGGATGGTGACTCCACCACCTCCCTGGGCAACTATTCCAATGCCTGACGACCCTAACAGTGAAAATTTTCGCCGTATCTAATCTGAATCTCCCCTGTCTCAGTTTAAGGCCATAAGTTTGGGTGCAAAGGGTTCTGCCTGCAGGAGTGCCCTGGTGTAGCCTGGGGCCGTGTCCAGAGCGTGGGCTGCCTTGCCGGGTGTCTGCTGGGTGCACAGCCAGCTCACGGGTGAAAATGTTTATGAGCCTTGCTGGTTCCTCAGCTTTGGTACAAAGGGCTCAGAGACCTGTCATCGGGCAGATGGCTACATTCATGTCCTGAAACAATAGATAGATTTTCTATGTTTCCATTTTCTGTGAGAACAAATGCACTCATGAGCCAAGTAACAGGAGGTTGAAATTCAGGCTCTTTTATTTGTAGCCTTTTGAGAAGAGACTGATTTGGGCAGGGGGAGCTCAGCCTGGGAGGGATGAACTTCCAGGTGCTGTTAGGCCAGTGGGGGTGATGGGACCTCCTGGTGTCAACAGTGTTCGTCAACCAAGTGTGAGGTCACGTGAGTGGAAGGACTTCTTGTGGGCTCATAGCCTTGAGAGATCTGTTGATGAAGGGGCTGTGAGAGCCTTACCCCAGACTGGCTTTTGCCCCTGCTAAGACTTAATTTGTATGAGGGGCCATTTATATGGGATAACAGCGTGTGGTGGTGTTCGTGAGCTATGTCCAGGGCATCTGAGGTGTGTGCTCAGAGGGACTAGTTCTCTCAGGAAAACTTGGTGTGCCTGGTGGAATAGCTTTGTTGTAAAGTGGCTGCTAAGTTTGCGGGGCTTCAATTTACTGTGACAGTGTTGTGACAGCACTCACAAGCTATGCATGGGGTGATTGGGGCAGCAGGAGTTTGGATGGGCTTGCAGCTTTGCGAGAAGGAACCTGTGTTTGGGAGGAGAGGAGAATTGGAAGTTTTGCCTCAGAGCAGTGGATGCATGCTGTATTTCTCAATTTGCTGTCAGGGCAGTGTGGAAAGGCACTGACGTGGCAGCATTCATGAAACAGGTGATAATGGAGCTGAGGAGGGTTCTGGAGAGCTTGTAAACCTTGCAGGTGGGTACCTGCAGGAGCTCCATTGACTCACGGAGGGAAATGTTTCTTGCAAGGGCAAATACCTGTGCCATATATTAAGTTACTGTGAGAACAGTGCAGGTGGAAGCAAAATGAAGTGAATATTCACGAGGTGCTTGGATGGTTGGTCGTGGGTGCAGTTTTTAGGTGAGCTTATAGCATTGCAAGAAAGGGTCTGCTGGTGGAGAAGTGGTGTTTTTTGGGAGGCTCATTCTGGAGGGGAAGGTGGTTGTGCTGTGTCTTGTTTGGTGTGAGGGCAGGGGCAGCAGGCAGGTGGCTGTGCAGTGTCTGTGCAGCTCATGAGCCAAGTGGGTAGTTCATGACAATCCAGGTGAGCTTGTACTGTGGTAAGAAAAGCAGCAGATACTGTATAACTATAAATAGTTACAGGTCAGTAAGCAGATTGTGTATGTCCTCTTAGTTGTTGGTTTAGGGTTTTTTCTTTGTACATTTTACTATTAATGTGTATGTATTATCTCCACCACAGAAAATATTTCCCTGGATGTCATTACTATTAAATATGTATGTTGTAATTCAAAATTGCCTAAGAACCCATGAAGAATTAAAACCTTTTGAAGAACTACATTAAAAATAAACTATTCCCAAGAGGGAAGGGAAGTAATTTGCCCTTGGAGTATATAAAGTTTTTATGTTTTGTACAGCACACCTTTGTCAATAAAATATTGATATACCAAACATCAGGGACCTGTAACTGTTTAAGAATTAAGGCTGCTGTTAAAACTTAAAAAAAGAAATGGTATAGCTCTATGCTACCACAATTCTTTTTGTTTTGACTCAAATGGTAACATAAATATTTAACTTGCCGTAGTAAATAAGCCATAAGTGTACTTCATCATGATAAAAAAATCTTCTTCATTCTAAACAGCTGAGTTCATATAGTTTAACAAAGGTTAAAAAAAATCAACCCCCCAAAATTATACAGTTTCTACTAAGAGAAAAATCCAATCTTTGAGTCTTTTGCTAAAACCTTCCTATATTTTTGCAGTAAATTGTAATATTGAAGAAATTTCCATCATTCTGTCAGATCTATTCCTTTTTGGTAAATATGGTTGATAACCCAGTTTTAATTGGGTAATGGGCAAGGTTTTCAAGGTTTCAGTAAAAAATGTCATGTCCCTGTGTGTAAAATGATTACTGTAATTCATAGTTTAAAGGAAGAACTTCAGTGTTTGTTGGTATGGAAGTAATGCTTTTATGTACAGTGCAGGCAAAATGGAAGTTCTTCTTGTGTTACCACTATGGTATCTGAATGTGTTTGTTTTTTTCAATGCCATGTCAGCTCTAGCATTCTGAATGTCTTTTCTTATTCCCTAAAATTCAGAGTTTATAAATTCAAATGATTTTATCCCTTATTTTAATAAAATAGGAAATCTTTGTCTGAGGAATTATCTACAAACAAAATTCAGAGAATCAATTTAATTTATTTTTTTTACCATTGGGTAAAAAAAAAAATTGGGTATTTTTTTTACCACTGCAGATGTCAAGTATGCCCGAAAATTTAAAAAACAGTTTAACAGCAAAGCTGGCATTTTTTTAAAAATAATGTTCAAATGTTCAAATAATGACCTTTTTCTACACCTTGTGCCAACAAAACTCCTATAAACATAAGTCTTAAAAATGGTATTCAATGATGCGTTGACTCTTGTGAGGAAGCGGAAATTTCATCCCTTGTTCCTATTCCTGAGGAACCTAAGACTAACATTTTTCATGCCTGTATTCACACAGCTCTTTCTGTAAGAGGATGCTCATGGATAAATTGGAGGTCAGATTTCTGAGTACTCACAATGTCTATTGACAGCACTGCCCTTGAAGATATATTGGTTAGATGTTTCTTGGCACGTCAGGGCCATGTTTGTGTTTCTCAGTCACTGCAGACAGCTTCTAGGATGGCTGGATGTAGTGTTCCAAGTCTACCTGCATTTTATTCAATTGCAGTGTTATGTCATGGGGTGAAAATGAGCAAGCACGGAACTATGTAAGGCAGTGGGTCAGTAAGACTAATCAATGTGAGACCATGGGTCAAGAAATAAGAGATGAGGCAACTGGTCACAGAAGAAACATTTCCACTCCGTACAAACAGAAGAGGAGGTGAGAAGAATAAATGTACTTTTTCCTGCAGAGACTTAGTGCTTGAGAGAAGGTAGATGGTTGTGGTGTGAGCCAGCCAGTGAAGTGGCACCATTAATGCCAAAGTTATTGATCACCGACAAGCTGAAAGATAGTGTGGCGCCCCATTGAGTGCTTGGGATCCTCATGATCAGCAGTGCTAGTGTTGGCTGCAGTGCTGTACACCAGTGCTGTGTTTCCAACAGCCAGGTTACGCTATGGCTTATAAGAAGATCTCTGTAGTTGTCCCTGTTGTGCTGTTCTCTCCTACACTCCAGTAGTGGATGTGCCTCTTTTTGTGCCTAGACACAGAAATTTGTCATGTGCTCTTTCACGCTCCTTTGCTCTTTCTAATAAAAGCTTTTCATCAAGATGCCCTCATGCAGCAAGATCAGTGAATGCACTAAGGGGTGGTAGTGGATAGAAGTACATGTGTAGGGCATCATGTATGGGGTCAAGGGTGAGAGGAGTACAAAAAGTGATATCTGTAAAGGTTTTTTGGGCATGTTTGTAGCTGGGGTTGATAACTGCAAGCTAATAATTAACTGTCTCTTTAAAAATTTTTATTGTACAGAAAAAAATGGGGAGGATTTTTGCGAGTCATTGACATAATGTGTGAATGAAAATAGAATGAGTAAGTCTGAAGAGAATGCTGTTACTGTATTCCTCAACAAAACCTGATAGGCATTGTGGTGGTAGCAGCCATAGTGTGAAAAAATAAAGAATTATATCAGTGGACTTCCCTAAATACCATTCTCCTTTCCCAAGCAAGACAGTTACGCAATGCCAAAAAAAAAAAATTACAAAAATTTTGTGTTGTAAAGAAAATACATAATTTTAAAATAAACTTTAATTATATTGTTTACAAAATAAAATCTTTGCCTAAAAAGAACCCTTGTAGTAATTCTTATGAATATAGGAAATAAATCCAAACCATAGAAAATGTCTTAGATGCTACTTAATAATTTGTCAAATTTACTTTTACTAAAGTATTCATGTGGTAAAAAGACAGAGAAAGAAGATGATTGGTATTATAGAGATTAAAGTATATGACACAAGACACCAACTTCATTTTGACCAGGACAAGGCATTAGAATCATACTTGAACTAGATAGTGTACATACCAGCAGGGAGCAGGTGCTCCTTCTCACTTGACTGAGCTGCTCGTGTCACCACTTGATAATCCCCCAAGTTTCAATAAGGCTGAAAGCATGTGGGCTAATGGCAATGCCATATTTTAAAATTCCCTTATTAACTCTGCTTGTTCTATTTTATTCTCGTGTTAGAGGATGTTAGAAGAGAAGATGGTGAAACTGGGTTTAGCAATATTTGACAAAACATGTCATGGTCTTATACTTGAAGGTGTAATTATTCTTTGTGTTATGTGGCTGAATCCAGTAAAAAGTGTACACCCTATGGCACAGAAGACATTGGGCCTAGTACTCTCCAAGTACACACAATTAACCATTGGGAATAATAACAACTTTATTTGAAGTCCTTCGACTTCTGTGAATAAAATTGACTGTAACTTCTTGAAATGTCTTTTGTTTGATTTGATGCTGTAGTTCATTTAGCACTACTGCAGACCAAGCTAGATTACTGAGATTTGTGTTTCATGCTGTATTATGTCAATACAGCCATCTCCGTTCTATCACTGCACTTCAGTGCTTACTTAGTCTTATTTAACCATTAGCATAGCTTTGGGTTTCTTCATAAACACTATTAATAATTAATTTGCACTCTATGAGTTAGATTTTCTGCTGTACCCACAAACTTTACTTGGATATCATTTATCGCTAGTTTAATATAGAAAGAACAAGGTGATGCCACCTGTATTGTTTCCTTATCCTAAAATGCTACCTTGTTTCGAGATCCTAAGTCACACCCATGTTTTCAGAGTGCTTGGATTTAGTGCAGTCTATCCTTCTTTTTCACTAAGAGAAACCTCATTTTCCCTTTAAACCTTTTACAATATCAGTAGTTTATACTGATCAGTATGTATCAGTGACTCAACATTTACATTAAAAATAGGGACAAGGTTTTATGAACCTTATGAAAATTTCAGTATGACTTTAGCTTGGTTTAAACTAGCTCAATTCTTATTTTGGCTAAGAATAGGGGAGAAAACAGTTTTCCAAAAGAAGTAATGATGTCATGCTGAGGAAAATAGATAGTCCCATTGGGTTGGGAATAAGGTTTTCTCAATATTTAGTGGAATTTAGGGAAAAAAAACATGAAGCAGGTAAGGAGACAGTGGTGTACTCCCCAGCATACACATCAGCACTGGAACATTGTTTTTCAGGTAGCCCAAGTCAGAGGCTGAATCATCATTTTTGGAGGCTAAGATAGGCTTTCTGCACCATCAGTTCACCTTTTGTGTCTATTTAGCATGTCCTTCTCAACAAGAATTTTATAATAAATTCCATGAAATAATTTATATAAATCAATTTGTATAATTAATATACATAATAATTGAAGTACTTAAAATAGCAAAGCCCAGTCCCTAGAACATTGACTTTCTAACACGCAAGAAAAAACTGGCAGTTTGGGACTAGTAAACTCTTTAAGAAGCACAGAACTGTCACAAGGTGGAGAGGAATTGCTAATCTGTGCACTAAGATGTGTGTGTATTTTCTTGTGGTAGTATGGAAGTAGGGTAAAAGGGGTTTTTTAAAGTTTTTATTTATTTTGGAACAGAGGTCATCTTTCTAAAGGTCACAATATGCAAATAAAAACAAGAAGTTGAGTCAGAAATTTAGAATTAATCTACAGAAGAATTCAGAGTGGTTGCTTTTTTCATTAATTACTACCAACTGCATGGTGATGTTTATGGAGGTTCTTTTTTATTCTTGGTTCCTTGATTTATTTACTTGAACAAAACAAGCATTTTAAAAAAGGAGTCTGAGGGCAGAAGAGGTGATTCATTTCTCCAGGACATAGGGAGTGTAGGTTATTTTCTTTAAGAAGGGCCGTAAAAACAATTAGAGCCTTCAGGACTCTCAATTTCTTTTTTTTTTTTTTAAACTCAATAATTGAAAGCTTTTCTGTATGTAAATTACAGTTCTGTATGAACTGTTAAGAACTAAAGTAATGTGAACTTCCACAACAGGAGTGTGTGAAAATTCCCACAACAAAAATGAGTGTGAGTGTTGTTTTCCCATGAAACTTTCAGCCTGATGTTTTCAGAGGAAAAAAGAGAATTCCACAGTATTTTTATCACGGCACTAGTTAAACAATGAACTTACTGCTTTATCATATTATAGCATCTAAAGTACTGTTTCTGCATGTTTGTCTGAAATTATTAAAGATACTGCTAGTCTTTTGTAGATGGGAGAACTGCAACCAAAGCATAAACTTGGAAGGAAAATGTTTGGAGACCTTCCCAGGATGCACTGAGGAAGCAAGATGGAAAGAAAGCAAGACAGTAGATTAAATTCTGACCCCCTGAATTTAATGGAAAAGCTGCCACCAAGTTTAGCTAAGTATTGATACTACTTGGAAGGGCATAGTGTAATCGTAATTATGTTCCACAGACAGTGAAGTGCTTTGTCTGTGTCAAAAGGTTACACAGAATTTTTGATAGTTTAGGGGACAATAAGTGTGAACAAAGTGAGGAATACCTTCTTGTGCACAGAAAAAAGTAAGTAATTTGGAATCACCGTCTTGGGAAAGATGCTGCTCAAGGAGAAATGATAGAATTTTAAAGGTTCTGACTGGCACAAGGAACAGAGAATAGAGAACAATTAGTCATGCTCATATTAAAAAACAAATTGGCACAAAATAAATCAACAAGCAGCAGACTTAGAGAGTGCTTCCTAAAATTTAAACGAGAAGATACTCTTATCATAGGATGATTTGAATACCAAGTATGTATATGTTAAAAATTAATAGAGAAATTCATGGATGAGAGGTCTGTCAAGCAGTATTAAGCACTCGTACAGAGACGCAGCCTCCAGCTCAGAAGGCCCCTAAGCAGGGGAGTGCCAGAACAGACAGGATTTGCAAGGGAAGATTGTTCAGCTTTCCCTGTTTTCCAAAGGGTTTGCTGTTGGCACTAAAAGGTCAATACAAGAAGCTATACAGTCTTTCAGTCATTTCACTTACTATCTTTCAGTTAGTTCAGCTCAGTATGCCTTTTCTAGGACATCAACAAATGCTGGGGTTTGTTGATTTGATAGTGTTAGAGGGTAATCTTCATGATAAAGGTGAATGTCTTCTGGCTCAGAAGACTGATTCAAAGCCATCTACATTATTTAAACCTAGCATATGGACTACATAAAGAATCCGGAGCATTAAGGGCTGTCTAGCACATAGAAGAGGTTATTTTTATACTATAATGAACAGTACAAACAGGTGAGCTTCATCTCTCAAAACAGGCCTTAAGCCCATACCCAGGAGCACACAAAGTTGCCTGGTATTTCAAAGCAGGTAAAAATGTAGGCTTAATGCTTCCATGTGTAAAGAGAGAGTTGATGAATCTAATTTTCTCAGTTCAAGAAACAGACTTATAAACTGAAGTGGGTTCAGGGGAGGGTCACCAGGGTGCTGGACTCTGTAACACTTGTTTTGTGTGGAGAAGGGAGGGAGCTGGGCTTGTTCAGCCCACAGAAGAGATGGCTGTGGGGCCCCAACAGCAGGCTGGCTGGGAGGCTGTCCAGACAATGGAGTCAGTGGGGCATACTAGAAGAGACAGTAGACATGCATTAAAAAAGGAGGATCTGACTGGATATATGGAAAAAAAAGTGTAAGAATAATTAACCAATGAAGCAAATAGCCCAGATAGGATTTGCAACATCTATACTTGAAGGTTTACAAAATTTGACTGATAAAACCTTGATCAAGCTGGTCTAGATACACTGTGACCCTGCTTTGAGCATGAGGTTGGACAAGAAAGGTCCCAAGAATGACTTCCTACCTGAACACGTCAGTGATTAATGCCACTGATGCAGCAACTGTATTTAGATAGAAGATAACATTTGGGAGAATGCAAAGGAAATAATTATTCTCAGCAATTGCACCAGGAATTGACTAATAGGGCAGTAGTACAAAGCAATATCCCGGAGAGGAAGAATGGCATGGGATTACGGCTGCTGACTGTGAAGTTTTGTCATTAAGGCCTTTTTGATCAGTAGTGGCATAGCAGTAGTTATCTCTGTAGTTTTGACTACACAGAGGAGCAAATTATTCTACTTTCTGCCATTTCTGTCCTATCTAAAATGTATGGTCTGTAACAATGTGGATCATTTATCAGTTAGTTGTCAGTGAATATGGATACAAACAAACACTGCTCTGTATAGGCCTGTAACCTGAGACAAAAGGTTTTTAAATATGTAGAGTGAAAAGAACTGATTCTGGCACTGGAACAGGTTTCCTAGAGAACTTGTGGATGCCTCAGTGCTGGCAGTGTTCAAGACCAGGTTGGATGGGGCTTTGAGCAACTTGGTCTAGTGCAAGGTGTCCCTGTCCATGGCAGGGGGATTGGAGCTAGATGACCTTTAAGGTCCCTTCACACCCAAACCATTCTATGATTCTAAACAAACTGTGCAGAGCCAGGCATGTGTATTTGCATAGTGAGGAGCAATCTCAGAGTCTTGATTCAGTATTGAAAGTTCTGGCTTGTATAATGTTTATTCTACAAGACCCAAAGGAATGCTAGGGCTTCAAGCTACTACTAGGACTTAATGTTCCCTATGCCCAGTAATAGAAACAGCAGAGATGGATACATGTTACAGTAATACTTTTTCTTCTATGTTTTTGACAAGGAATTAGTTTAAGGTACTCTTCCTCTTTCATTTTTGCCTGCAGGCAAACTGCTTTCATCTTTGTGTTGCAGATGAATAATCATTGGAGGAGGGAAGGGAAACAGCCGGCCTTAATAGAGGAAGATTGATATCGAAACTCACAATTTTGTAATCGGTGATTCAAATAAATAAGTTTTAATTAATTAATAATTACAAACCTCTGCGGTTGTAGGTGTAAGAATCCCGTTTAAGTGGCAGAAGCCCTGCTTGGCGCTTGGCAATTCGGGGCATTTTCCCCTCTCCTCCACCAGAGGGCTCCCGCGGTGCAGTTCTCCAGAGTCGTTCCCATGCACGAGGTTTGCCCAGAGATCTCAGGAGAGCCAAATCTTGTACGCATTACTTGGAGAAATTTCGCATTTCCCCTGAAGTTTTAGCATAGCAAGAACTTCGGGAGTTGGTGTGTAATATATGAATGATTTATCTTTTTAAAGTTAAGTATATGTCAACTTTAAATCCAATTTTTCAAAACTAAAATGGGTTGTTCCAAATCTTACTTTTTTTGTCAAGCTCTGTCACTATTGATGGCACCATTGCTTTCCAAAGCATTCAAGCCTATGATTCAGTGCCATCATAAAGATTTCCATTTCTGTAGATATGCACAACTAGAGCTTACTTAAACTCTGCTATTTCTCTGTTTCTTCACTATATATTCAATAAAAAATTCTTTTCTCTTATTGTATGACTAACTTATCTAAAGCATTCTTTCCAATATTTGAAACCACAGCATTTCCATTCTGAACTTTGATGAACTTAGTAATTCAAGAAGAGATAGAAAATCATAATAAATCCGGTCCTGTTGATCTTTTCACCTTCACCTTCCAGTCTCTGTTGGTCTCTTATTTGTTGCATGACAGACACACTAGTGGGAGTTTGTATAATCCTGTATCTCTGTTGTGTACTGACAGACCTCTGTGACTGTTCTCCTTCCCTTATTCCAGCAACTATTTTACTTCGTCATTGAAGTGCTCAGTTCATTTGCCAGATTCTGTCCCCATTTTATGGCACAAAAAAAGTGATATAGTATTTTTCAGTGCAAAATACTAGAAATGCACATATTTTTTGTAAAATGATGCATAGCAGGTATTCACTTCAATGATTACATACTTGTATTTATTTTGTGTGTATATTTGCTTTGATATTAAAAGCATTTCTACTTCTGTTTTTTTTCACTGGGTTATTATTTGCTTTCTTATAGTCATCAAATTAAACAAGTCCACCAAAAATTTTGCTCTGTTTAAGGTAACTGTTTGCTACAATGTCTCCAAAGTTTTAACCAGAGGAAAGAGGCAGTGCCCAAAAGAACCAGGTGCACAGGCTGTACTTTCTGTAGAAGCAAAGCGCATCAAGATATCTCACAGAGCATGTTTTCAGTAATCACTCCAAGAAGAAAAACCCTTGTGGGAATCTGGTATGAAGAAGAGTTGAAAATACATACCCAGATGGGTTGGTAGCCAAATTTTTTGACCATCACTTTTTGACTAACATTTTCCTGGTTTTTTCCATGTTGGCTGCATAAAAGATGTAGAACAAATACAGTCTGCGAAGAAGACACAGTTTGCTTTCTGTGTCAGCATACTTGCTGTTACAGGAGGGTATTTTTTGCTTAGGAATGGTCTTTGATTAGCACGGAAAAGTCTTCAGGACACCTAATAGCAGCCTAAGCACAGGGCAAGGTCATTGAGAAAAATGAAGCTGAGTGGTTCGAAAGTACATGATGGGTGGATGACAGCTGGGCACAAGTGGAAACGACAGAGGTTCCAACAGGATATGAAGAGAAATCTCTTCACCATATCAAGCAGAGGAGCAGGATGTCTGCAGAGATGTAGCCTCCCTCCTTGGAGGCTTTTAAGCCCTGATTTGCTTCACTACCTGCTGCTGATTACTATTTTTGTAGCACATCATACCAGTACTCTTACACTGGTAAAGTCATTCTGTTGTAGATGTTGCTTAAATTTCTCCCTGCCTTACCTGGTGTAATCAGTTTATTTTCAGTTTGTTTTTTATATTAGGTATCAGTTCAACTTCGCCATGTTTGGGCATAGTCTGCATTGTGTGAACTCTAGAATGTTACCTATAATGTTACAATGTAAATGTCATCTAGCAGGTATGTATGTTGTGCCTTGTTCTCTACAACATAACTTACACTTGTTGGTCTTTCATAAATTAGTTCATTAGTATTTTTGTGCTCTTTTAAGCAGTATACTCACTGTGTGATATTTTCTAGCATTCTATAGGTTGATTTAAAACATTTTCCAATGTCTAAGTACATGTATTATGACTGTTATTACATTCACCATCATCTTTGCTCGTGTGGTTTTATGCTGATCGCCTTTGAAGTCCTAGCCATTGCAGATGGTATCAGATTTTACTCCATTTGGGTTTTAGTTGTGCTGACTTTTGGCATCATTCAAACAAATAATACGCTACACCAACGTGTTGAAAATACGAGCACTTTCTTTAAACACACCTGACATCCAAAGGATAGATTTCCAAATAAATCCGAAGCATTAATTTTTGTTGTTACTATCTATTTTCTCCTTCACGACAGGGGCTCTCTAGATATATCTACACTGATTTTTGAGAGTATTCATATGACTGCCACTAGAATTGGAATGTTTTCATACATAAAGCAGGTCTGCAACCAAGGTCTCAGTGCACATTTTTGTATGAGAGAAAGCAGCTCTGAATGATAGTAGCATACTTTCCTACTTGATAGTAGTGGCTAATCAAGTATTTTTGACAAATAAGCAGTTACACGTTAGATGAGGCATTGCTAAGCAACTTCAAAATTTGTTTCAATCCTACTTTTCCCATTCCAGTTTTCCAGTTGTCAGAAAAATAATGTTCTCACATGTACTTAGAACATTCCCTTAAAATTTGGAGAATGCTCAGCTGGCTTGCTGCAAAACTATCACATTACTGCTAGATAAACATCATTAAATTGAGTGCAAGGCTTTGCTTTCCTCGGCTAGAAAACCTTGTGAACAGCTTGCTGTTGACATGAAAATGATTGAGTAGGAAATAATGGTATGTCCATTTTTGTAGGGTGATTTAGATTGCCCACGAAAAAGGTGATACAGTGAAATCAAATTTAAGGTTTTACTAGCGGGAGCAAATACTGCAGGGCTAACCTTACTGAACAGCATACAGCATTTTGGAAAGTTGAAACTTTTTAAGGGAGGTAACAATAGCTTCACACCCACTGGGATGGCTTAAAAAAGATGGGATTTAACAGAAAGAAATGCTAAGTGGCAGTAGTGTAGCTGCGTTACTGCTTTATATGGTATTGATTGTGTAACTATGCCATTGTGTTAGCTTCCACCATCCAAGCATTCTGCTTGCTAATTGATGTCAATGAGCAGGAATGGTTCCAGAAAAGAGACTCAAACCAACCAAACAACAAACCCACCTACCACAAAACCACAGTGCTTTGTAGCAAAAAACAGATGAAATAAAACAAAAGCTCCTCAATCCATCTTTGTTATTCAGAAAGAGTTGAGAATAGCCTAAGTTTGTACATAGAAGTAAGACTTCTGATACCATAAGGCTATTTAACAGATAAAGGCATATCATAATCCAAGGAAGCAGTCTCATTCTGGTATATTTATTTCTTAATTGTCCTCTCTCTGAGGATGACAGGAAGCATTGGTCATACTTTCTGTTTAGAGAGAAATCCTGGCTTGACTGAGGTCTCCAATACTCCTAAACTCTTAGCAACAGCAACTAAGGGGAGGTCATAAAAAGCAAGTGTGACATTCTGGCCCAAGTGAAGTTTATGGCAAAGAATACACTAACTTAGTGAATTCAAAATTTCACTGTAAATAAAAAAACCTTACCAAATTTCCCAGGCTCAGCAGAAAAGCAGAGGTGTTTTACTCGCACTGACTTACCAGTTCTTTTTTGCTCATTCTTTCCAGTGAGATCCTAGAGTGGAGCTATATAGCAGTGGCATCCTGCAAGCAATGCAGGAGAGAACAACCATGTGCTAAATAAGCAAATCTGACAGCAGAAGGTGAGGTCATTAATGGAACTGGGATCAGTCCTGTGGGAAAAAGTTTATTTCAGGAAAAAGAGTAAGAAAAGGAATGACAAAAATTTATTTCTAGATAAGGATTTTTTAAAAAGTTTAAAAATACTTCAGTTTTTAAGTGAATTATACTGAATTTTTTTTCAGTGTTACTTAAGTAGAAATTAATTTGATGAAGCTAGTTTCAGGGGGATTTCTCTGTGTTATTTTAATAGTAAAGGTTATTTTTTTATTTTCATTTTTTCCTGACTTTTGGTGTTCTTAATGCTGATGGGTTTTCTGTAAATCGTTGTCAAAAGCACTTCTAAACTCTCTCAAAGTTATGAAGACATTTTAATACATATTTTAACTTCAGAGAAAAGAAGCTGAAATATGGGGGGAAATGGGGAAACTATGGCTTCCCATAATTATGGCTTAATTATAGATTAACTATTTCTTAGGCATCAAAAGCATACCCCTCGGCTGCATCAGAAAAGTGAGATCCAATCCTTAATTCAGTCTGATTTATCGGGGTTTTCGTCCGTGCCCACTTACACATCTGGAATGAACCACATAATGATGCTTCACTGTTGTCTCCATCTACTGATAAACAGAAAAACGTACAGGACTCTAAAATTTATAACATCTAAAAAAAAAACTGCCTTGCATAGTATTCTATACTGAAAGAGGTTGAATGAATCTGACTGCATCAAGATTAGCTTGTGTTTCATTAACAAAGAGATGAAAAGGAATCTAGCCCGATCCATTTGGCTACCCTGTATCAAAGGATACCCTACTATCTTAATTTTCACTTCTGTTTCTTTCTTTTTGTCTTACTGCCTCAGCTCCTGACTCTCATACTGGTAAATAATTCAAAAATAGAGTAGGAAATCACTAAATTAATTTGATGTTTTATATTTTAGACATCTTAATTTACATAGGTGAGCAGTGATAGCCTCCCATGTGCTAAATGTCATCCTGCCCCCTGCCCCTTTTCCTTGTATGGTTTTCCTTGCCTTGTCTCTCCAGTCTAGAGGTAAGCTGTTACCATGCAGGCAAGGCAGAGGATTGGAGAGTTTGATGGGACAATTTTTGAACTCAAAGGGATGGAAATGGCATAGACTGAGAAGTATTTAAAACTTCTGAATTAACTTATGACATGAGAGAAATTATAGTAAGGTGGGGATCTGAGCAGTTATGACTACCTGTCAGTACTGCCTGAGACCATCTAAAATACAAATGGAAAATGCTCTTTTACAGGTTGTAATGTCTATCTTTAATGTTCTGATAAAATCACAGAAGTGGAAATCCTCCACTGAAAATACTACTTAAATTTTTATCATCTCTTAGATAATACGACTATATTATATTTAGAAAGGATATGCACACCTTTGCTATAGGCCAAGGTAAGTTTCTGTTAATGAAACTCTTAAGGAGACCTGCTCTGAATGTAAATGGAAGGGCTTTATGTAGACGTAACTGAAAATTATTATTTCATCTTTTCTGTTGCAGTCAATGCTTGTACAATACTCATTTAAGTCCTCTCTACATAAAATTTGACTCATTTTATTATTACTCAGTTTTTTAGGATCAGTCCAATTTACTTTGTTGAACAATTTACATGATTATAAAAATGTGTTGTAGAAGTGTAGGTCATTTTCGTAGTTAATTTTTAGCCTTAAAAAGAATATAAATATTTTTAAGTATATAAGACTACCTTATCTAAAGATACCTAAAAGCTGTGCTGGTCCTAAAGTTTATTGAAACTGGTTAAAAGTCCACAGATTCTATAAAACCTTTAACCATGCACAGATTCGGTTCAGAAACTAAGATGTCATGTTGAAGTTGGGAACACTGTCATTCTAAAATCCAGAGAGACACTTGTAAAGAACAATTAATCCCAAATCTGTATTTCCCTAGGGAAATTACACCTTTAGTTTTGACATAGTTTTGAGTCAGGTGCCTCACATGACTTGCATTCAGGTTTCACCCCACTTGCTGTTTGCTTACACGTGTAGACAGGAACATAACTCACTTCCACAATTCTCTTGGCCTGAGCTAAGTGATGATGCTTAAAGCTGGATTTAAACTTGTGATTAAATTACTTTTAGTTTATTAGCTCTGTGGTCTTCACACCACAGGAACACAGAAAATCAAGTGAATGTGTGTAATCCTTTGTCCTGCTGTAATTGCAGAAGTGTGCTTGGATGTAGACAGCTTCTTTCTCTGTGCACTCGTAACACTTCTCCAGAGGTTTGCTGTGATGTACCACAGGCAGCCATGAGACACACTTAGACTCCCACTGATTTACGTAGTAAAGCTCAGTACTAGAGAGGACTCTGAAGGAAGCTTGCCAGATTTGTCATTTGGAACTAGGCTAGTCTAATTTGGCAGTCAAACCCAGGTTCTGATTGCAAGAAATAATTCTGTGGGAGTGATAAACCCTGTGTAAGAACAAATGTGTGCCTCATGCAAGCTCTTGTTTTTGGTTATGTATTCTTCTTCTTACAGGCCTTCTGTGGTTAGGGGAGGTTTTTTGTTTGTTTGATTTGGGATTGTTGTTTTGTTGGGTTTTTTTAACTCCTGCCAACAGGCTTAGTTTATTCTGTTTCAGCCTATTTTTTTTCCTAATTTTATTCTCCAGGAGTCAAATCTTCTGTTGAAGTAAATTTTAAAGTTCCCTAAAGACCAGTGAAGTATCTGTAACTTATTAAGAGTTCCTTAAAGAAGTAACCTCTATTCTAAGGCCTGGGAAATGGAACGAGATTGAAATAGGAGAGACAAGCTCAATGTTGCTGATGAATCTTTGAGCAACCCAGTCCTAGAACAGTTCGTGAGTCCTTATTTTTTAACGAATCCAACCTTTTAATTTTAACATATGAACCAGAATTACTTCTTCACAAATAGGTTTGAAAGTATGTCAAGCTATGATTATTCATAATAAAAAAAATTTGGACAAACACAATTTTGTTACAAAAAAAAAGTTGTTTCTTTGTGAAAAGTGTCTTTCCCTTGTAGAAGCCTAGAAGATAAAGAGCTAATGTATATGCCTCATGCACTGATAGTGCTGGAGCCAGCAAGGATTGTTGGTAATAATACACTGTGAGAAAGAACAAGATGTGGCTGGAGAAGGAGGGGGGCATATGGAGGTGGGGCAGCACTTTCCTGGGAAAAATGTTTTGGCTTCTGGAGATACGTACAACGCAGTACAGCGCTGACACTGGAATGAGGTGAACAAGCTAGCATGGACTGTAAGTAAGGATCAAAACCACCCAAGATCCCTGAAGCCCTCCGACCCATTTCCAGAAAGGTCTAGAAGAATGGATAGCACATGCTAACTAATTTACTTAGAAGGAAAGAAACAGCTCTAGGGCTACAAGGGCTACAAAAAAGTATCTCCACAAAGTCTGGGCGCATCAGCTGGATCAACACTGGAGCCAGGACTGGTGATCTCTTTCTTTCTTCCTTTCTCCCCCTCTCTAATTCACCTCTGTCTCTCTGTTCCCTTTCACCCTACCTCCTTGTCTCGGGGTGACTCTATCATGTGTATCCCCTATCATGCTCTATGCCCAAAAAGTAATATTGTGCCTTTTCTGTGCCTTTAAACTGAGCTTGAGGGAAAAAAAAAAAAAAACACCAAACGAACTTTCCAAAGCAGGTGGTTGTAACCTGGTTTTCTCTCAGGGGCTATATTACTAGATTTTGGCCAAACCGGCACACTCCTTTACCCAAAACCCATCATCATGTGCCTATCCTAGGAGATCAGGATGTGAAATTTTTTTCATGTGAAAATATAGCCTCACTAAATAGTTGCAGGATGCCAGTCTAAGCTGTCTGAACACAGCTGATTCCAGCATTAATAATTGGATCCAACACAATTAGTCAATGGCTAATTGGCAAGATTAAGTACACAGTTTACCAACAAGACTGATCTGGATTCCACTTACCAGGAAAGGGAAGAAACCAAAGCAGTTCCTAGCAACTCCAGGCTTCATCAAAATGTCATGTTCATACTAAATCACTTGGCCTTGCTCCAAAATTACATTTCTCCATTGTGTACAAACCAGATTTGACGTGCCAAAAATAAACAATTTAGAGATTGAGGCAAGCGTTACTCTTGATACATTATGTGGCTACATTTCTTTTAAGAACTTTCCATTTATTTAAATAATGGCCTTTCTAGGAGGTAGAGTTGGACTTTGCATTCCTAGTAAATGGTAAAATTTATTTGAATCACAGTGAATAAACATACAAATAGTCATGCAAACGCGGTCTGATAGGTTCTCCCTTTGGACTGTCATTTTCTCTTAGTGCTGAAATCCTCAGCTCCCAAAAATACATATATACGCAGGGTGACATAGGATGTTGACTTGCAGTATATATAGGTCAGTATGCTAGTTTAGAGAGCATGTGACAGCCAGATCATTTTTTTCTCTTTTTGCATGTGCTTCAGTCTTACTTTAAGCTGCAGCCTTTTAGATGCTGTTGAATTCAGAGTTCTTTTACATCGGAGACCATAACTACAGAGCTCTAGGGTTACACATCAAGCTTACATAAATCTACAAAACTACTTACTTAAAAGTATAAAGGTTAAACCCTGAGAATATTACTCCTAGATGAAGGGCAAAATAAAGTATGTGAATGCAGAGGTACGGAGTAAATACGCACTTATTATGACTTTCTAGATTATCGTGCCTATTTATTCAGCAATAAATATGAATAAAATACTTGTCATTTTATTATTTCATTTTTATGTTGCTTGACAGTATTGAAATTGAGCACTGAAATAGCATAATAGTAAACAGCTCTGCATGAACCCAGAATCCTGGATGTGTTAATATAATTGCAGCTACTATGTTGATAAAACTGATGGTCATTATATATCAGTTAGTATGACATATGCAAATTTAAAGAAGTTACTTTCTGAAAATTTGAAACTCTTTATAACTGGACCTAAAAGTGGGTTATTTATCACAGTAGTATTCAATTTTTAAATACTATTTGGGCAAATTAGCTGGCTAGAAAGGACACAACAATAGGAGACACCAGCTAATACTGAGACTTGAGAATTCTTAGACATATTTGTTACAATTTAAAATCTATGCTTCATCTTGCTGAAATTAACAGAAAACAGGCACAAAGCATTCAGCCTTCTGAGCTGAAATAATGCTGTCCATTAAGCCTGCAGGTCTTACACAGCCTAGTCTATTTGTAGGATCTTAAAATTTGCTGATACCCTTTTTTTGCTCTTCACCTTCCTCTTCCTAGTATTTGCATTATATAAGTTTTAAATTAACTAATTGTACTGATTTGTAGGTGCTTTCAGACAGTGTGTAGGATTTTACCATATTCATACAGAAATATTGGGCAAAAACCTATACTCCTCAGTAAAGCTGCCTAAAACCTGGCTTTGACCTTTTCATTATGTATAATGAAAAGACTTTCAAAGACATATGGATACTTCAATCTAAAGCCAGAAAATGTGCTTTGACTTGTTTTGGAAAATCACCTTTCAGCTCTTCTCTTCCTTAATCAGCTCTTTGACCACTTACTTTTTTCTTGTGCAATACAAAAGCCACCAAAAGGCAGGTATTTTCGGCATTACAAGTAGAGCAAATTCCATATGAAGGCAAGAAGACGAAGAAGAAAAATTGTAAACATTGATTTTTTTTTGATTGTGTATGCCTTTGTGTTTCGTGAAACAACAGAACTTGTGGCAAGCTGTTTCGAGCCTGGTTACATATATAAAGATAGATGGATAGATAGATTCAGAGGAAGAAAAAGGAAAGTATGCGTTTTACTAGATAAGGGACATTTTAATGCTATTAATCTTAGCATTGTGTCTCTAAGCCTGGACTGATGTTTTACTGAATTCTACAAATCCAGAAGTATTTCAGGGTTGAACAACTTAACCGTATTCTTGAACTAACACTTTAAAAAGTAGAATATGCTGAGAAATGTATTTTTGTGGAATATTAATGAATACTTTACAAAGCATACGATACAGCTTTTGGCATGTTTGCAACTGGTAAATACAAGCAATATATCATGACATTGATTTATTTTACTTTGAAACGTATATTTTTTGAATTAAGATGCCACTATTAAAAATATGAAACATACTAGGACCAGATAACACTAAACATTGTAAATGATATTTTTTTTTTGAGATTGGGTTTATCAGTGGCATTGGAATTGCAGATAAAGAATGTACCTTTCCTTCTTTTTTTTTTGGTTGCTGTACCATTAGGTTTACTAGCAATTAGTTATTTCAAGACATGTTGTAAAGTGTCAAAGAGGGGAGAAAATGCCTGAGCTAAGACAACAAATACCACAAAACTATAATAAGTATTCTCTCTGTATTTTTTTGAGTTATTTTGGCCCCTCTACTGAAAATCTGAGTGCTGCTTAAGTATGCAGTAGAAGAAGTAGCAGTTGGGTTTTCTTCCTCTTTTTGTCTTCAATAGCAGAAACGAAGTGACATCCAGCTTTTCTGTTGGCTTTGCTGCTTAGGAGTGTTTAGTATGTGTGCACATGCATATAAATAATTCCCTTTTTACGTAGTTTTTGCCAAAGTGCCCTCATTTGAGTGACATTTTTGCTCCATTTACATCAATGTTAAAATTTCCATTAACTTCCCCAGGGCTGGGATTCCACCTGTTTTGTCTAAGTTCACTATAGTTCAGTCTCATGTATTTAAAAGCATTTATATTTTAATTGCTTCAGTGGAATGCAGTTGTCGTGACCGGCAAATCTTGCAGAGGGCAGAAAGGATCATCTGGCAAGGAACAATGCCACATAAGGGCTTACACAAGGGAACAGAAATACTGAGCACTACATTCAGTGAGAAATTGTGCGGTAAAGGGGCATTTCAAATTAATCTCCTTTTACAAAATTTTTTTCAAGTAGGATACTGCTTCTTTTTAAGAGTTTTGTGCAAGTTTACAGCTTCATTCCTGCATATGTGTTGTTGTAAGCAACAGTTTAAAATGTGGGTCTAACGAGATGGAGACAAATCTGTTAACGCTGCACAGACAGAGTGAATTATGCAACTTGGCTGGTTTGGATATCTAATCACGACAAAAAAAGAAACAAAGGGTGAAAGTGAGTGTTAGCAATAAAGAAAAGTTTTCTACAAAAATAAGTCAGTGCTTTAACCCCCCAATCCTCTCCCCTTTTCCCCCTGCATCTTGCCTGCAACTGCAGTTGTAGTAAAAGCTGTTCAGTGGAGCAGTTTCGCCTTGGCACAAGAGATGGAACGTTCTCTGCATGTCTGTGCTAAGTATGGCTTCAAACCTAAATTTCTCTACTTTCTGCTTCTTGGTGCATTTGCCTCGACTCTTTCCTGGAACAAGGTCTAATTCTGTCTTCTGTGTGCTTTAGCTAAACTCTGAGATAGCTGGAAAAATGTGTTGCTGCGAAGACAAGATGGGATATCATCCATTTGCTGCTGGTGCTTCAGCTTAGATTATCAGTTTTTCCAATACTTCCCAGATTTAAAGCAGACAAGACAATGTATAGACGTTTTCTCTGGAGTGCATCAGTAACTGCAGGTGAAGAAGTGTTCGGGATTTCTAAGCTGTTTGTGGCAACAACAGGTGTTTCACCAGTTGTGGCTTTGCTTCTTATATTATGGGAGGCAGAGAGAAGCCATTTTTTGGGGGTCATAACAGAGGTTTTTAAACAATAAGGTTTTTCTTGTTCCCAATTTTCATGTCACTAGTCATTTGAACCGTTTTTAGTAATGTGAACGGTGTTGTCCATAAATACATATGATAGCAGTCCCTAATGTGGTGCTCCTCAACTAGTATAAATCACTGTAATTCCTTTGATTTATGTGAACTGGAATAATCCTGTTCAGTTGAAGATCTGGCCTAGAGTACAGGAAGCGTATGTGTTAGTCGGGGAAGGTTGTAGCAGTTTCTAATTCTCCTGCTGACTGCTTTCATGCAGATGTGGAGTGTTTTTTAAAGTTGGCATGGTCCAAATACAGCATTTAGTTTTCTGTTTGTAGTGTCAATATTTTGGTAAGTGAAGCAGTATCTTTGGTTTAGGAATTGTTTCATTATTGCTTCACAGGACATGAAGACCCTATTTGGGTCTGGACCTGGAAGCAATAGTGAAATCTTAAGAGGCAGAAATATTTCTTTAAGAGATAAACTTATTGTATGTGCAAACCCCTATGCAATTACAATGCTTAGCTACTTCAGAATTATATTTGATTGAAATTAATGAGACTGTTTATATTCATGTAAGGTAGATGAATCCAGGTATTTAGGACATGTAAAATAAAGTAAAAAAAAAATTTTTAGAATTTTATAGCTTGAAACAGCAATGAGAAATGCAGCTCTTCTCAAACAAAAAAATGATGATGCCTTTCACTAGGGGCAGAGCTTTTACAAAGGGTCTTTCAACTGAGGATCTTACAACTCTGCTTGAAACACAGAATTAGGGGTCAACATTGAAGCCTTTATCAAATGAACAGTCTGAAGGAGAAGAAGAGTGCTCCAACAATCTGTCAGCTGTGGGATTGGGCTCTTGCACCTCACCCTGAGGTAAAGACAGCTTTACTTTCTGTAATTTACAGAATGAGCAAGCAAGAAGTGTGACTTGCCTAAAGTTACACCACAAGTCTGTGGCAAAGCTGTGGAATAAAACACCCTAGCAGACGTGTACCTAAGCTGCAATTTCATCTTTCTCTTGTGATTCTAAGTTGGGAAGAACAACAACTGTTTTGAAATTCAAACCAGGAAGATAATCATGTCTTTACATGTGATTTGTTGGTTATCCTGGTTAGTTATCTTGATTGAAATGAGGAAACACATTCCAAAATCTGGTGAGTGGGTGGGAGGATTTGGGGTATGGGAGCTGGGGGTAGAAGAAAGTTTACTGTATAAATTTTCTGATCTGAAGACCAATTGGCTAAATTGGTGTTAAGCTGATAAATTTTAATATGACCACCTTCCTTTTTTTCTCCTGTCAGAATGATTCAACTAGAAAAAGGTAAAATATGTCTTATAAATATATATATTTATATATAAAAATTATATACATAAGCCCTAATCTCTGTCTTCTGTATATCTGTTTCCAGTCAATTTTACTTCTCTCTGTCCTTCTATCTGGTTCATATCTTTAAAATGCAGTACGGAAAACTGTCACATGCACACTTTGAGAACCTGACAAAACTGCAGTTTGGCGCATTCAGATAAGAGCCAGTGGCAGCACTCAGTCTCGCCATTTCATCACAGACAGATGATATTACAAGTGCAAGAACATTCAGGTTTGTAAATGATAGATTTTAAAAGGCAAACCAAATTTCCGTAATTCGCTGTGCATTACAGCATCAGTGCCGTAAATAAGTGTACTCTCTTGGTTTCTCGTGGCTGATTTTTAAATTTATGATGAAGTAAATAAAAGTATATAAAATTAAAGTATGCTTACACGTAAAAGCTAGTTTCTGCCAGTGGAATAATGTACATAATTTGTTCTTCACAGCTAGAAACCAGATACTCTTTCATTCATGCATTCATACCATGGTTATCTAATTTATGGAACTGTTGGGGAGAGGGGGGCTTTTTAGAGAGGTAGAGGGAAGGAGAAACAACCCCCAAACATTTCTTACATTGTTACCTGACTTGAGATATATACATATGATTATGTAAAATCTGTGTCTGGGTGGCTGTTTGTTCTTTCTTGCAGAGTATTCTGTGCTCACTGAGTGGGAGGGTCACACTGTGAGACTAATAAGGACAGAGCTGCATCCCCCCTCTACCGCTCTTTGGAGACTCACTCCAGCAACTCCACGGCACTAGAGCAGCTCTGTACAGGCATTTTCAGTGCTTCTGGGGACAGATCAATAAAAAAATTAAAGGTAAGCCACTCATTATTTGTAGTCAATTATCTAAACATCTTACATGCGCGCACTCACACACACTACACGATTCCTGGCTTGTTTTGTGTTTTTGTTCAGGGGTTTTTGGTTTTTATTTCTAAAATTGCCATTTAAGTTTATCATTGCTAATATTAACTATGTCTTATATAAACATGATGTATACCGTAAGTTTTTAATGTACTGCAATCAGCCTGTGCTATAGTATTCTGCTTATGATTGTGTAAATACACTGTATATGCTCGTGGGTGACTATAGATATATGCTAAGATATGCTAATAAAAACAGCCCTGCTAAATGAGCAGTAATTTACAAAACTGATTAAACTGTTGCGAGTTGCCACAATGCTGATTGTGCATATATTTACATTTAAAAACCTACCTCTTAGCGTGCGTGTCCTTGTAATTAGCACGCGTGCCGGGTGGCCTGCATGCAGTTGGTGGGAGAGCGCTGGTGAGTGAGCAGCGGCACGGGCGGGCAGTGCCCTGCGGGGAGGGGGCACCGCGCCGGCCGCAGCTCTCGGGCAGAGCCCGGGGATGCCGCGGGCCGAGTCCCGGCCAGATGGGGCCAGCTCACCGCCCCCGGCGGCCCCTCACCTGCTGGCCCGGNGGCTCCTGGCCCCGCTCCGCCCCGGAGCTGCGGAGGAAGCGGCGGCGGGCGCTTGCCCCTCGCTTGCTCCCCGGGCTCCCGGCGCCGCAAGCAGGGGCCGGGGAGACGGGGCGGGCCCGGTGGAGGGAGCCCGTAGCGCGGCCGGGGGCGAGGCGCGGAGCCGAGAGCTGGAGAGCGGGCTCCGGCAGCGGGGCGGGGACGCTGCCCGGGCGCCTGGGAGAGCTGCCCGCTTGCCTTCCCTCCCGGAGTGCTGAACCCTCCCTCCGCCAAACGCGGCTCACTCCAAAGGAAACGAAGCTGCCGGCACTGCCGAGTTAGAGGCTGTGCTGCCGAGGGCTCGGGTCGCTCCACAGGCGCCCCGTAGGCGCCGGTGCGCCGGTTGTGCGAGGGAGCGGAGCCTCCTGGAGCAGCCGGCGGGAGAGGACCCAAGCCCGGAGGTGCGGCGGCAGCGAGGGGGTGACGGTACTGGTGATCACAGCCCTTCAGAAAACCAGACCTCTGGAGCGGCAGCTCTGCTGAATTCCCGATGCCTGCTTGTAAAGCAGGTGCAGGAAATTAAATGATAATTTATTTGAGCATGTATTCGCTGTGCTGCTGTTGGGAAGGCTAGAAAAGTTAATCATGATGTAGTTGCTGTCAGTACATTACAGAATAGCTCTGATGATGAATAAGGCGCTTTGTGGAAATTATTATAAAAATTGCATCTTAGGTATGCGATTTGCTTTTCTTACAGAAAATGTGGTTAGAAAAATATTAGACACTTTCTGTGTTTCATTAAATTTATGTGTACTTATACATCGCAGTTGGCTTAGAAGGAAGCTTTTGTCCCCTAATGACAGTACTAGCTTATGTGGTTGAAGCCTGTACTTTTGTGAGATTTAAACTGGAAATTCAATATAGGCTGTTCTAGGCACTTTGCAAGGTGGAGAAATATGGCACAGTGGTTTCTTTTGTGGTTAAACTCAAACAATTGCATGTTGCCTTTGTTCGATTTGAGGACTACTTCATCAGTCACTGTAAGTGTTGTGACATGAAGCAGTTTAGCTAATATGTTGAAAATTGAAAAATAATTTGGAGAGAAATATAAAAGAAAATTAGTAATCACTAATGAAATGAGCATTCAGTGCCTTTACAATTAATATCTCCAAGTTAGTGTTTCTAAGGTGTTACTTCTGAATTTATTAATAAAGAACTAAATAGGAGTATATTTATGGTTTATTTCTAAACTGACATAAATCTTTTTTTTGTAACTCGCTAGACAGATACACTTGGATGTGACTACCAACTTCCTCTTCACAGTTAAGAAGTTCTTGTTTGTAGTTTTCTGACAGGGTGAGGCGAGAAGAATAAGGTGAAATTGTTCTGAATATGCTTATTTTTTGTTTCAGATTTGTAGCTGTTTGTTCACATGTGTCCAGGAGGAGATGAAGTACATTGGATCCTGCATAGTTTGGCTTTGTATGGCAGTCTTCTTCCTTCCTGTTTCTACTTCAGTGGCTGTCAGTGACCAGACAGGTACTTCCACTTTTCTTGCACATCACAGACCAAAGGCATAAATCTCAGCACTGAAAATTTTTAGTAAATAACAACAGCACAAAGAAAATAAACAATACAAACAGATAAAAATACACAAGATTGTTTTAAATCTCTTTTCTGAAATGTGCTAAGTTGGAAGCAGTTCCAAAGCAGCCTTTCTGCTTCCTGTGCTTGGAAGATTCACATTTGGAGGTAGTTGTAGTTCCTAGGAGTTTTGTTTTGTACTTTTCTTTTCCTACCATACAAAACAAGAGTGTAAGTCACAGCTGCAAAACTTGTGTGAACAAAATCATGAGGCTTTATTAGAGCAGACCAGTTATCACACTGACCTAAACAATCTAATGCTCATGTTAACCACACCTATACTTAATCCCTAGACTGGGTCATATGTTTCACACATGCAGAGTTAAAAAAAATCTTTTTCCTAAGAAGATGGGGGAAAGAAATAGAGTGATATTGTTTAACTTAAAAGCTGTTACCTGTCTTCTGCAGATTTTCTCATATTTCTGTTTTCTTCTTTCTCTTACTTTCCACATGTTAGCTAGAGTTCTTGCTTAAACTCTATGTTAACTCCAGAATGTGGTAAAAAAAAGACACATCATATGTGCTTGTCAAATACAGAAAATCAGTTTTCTAGAATTGCTCAGCCTCAGCATGTACTTCAACTTATTATAATTTTCCTACAATTATTAGCAAGGAGAACATGTTTATTGCTATTTAAATTGAGTTGGGCTTTTTTCTCAAAAATAAAATTAACTCTTAGTAATGCTGTTCCTTTCCAGAAATCTTATGAAAGATAATAGAAATTACACACACACAACAACTTTGAATCTCAATAACTCCTTTGAAACTCAGGCCCAAGAAATTTAAAAAGTCCATGACTAGGAAAATAATCCTTTTACTACCCCTGGAAACTATAAGTAGTAATAATGAATAAATAATAAGTGTAATGTGTGGGCTCTGAGGTAATAATAATGCATTGTGAAGAGCCTGAATTTAAGTCAAAGTCTTTTTCCCCTTATATTTTTAGGGCAGGGAGGCTAAGTGCTCTGCTGATGAATTATTCTTAACCCCTCTGAGAGAGTGAGCCTACATCATAGCTGTGAAATCATTCTGTCTGAAAGAAGAAAAATAGGTTTTATTCTGTCATTGCTAGGTGGTGCGTTGCAGAAGGGAAGTTTTTAAAGTGCTAAAATGATGCGAGTGCAGAAGGTTCCCTAACGATATAAATTGAAAGATTTTAAAACAAAATTCCAGGAAGCATCGTCTCTTTTCTTTTATATTTTTTTTCCTAATGAAATGATGCCTTAGTTAAAGTTGGGCCAGCCACAGAAGATGTGGCAGATACACTGAACTGCTAATAAAGTGTATCTGAACTATGCATTACATTCTGTTAGAAGTTTGTAGCTAAGCGGCCAGCAGTGAAGTTGCAGTTTTCCTCAGCCTTGATTGCCACAAATGGATCAAATATGGGTCCAAACGAACTGCTAGGAAGAAGATGAGAGATTGAACCTCTCCTGTGAATAACTGATGCTGTGCAGTTGAGAGAGGCTTCTTCAGTTTGTGGTGGTACAGGCAGATGGTGAGGAATAACAAGTAGGTAGCTGCCAGCTTGAGCAGCTCTGCCAACAGCAGGTGTGTGAGTTAAGCCCAGAGTTAAACTCCAGTTGATAACAGGAAAGAGACTCTACTAGAGTTTGTAGGGATGGTTACTGTCCAAAAAAGAAATACAAGTTATAGACCAGAAAGCACAAGTTGGGAAACAATGGACCCAGTAACAGAGCAGCGGTCAAAGTGGTACAGCTCTTTCTGTCAACCTTTTGTTAATCTGCTCTGTTCACTTATACCGAGTTCTCTGTGTTGCAAAGTTGTCTTGTTCCATTTTGATAATTTGTATGCAAATGAATCTGTTACAAATTGGAAATGTGCTTGCTTCAAGAAGAGAGTAATATCTAAAGTTTTTTTTTGTTTTTCTGTCTTGCATTCAGTGGCTCCTTCTCGGGCCTTTGTTCCCTCCTATGTACCAGTTCTGTTTGAATCAGCATCTGTCCTTCAATATCTGCCTAGACGATCTTTTTGGTTTTCTTCCTTCAGCAACGTATGCATAGCATTTACTTCTCTGTGCTAATACGAAAGCTTTTCCAGCGAAGCACATGTAGGTAGGATCTGAGACTATTGTATCTACATCTTGAAACATCTCACCTGATCTGCTTTAATCTAAAGGAATAGCTTCAAATACATGGAAAAGTGTAAACTAGAGTTAATTTGAGGGTGGTGAGGGAAAGCGTGTTAGGGGAAGGATTAGCTTGTGCGCATATGTAGGGGAGAGTTTTCTGAGCAGGCATGCTGAGTATACTTTGTGACTTACTCACTGGGCCAATATTGCAATAAATAAATACCAGTATTGAAAAAGAGTCAGAGGCTGAGAGAGTATGCTGGATCTTCTCGAAGCAGTCCTCCTTAGGCTCTGAGGGTGCCAGTATGCGTTAGATTCACATCAAGAATTTCTTTCAGTTCTCATGTTTTGATATGCTGAATGGTCATTAGAAGGAAGCACTCACTTCTCATGATGGAGTATAGCAAATCTGAGGGGAGAGGGTTCAGGAGTTTTCCACAGGCATATTTGTGATCTGACTTCGAGAATACTTTCTTCATGTTGTCAGCTTATTATTGTTGGGAATATTTGGAGTTTGTGTGGACGTAAGCTCCTTCTATAGTGACACATGAAGTTCTAATTTGATCGTTCCTAAATGCTTTATATTAAGAATATTAATATTATGTCTCATTCTCAGATCGTTGCTTCTTTTTCAACTTTCTTTTACAATTACTGTTTTTTAAAGTCACTTGCTAATCCATGAAAAATGTAGTATAAACAAAGTCCTGGGACTGTCAGGCATGGTGAATTTATTGCTTTTTGACATGGAATGTGTTGTGAAAAGTGTTGGCTATGGATCATAATTTTAGATAGGCACTTTAACCCAAATACAGTGAGTGGTTTCAAGCATGCAAATCAGTTCAGCTTTTTGGTTTTAATGTTTTAGTACAGCTAGATACTTCTCAAAATCAAGATAATGACTCTACAGTAACTCTCATATACAATGTATTCATATTCCTGATATTCTCATCCAACCTGGCCTTCAATGTTTCCAGGGATGGGGCATCTACCACCTCTCTGGGCAACTTGTTCCAGTGTTTCACCACCATTATTGTAAACTTTAGTCTAAATCTAACCTCTTTTAGTTTAAAACCCCTTGTTCTGTCACAACAGGTCTCATAAAAAGTCTGCCTCCATCTTTCTTACAGGCTCACTAGCTGGAAGGCTGGAGTAAGGGCTCCCTGGAGCCTTCTCTTCTCCGGGCTGAGTGACCCTAACTCTCAGGAGAGATGCTCCAGCTCTCTGATCGTTTTTGTGGCCTGACTTTGCACCTGCTCCAGCAGGTCCTTGTCTTTCTTGTGTTGGGGCTCCAGAGCTGGATGCAGTACTCTGGGTGGGGGAGGTCTCATGAGAGCTGATGAGCAGAATCACCTCTCTTGACCTGCTGGCCATGCTTCTTTAGATGCAGACCAGGATATGATTGGCTTTCTGGGCTGTGAGCACACACTGTCGGCTGATCTCCAGCTTTTCATCCATCAGTATTCTCAAAGCCTCCTTGTCAGGCCTGCTCGCAATTCCTTCATCCCCAAGCCTGTTTTGATTCTGGGCATTGGCCTGACCCAGATGCAGCACCTCATGAGGTTTTTGAACCTCACGAGATTCCCCTGGGCCCAATTCTCAAGCTTGTCTAGCTCCCTCTGGATGACATTCCATCCTGTCAACTGCACCACTCAGCTTGGTGTCATCTGCAAATTTGCTGAGGGTACACTCAATCCCTTCATCTATGTCATTAGTTAATGAAATAACATTGTTCCCAAACTGGACACGGCTTGTCACTGATTTCCATCTGGACATTGAGCAGCTGACCACTCCCCTCTGGATGTGAATGTCCAACCAATTCCTCTTCCACCAAGCAGTCCACACATCAAATCCCAATCTCTGCAGTTCAGACATATTGTGGGGACCATGTCAAAGGCCTTGCAGAAATCCAGATGACATCCATAGCTCTTCTCTTGTCCACTGATGTGGTCTCTCCATTGTACAAGGCCACTGGGTTAGTCATGCAAGACTTGCCCTTGGTGAAGTGGTGCTGGTTGTCCCAAATAATATGAAGTCCTGTTTTTCACTATTTGTTCTTCTTCATGGGAGAATATAGTTCTCCAGGGGTCTAGCGTAAGTATCCCAATCCTTGAACTCTGTTGCTTGGATTTCTTATTTCTGCCTGCCAATGCTGTTACGTTACTTCATAACCATCTAAATAGTCACCAGACTTGAAGATAACTTCTTTACTGTGTCATGTTTCCTTCATTCTTCCCACCCTTGTCTTAATTAACATATATGTTGTAATGTAATATCATCTTCTTTACAGAGTACAATAACAGAATACAAAAAAATCACATCGTATTTCCTGGTGCCTCTATGCTTGAGGCTACAGATATGTAGGAAATCAGAATTTTTTACCTTATTTGAAAGCAAGACAGCTGGGTCTGCTTATGTTCAGTATGAATATGTTTGAGGTGGACTCACTGGATGTCATTGCTGACATTTGCAAGTTTGTGGCAAGCTCTGAAGAGGTTGCCTATGTCTGTGTGTTCATGAAGCCTGATCCAGTAAGAGTATGAGAAAAATCTTGGTTAATATGGGTTTCTGCCTGAAGCTTGAGTTGACACAGGATGTGGGTATATGTCAGGGTGGGCTTTGCTGTTTGGCCACATTCATTAGGCTGGTCATGGTTACTGATGGAAGCTTCAGTGCCCTTGCAAAATGTGCGTGTCAGTGGTGGTAGATGGCAGCTAAAAACTTCACTTGAATGTGAAGTTCAGTTATAAACTAGCACATGGATACTTGTAAAGTGAATCTAGACCTTACAGATTATGCTTGATCTGGAGAAGCCGAGACTGCCTATTGGAAGTTAAAGTTCCCACTCAGGAAGTGCATACAAGAGATATCTGTAAGATGGAGACTGAAGCACACATCAGAGTGTCTTCTGTCCCCATTTTCATGGAATGGAAAGCTGAGCATGCTGCCTAGATGGAAGTTGCAGTGTGCTTCAACAGGTGCCCTGATCATTCCAGGAATTTGGAACACGCCATTGCGTGTTGCAACAGATATGTCTAGATGCAATCTCTTTTTTTTTTTCCTCCAAAATGCTATCAGAAAACAAACAAAAAATTCTTAATATCATCTTACTGGAAAGAGAGAAGACAATGATCTCTGATGTATGTGCTTGGTCTGCATAAATTAATATTTTCACAATTATTAGATTGATTTTATATTAATGACCTCATAGATAGAACTCACTGATTTATGAAGATGAAGATCTGATTTTTCGTATCGGTAGGTGAACTTGTTAATTTATAGGTAAGTTAACTTGACCTTTGATATCACTGGTTTAATATTAATTTTTTAGTTCAATCCACACAGATGCAGTTTTATCATGTGCGGAGCAATCTAGTGTATAAACATAAGCTTGTTCTTCTTACTGTTTTATTAATTTTATAGTAATGTATTTGAACAGGTCAGGTAGGTTCCTGGCTTCCGTACCTGGATTAGCAAGTAAGGATTTCTCTTGTTCCTTTCCTTTCCTGAATATCTTCATGTAGACCTTGTCATTCAGCTACCCACTCGTTGAATGGGCAAACTGTCTGTTTTGTCTCAGGCTAAAGAAAGTTTCAGGATCTGCTAGCAGTATTAAAAATTGTGGAAGAGGTCAACTATACAAGCTGTAACAGCAGAAAGAATTTTCATCAACCTATAGTAATATAAGTTGTCAGTCTTGGTATGGAGAGGATTTGGTCTTGTTATTTGAGCGTTTTCCCTTGGCTCTCTGGTAAAAGGAATAGCATTGAAGTAAAGGAGTGCGTCAGCAGCATGCGATAGAAGATTCGTGGTAACTCTTTCAGTTCTTCTGGGGATGTGGAATACAAACAAATAACTAACACTTAAACGGCCTGTCTGTGCTGAGACTGTTATGCCACTGATAAAAATAGGTCCACAGTCCAGACTGTGGCATGTGAGAAATCATTGCTCTCATCTGGATAGCACAAAAATTAAGGCTTGTCTTTATTTGGACTTGGAAGAAAGTGGCTGTGGGGAATAGGCTAGAACTTTGTAGTCTTTCACTGCTCAACACTTATGTAAGTTAATGCTGAAAAAACAAAGCACACTTACGCCCCAGGTTCTCTAAAGCTTACATCAGTTTAGGGTAAAATCAGCAGTAAGTACTATCTGTCTGCTCTTATTAAAAGTACTGTCAAGAATTTAACCAAAAAGGGAACCTGCCTTGAAATAGATTGAATGTTTTTGAAGAAAAACCCTTGGTAGAAAACATGTAGATTTAAGAAAAACATCTGTCCACATATGTCTGACATTCTTTTGTGACTTCAGACATAGATGGCTTCCTTTACTCCAGCTTATTTCTTAGAGCTATACTTCTGTAAATCTACCCTAACTACATTCATTGTTTTAGAGTGGCTGTATATAGAAGTTTATAGTTTAATAAGCTGTATGTGATTGAAGGCTGAGGTTTGTAGACCAGAGGGTATCTAAGATGAACCTGTTTCTGTTCCATACTCTGTATGTGTATATCAACTGGTGTATTGAAACTGTTATGCTACTATGTAATTCCAGCAAATGCTTTTCTGCTGTATGAAACTTCCTGCAAACCAAGAATGATGAAAGATTTCACCTCAGAGTTTTCAACATGAATATTCTTTACAGTTCGGTGTCTTTTGTGGGGAAAGGGAATTTACAGAGTTTTTCATCCATATGTTTCACCTCATTTATCATGAAACTATCTGTATAGGGAAAAACATGCACATACATGTATTTATGGATCTATATGAGGGAAATAAAAAATTTGTTCTCTTAGCGCCTCAGAAGTAAATTAATTTATCTGTGATATTACTTCTAGTAGTAAATTGTTAGTTGTAACTGTACATGTGAAGAATGTGGAACTTAATGAATCTTACAAAAATAAAAAAGTGTTTTGCCCAGTCTATTCTTTAAATAGCTGACATAGCTTTCATTAACCATATTATCAGGAGGTGTCTTTATGTCTATATTATATAATCTAGTTTCACTTTTACTAGTTATTTCCACTTAGCCATTCTTGATCCAGATCAAATACTGAAACATATTTAACAGCATTCAAGAATTTTGAAGGATAATATGCTTTCTTCATGACTACAGAATGAATGACAAATTTCACATGCTTTAAGATTACAAATATAGCTATTTTGATAACCAGTGTTTGGTCTGGATGCTCTTATGAAACTTATACATATATATATATGTTTTCCAGGTTAATGGTAGGACATTCCTTACTTTTTTCATTGAACTAATGCTTCAGAAAGTGCTTTGACCTTCGCTGTTCAGAAGCTTCAGATACACCTTGGACATCTTTTTAGTTGCATCTGCTCACAAAGCTCTGTGCTTGACAAGTTTACAGGCCAAATATCATAACTTGTCATCTTTGATTTGCTAGTTTTATTAGGATTTAGCAGGGCTATTTGCAAAACTTGTTAAATAGCGAGCCTTATTTCTGACCCCTGCACAAAAGCAACATTTTTCTGTATTTCTTTCTTAAAAGTGGGCATTCCTATATATCTATTAAAAAAAGAGCATAAAGGACTTCATGCAAGTAAGATACTGCATATTAATAATACCGTGTCTTATCTAAGGGTTCAGTTAGATTTAACCTCTGTTTACCATGTTCCAAATTTTAGAACATTCCGTTTGTTTGCCCAAATACTTTGGTTCAGACTTACTCCCCTACTTAAATTTCAAGCTTTTTTTTTCCCAAAATATAATATTACTTCACAGTCATTAATGGGGGAAAATATTTTCCAATAATACAGTGAAAAATACAAAAAGAACTTGGAACAGATATTACTGCTTTATAAAGTGTTGTAAATGGAAACAGCATGGTAAGAATTTAATGGTTTTCTTCTGGCTATATTGTTTATATTAACTTTAACCAAAGGCAGCTGAATTAAAATGTGATACAAATTCTATCTGCTTATATTATTGTAAGTGTAGTATAAAATCTGCTCTTGTTTAGATTTTGTAATTTGGATTATTGCTGGTTTTCATATCCTAAAGAAACTAAAAGAAACGTTCCTGTCAATATTACCATCACTGTCATGATAGTTTGTTCAATTCCTATTAGTTCGTTCAGTTCCTGTTAGTTTGACAACGTTTTATGATAGACACTAAACTGTGTTCTCTTGAAGGTGCTGCGTGTCCTTTAATGAAAACAGTTGCCCGTCATCTCAAACAAATCAACAGTCGTGGTGTATCAGGTAAATGACTGAGCTAATATGGATATCTATATTAATTAGCTAGTAATGATTACTGGATGTAATCATAGTCTGATTGAAGCTGGCTTTAAAATTGAAAGGATAGGACAGAACGCCACCCCCAAGCACCAAAAGCTGCTGCTGCTCTTAGGAAGGTGAGATTAAAATCAGAACGTGTTTTCCTGGAAAGTATTGGTTCAAGTTTGGCAGCCACACTAATTTCCATGGTTTTTTCCAATCATCCTGCATTCTTGCCGGTTCAGATGATAAAAAGAACTAACAAATGCATTTTTTAGGTTATAAAGTCATCTACCAAGTGAATTTTGCATGAATAGTTTTAATAAAATGAATATTGAAAGTTTCTCTGACTTCAAGTCCTGCTTTTCGAAATAGCTTGTCAGTCTGTATTCTAGAAATGCTGATATGCTTGCACTCAAGTATGCTAAGAATCATTATTTACTTATGGTTTTTAAATTCCATTAAATTATATCGTATTGTGCCATGTTTTACAGGGTTTGATCTGGCAGAAAGCTTTTCTTTAAGGCAAACGTCTTGTGGAGGGGAAAAGATCTGTTTTAAACTGGGAAGTGCACCTCTCATCAGAGATACAAGGTAAGATACCACTTTCATGCTTAGCTTTTAAATGATATAGCTCAGACTCAATGCTACTAATTAACTGAATCACTGAACATGTATCCAAAGGATGCTACAGAAAGCAGTACGGCTGTTTTCAGACATTTTCAGTTTTTTCTATGAGAGGCATTTTGATTTTGGTATGCTTTTCTTCTGGAATTTGGGAGTATCTAGGTAGTAAGTTAATTGTGAATAGCACTGTCTCAAATCATGATTCTGATACTGAAAATTCTACTGTTAATACATAAATATTTATAAAACAAAGGAAAGGAATAACTTCCATGGTATGACAGGAAGTATTATACTAATCTGCCCTCAGTGAAGTTGTCTGTCCTCTCTCTCACTACAACTGGCAAGATTATAAAGAGAGAGTTTCACCATTTCCTTGAATACTATTTTTTTGTTTTCCTGGTACTCACATTTTGCCTTTGAGCAGCAACAGCATAGTGGGTACTCAGTGTAGGGGAGAAAGTAGGCAAAATGCTATTATGGCACAGGGTGGGATGAAAAGCAGAGACTGCATGAAAAATCAAAAGGAGAGTGAAAGAGAGTAAGGCACAATTGGATTGGATGGACTTAAGTTTGCACAGGGACAAGGAAATGTCAAGAAGCAATTAGGAATGTAGTTTCAAGTTCCCTGTGCTCAGTGGAGAGAGAGGATCATCTCAGAGCTTCTTGGTTGAGATGTGCTCTGAGTCATGGGACTGTGGTTTCTGTACAGCGTGTTCCTGTGATGATGAGGGAAGCAACTCTATTCCCATGTCTTCAGGTTGGGTATTTTCTGTTGCAAGAGGTCTGGCTCCAGCTTGCCCAGTGAAAAAATACACCTGGTCCTCCGACTTCCCCTTTGCTTGGATCCTGGGCATAGCAAAGAGGGGCTGTGAGTAGCATGAGACCAAGGGGAAGGAAGAAGAGAATAACTGGAGGCACCCAGACACAAAACAAACTGATCTTTGTGAGAGAAGCATGACTAAAGAAAGAATTTATCTAGCAATTTAGAATATTTAGATTCTCTAAGTTTTTCTGATATGTTAGATACTGTAAGTGCAAGTTTTTATGCTTGTGTGATTCCGCAAAGTCAAGCTAATAACTTTTTTAAAAATACCTTTGACACTAGCTATTGAAGGAAAAACGACTAGACAAAACTACTTAACACAAAGAGTGCTCTTCTTTTATTAAGACCTCTCCAGTATTATCCAGATTGTCTTTAGATGAGGAACAGAAGAAATTAGGTACCACCCATAAATGTCTTTACTAAAAATATTTTGAGAGATTAGTAAGAAAACTTTTTTTTTTAAAAAAATTAATTTTTCGGTCTTTTACAAGCTTTTTTCCCAATATATGGGAATTTGGGGGAAACATGAGACTATAGAAGAGTAGAAAATCAAGGCAATACCAAAAAATGTGGAGCAATTTTCCTCTAGGAATAAGAAGCTAAGTAGTGCTAAGAAATGCATCTTGCAAGCTGACTTTATTTTGAAACAGTAAGCAAATCAGTGACAAAAATGGAGTAGAGAGGTGCTAGAAATTGCAAAAGGGTGAATTATTTAAAATTCATATGACTTCGAGGTAAAATTCTTGATTCGAAGTATTGATTTCTAAGAATTTCTGAGTGGTTTTGGAAGTGGTCTGAGAGGTGATGTTGAGGTTAAAAAACATAAAGGTTCCTTCTTGGCTTTATTTTAGTAGGCCTAAATATTAATGTCTGTTTTTCCTTCTTTTGAAAACAGTGTATTAGGGAAGGCAATGAAAATGGGGAATTCACACCATGGCTGATAGCTGTGACCTAACAAAGCCCTAACTATTAGTGATTGCAAGGAAAGTCACAATGGTTGTTTTGTTAGGGTTTTTTTTGAGTTATGTATTTTTTCTTATATTTTATCTCATCAGCTTTTTGAAGGGAGAGAAAAATGGCTAGTTGTTCTTCATTGTCAGTATAACTTGGGCAGGAGTAAAGAGTTTCAGTTAAGGGTAAACCTGGAAAGGAGGTGGCTTGGCTGTCATGGTCTCTTGGTTCTCACATTCCTCTCCGTCCCTGTTATTTTCTTCTGTGTATGCTCGTTAAAGAAAAAAAACTAAAGAGAAAGTCTTTCTAGTTTCCCCTAAAATTATGCATGTCTAACAGATGAAAAATTTAGCTGAATGAAGCAACTGAGATGATTATTAAGAAAATGCATATCAGTGTTAATATATGAATATAGTTAGGCTGAAAAATGAATATAGCTAGCGAGAAAATTAATATCATGTTATTGATGATAATAAGGTACAAGATAAGGTTTTCAGTCAGCTTGCTGTGCAAGTAAGTAGTACCTCTTACATATACCTTCCTGAACAATAAAAGGGTTAAAAGTATTTTCAATAACATTCAAGCATTGCAGAATTTCTGTTAAATCCTTGTTCTTCATGGCAATAATCTTGTTCATCCTTTATAAACCTTTCTTCACAGAAATGCATGTCATTAAAAAATTAATTCTATTCTTAGTTATTTCAAATTTTTGAATAGAAAATGGCCTTCTGAAATTGAGATAAGCAAACTTTTTTAAAACTATTTGTCTGAAGTGGTAAAGTGTGTTATTTTTTAAACTCTTTTGAAGTTTTAGGGTGGTTTTTTTTAAAATGAGGGCAGAGGGCAGTCAGGAGCACGAAGTCAGCTTTTGGATTTTTACATGGTAGGGTTACAATGAAAGATAGCCAGAAATTTGGGTATCTGTCATCATAACCTTATAATTTACTATCTCAGTTACCCATGCACAACATCTTTTAATTAATTATTTTTATTTAAACCTACTTCTCTTACATTCTGTCAGGTTGTGTGGTTCCAGACCCCTTGTGTTATTAGATGGCTTTCAGGATCATTCTGCCTCAGAAAATATTTTAGTAGACGTGGTGTGCAGTAAGTAGCAGAACAGTGTTTGTTATCCATCCTGCAGGAAATTGAGAGTATCTGATTAAGCTGACTAGCAAGTATCAAGTAACTTGGCACATCTCCTCTTGCATTTCATTCATTCAGTTGTAGTGTGGGTAATAGAAAGCTATGCTGTGCTATTTTTCTTCTGTGATGCCATTTTGGTTTTTTTCAATGGATCTGGAGTAGTGTTTCACCTATTTATATGTTGTAAATAGTTTACAATGCACTGTCAGTTTGGGAAATTGATTACATTTATTTATGTTGGACTTCAGCTATAGGTCTTCATCTCTTTTTGTGATGGAGTTCTGTATGTATTTTGTCTTGTGATAGCGGGTGGATAGCTTTTCTTATGCTTTATGTAAATGACTGTTAATTATTAATACTATGCCAGTAATATTTTCCTGATTAAAACGGTGAATGGCTTATTGCAGTTCTTCATGGATTTTAACGTCCAAACCGGCACAGGAAGTTATTCCTGAGGAAAGTAGTGTAGCTGAGCTTTTGAGTCATAAGGAAACTCATGGTAAAGTACTGTTAGGCAGACAGTCTAATTATATAGTCATAATCACACAATAGAATCATACAATAATAGTAAATATATCTCAACAATTTATGTAATTTTTTTTTATGTTTTATCTCAACAAATACACTATAGAGTCATATTTCTTCTCCAGACTTTACCATGTACTGCCCATGTCATGTATTCCAGCGTGGCACAGAGCTTGCTGACAAAGGAGCACAGGGCTTTGTGCCGATAGCATTCCTCTAGACCTGCCAGCAGTATTCAGTACTTCTGGATATAAAGCCTTTTAGGCTAATCTTTGTTCTTCAGTTGCCTTAGAGTAAATAGCTCTATGATGAATTAATTTCACTGTCTGTCTCTAAAGATGCATCAAACGTCAGTTGTTCCTCATTCTCACTTTTCTGTGTTGATGATGGGCTATTTTTTTCCTCTTCTGAAAGCGCCAGTAAAGGAGATAATAAGCTGGTTTCGGCTGAGTTTCAGAATGTTTTTGAAATGGATGTTCATGATTAGCAAATCTTCATGGCACAGTCACAGCTTTCTTATTTTGTAGTTTGTTTGGCTTGACAAACTATTAATTTACTGAGGAGATTATCATAGCTGGCTGTTAAATGATCTGAGTTACAGCAGTTGGGATTACTCTCACGACTCTTTTCGGAATTCTTCCCCTTTTGTTGCAAGATACTCCAAAAGAGCTTGGATTTTGACTGTATTTGGACTATGAGCTCCACCAGCAAAGTTGTAACTTAATGCTGCCAGAAGAGTTGTGGCTTGGACCATATTTCAGAGAAAGTGTTTCACCTCCTTGGGATGTCTAGTTACTGGAGGAAGAAATACTGTTCCCACTTGCCTCAGTAAATTCCAGGCGGGAGCATTCTTTCTGCTGAGAACAGAATTCAGTGATGAAAGAATATTTATGTGGGGTTTTCTGTTTGTTTTTAGTGCTAACCTTTTTAATCACAAAAAAACGTGGAGGGAATTCCATTTTCCTAGACAAGAGCTGGCATCAAATGAAGGAGTTTCTGTGCTCACTATTAGAAGTCTTTTCATAGCCAGCAATTTTCTTTCCCAAAGCCACCTATCTCTGCATGACTTTGCAACCATTTACTTTTGCTGTCTGTTCTCTGGTTGTATCTGCTGAGACCTCTCTTCACCAAACTAAAAAATACTGAGTTCCTTTGATAAACTTCAGCTCTCCATGAAGGTCCTCATGGGCATGATTTTTTATTATTTTTGCACATGGCATTTGTTTTGAGCAGCAGAGTTAGTTTCAACAGTCTTCTTGAAAAATATTTTAAGACTTATTTTAGGAAGTTTTATACATATTTCTTAAAAATAGTATAGAATAGAAAGATGTGAAAATCACTGATTTCCGGAAAAAAAAAAAATCATTGAAGACTTTTAAAGCATGACTGAAAACGGCAATGAGGTATTATCCCAGTTTCGAGGCAGTAATTACAATTATTCAAACCAGCTTTTATCTGTGCTTACACAAAGTCCTGCTAGCCTTTGTTCTGTTAAAATATTAGATGGTTATTTAAGAAAACACCTCTCCTCTGCTATATCTCGTATTTTTTTGAGGTCATTTGAGCAGTTGGAGCCAACAATGCTAAGACTGAAATGTCTGGTATTTTGGTTGCAGGATATTTTCAAGAAAAAGTCCTTGCCTTTGGAATTTGCTTCCTGAGTGTGGGAGCCTGAATTTAGTACAAATTCTGATGTTTCTTCAGGTCTTTCGAAGTAGCTGATCGGAAGCTGTATTGTAGTCAATCTTTCTTTTTTTCCTGAAATAGTGTATTTTTTGTTTATCTCCAGAAACTTCAAAACTTACTGTATCTCACAAATTAAAAAGAAGCAAAATACAATGATTACTGTTGAAAGAACAAATTGGTGTTGTACCTACCATGTAAATACCAATTATTTAATTTCATAACTAAGGAGAAAAATGGGGCTTCTCACTTTGTAAAATGACAGACCAATGCTTCTTTTAAAGAATAATCACGTGTGAATGTCTTTCTGCATTTTTGGGCTTGTTTCTACCTGACAACTTACAAGAAATACGGCAATTCTTATAAGATTCAAAATTCAGGTATTAATGGATTTTAATGTCTATATTGAGTTTGATTCATCCTACAATTTAACATGTAATTTACTATGCAGAAAGAATTGGGAAAGCAAAGGTAAAGACAGGGGCGGCAGAGGGGAAGAGTACATTTAAAAATGTATAGTACTTACATTAAAAGAGCACTGTGGAGGAACAGAGAGTTAGAAAATCTATTTTAATTAAGCCACTGACTGTAACAAATTAGAATTCTTTGATCTGTAGTGTGTTCCCCTGACGGTGGGCACTTAGTGGGGCAGTGTCATATCAGTTGAATTGGTAAACACTGTTGGATGAAGCAGAATTTTTCTTTTCCTTTTTTTTCCTAGTGATGATGTTCTTGCTGTAAAGCACTTGCAAATAAAGGGAAGAGGCTTTTGGGAGATGTGCACTTTAAGGGCGCTGGTCCACAATGAGAGTGTGCAGGAGACCAGCAGTGTTCATGTTGAATCCCATGTGCCTCATGCCAGGCAATAAACAACTTCAAATAAACAAAGCCAAAATTATTATTTGGAAGAAAATGAAATTAGGAGCTTGCTTTCACAGCACTCATCTCCAGCTCTCAGCCTCATCTCGCTTCTTCCACATCAGCATCAGCCTCTCTGTCCAGCAAGGCTGGTGGCCGATCCCTGTGGCTGTGTCATCTCCAGCAGTCACTGTGGGGAAGGAGCAATACAGGCTGCCCCCAGCCCCGGCAACATTGCCTTTAGCTAAAACAAACCCTGAAACTGTACCTTCAGTTTTTAATGGTTTAACCTGCCCTGTGGAAAACAATCCCAGTGCTCCGATTAAAACAACGACATCTGCAATTTCACTTTTGCTGTATATTCCTGTAGGGAATTCCTTTCTATTTTCATCTGATATGGATTCCAAAACTGTTTTCCAGTTTTCTCATTTAAGATAGCAAAATCTAAACCACAAATTTTCCTAGATTTTCAATTACAAGACAAAGATATTGTGCTATTAGATTTCTAGATTCAGCAGAAGAAATTTGCCTAGATGCTTCTCAATGACCCTTGTTAAAAAAATGGGACACAAATTCTGCCGAAGGTTGTTCAATTTACCAGTACACTAGCTGAAGGAGCCGTAAGTGATGCCAGAGCATGGGGAACTTTCAGAAAAGTTTAGGCACCTCTTACTCCCTGCCAAACATGCTGATTTTTAACATCTTTGCAATGTTTTCTTGGGTTTCTTGGCCACATTTTTGGAAGCAAAAGTCTGTCAAAAATAAGTACAAGGAGGATGCAGATCTAAGTCTTTAATAAGGTGTGTGTTTGATAGTCTTAGAACAAAAGGGCAGTTGCAAAATCGGTACAGAAGAAGTAATTTGGAAAACCAGAATGGTTATGGGTATCTACAGCCACGCTGTATGCAACCACACAGAATTCAGTGATATGTACTGGGCATAATGCGTGCAGCTGAGGATAGACTGTAGCCCCATTATGTTGTATATAGGGACTGAAAGATCATTTATCAGTTTTGCTGATTGAGCTGAGAGGATTCAAGTGCCTTTATAAAATGCGTATAATTTCTCTAGCTGAAGCAATGGTGCCACATGCTTCAAAAGTCATTTATCAGCAGACTGGGAAAAAAACCAAAACAACGAACAACCGTGTAATAAATCAGATCTTTCTTTTTCTGGCTTTTGTGATTTAATGCTGTGAAATCTAGTTTGCTTTAGCTATGCTGTCAGGCATTTCTCCTCTTAACTAAAGTTGTACCTACAAAAAGATATTTGTGCTGATATATCTGTGTTTATACTGGGGCTTTTTGTTTAAACATTTCATAGAGATATCACACCCTCCCCCCACCTCGACTCTGAGTTTTTAGGTTTTATATCTAAAAATAGTTCATGGTCTGTCTCACAGTGAAACTGCCTGATGTTTTTTTCATTACACTGATTTTCATTTATTTTCATTTGGTTCTGATAGATTTTTGGCCTCTAGCATTTCTATGTGGTTAGCTCTTTGCAGTTTTTATCATCATGCCATGAAGTATTTTATTTATTGAGATAAATTGACAAAATTTTTAAGATATTTCTTTGATTTTGAATGGACAGTATCGGCCATGGTCTGGGTTTTTCACTTGGAGGTCGGGGTATCAATTGGAGTTCAGCCATAAGTGTACAGAGTTTGCTGATTGCAGTCTTGCCTGTCTCAAGTGAATATTTGTCATGCCACAAACTCATTTCAAAACTTGGAATGATTTAATAAACTTCAACTTGAAAAACAATCTGTAATCTATAGAAACAAGATGTACAGATATTGGTATATTAACAGAACCACATGCAAGACATCATGTTATTTTTGGATTTAGTCAGTGTGACTAGTTGCAGTATCTCAGAATTCTATTTAAAAAAAATAAATCCTAAAAATACTCTGGGATTGGGCATGACAATTTAGGCTTTGAATAGCTTATTGATGGTTCCTAATATGGCATTATGCTTTTAATTTTCACAGGAAAATTCATGTATCTTTTATTTTAGGGATTAGACTACTAATTATTGATACACCTATATTAACAATGTTAATGTTGAAGTCCTTGATAAACTTTGATTTACCTCTTTTACTCAGTTTTCTTTGTGATCTCCTCTGAGAGTTCTGCTTAGATTAGATGTTAGGAATTTTTTTTCACTGGAAGGTTCGTAAAGCGTTGAAACAGACTGCCCAGGGATGTGGTGAAGTCCCTATCCCTGGAAGTGTACAAAAAACATATAGATATGGCACTGGAGAACATGGTTTATTGGTGGACACGGTGGTGGTACTAGGTTGGATTTGATGATCTTAAAGGTCCTTTCCAGCCTTAACAATTCTGCGAGTCTATGAGAGTTTGGTAAGAAATGTGTACGCTCATAATCTATGGTGAACATTATTGATTTACTCAAATACTTTTGAGTGCATATCCCATAAAATATCCATCGGTTAAGGCACATGGGGTTTGCTTTGGACCACTCCTGAGAAATAACAACACAAATAGCATCATCGGGGTGCTATGAGTCTGCACACATTTTTTTCCTGTTACTGGATCTGTCTCTTACATGAGCAGTTCAGAATGATAGATGGCTGCCAGTTTAAATTAATCTATGGAACTAAACAAAAAGCATAACAGTATTCACCAGGAGTGCATACGATAACAGAAACTGATTGCCAAGACTTGCAGGGAAGAAGGTCCTTCCAGGTCAACATCTTGCACTAAGGACATTCCATGGTGGATGCACTTACTTTGAAGTACAGCACGCGCAATTGCAGCATTAAGTTGTTGCTCTTGCTCAGAATTGACATCTAGCAGTGACTTGTACAGAATTAGTAAATAGTGCTCGCTCATTTTATAGGTAAAGTTGGTATTTGGAAACAAGGGGTTTTGGGAGGTGAGTCTTCTATTGAACAAGTTTGTTTGGCTTTTGTTAATATCTCCTGTGAGATTAAGTTCCTGAGAATTAGAATGTTTAGCATATGACATTATATTTTAATATGAATTGTGGACAATATGTGATAAGGACAGTACCTAGTAAGAATAATCATATGGACAGAGGCACTGGAAGAAAATGTACTACAAATGGGCTAAATATAAAATGTAAGTTCTAGCAGTACTTTAGTAATGAAGCTGTATATGGTGACTTGAATGTCTGAAAAGGAAATGCCGTCAGATATCTGTTAAGTCAAAAAGGAGCATAGACTTTGAAATGATTTCTTTTTTTGACAGGCTATTTTTCTTTCCACATGACTTTTTTTAAATTTAGAAAGTGATAAATAATTGCATTACTGTTAGTATGTGGAGACAGATATGCTATGCTACCAGGAAATTACATAAGCTTATGATTGGTTTGTTGTGAAAGTGTTAGGAGCACTAAAAAAACACTTTGTGGTTCAAGATAGCTGATATGATTTCATGGAAAGGAAAGCCATGACTCATTAACCAATTGGAGTTCTTGAAAGATCAAAGAGTTATAACATAGCCTTGCTTCTTTTTTTCTCCTCAAAAATAAGTTAGAACTACTCATATGAATTCATACTATGCCTAAGAGTACATCTCTTACAGCATCCCAACTTTTTTTATCACAATTAAGTTTAAGTGTCATCTCTTTAAACAGCGTATGCTGATTTTGTTCTAACACACAAGTAAATGTGTATTCCTACCCAGCTGGTTCTAGGTGATCCTGCGTGAGCATGGGGGTTGGAACAGATGACCTCCAGAGGGTTCCTTCCAACCTCAGCCATTCTGGGCTTCTATGATTGTATTATAAACTATACTGTTAACAGGTTTTCTTGATTAAGAGTATAGTTTCCCATAATATCCAGTATGTAATTCCATTGTCAACCATGTAAATTATAGGGTAAGAGTGAATTCATCAAAATGCAGGTTGTATAATGGGGTGATGAGGGAACTAGGTACTTCCTTTTTAAAACTTCCAAATTTTTTTTTTTCATCTCATTGCATGCTTAAATGTTACAATTTTATTTAATGCAAAATATTGGTGACAATAGTGATATTTTCTTTACTGTTATAACTTTTCTACTTTTTTTCCACTAGTCTGATATACACAGTAGGTAATATGATGTTCTTAGAACTTCCATCAGCAGTACAGATTTCAGTCTCAGCCTTACTGTTGAAAAAGATGATCATTGTTCATTCCAGTTCTTTTACTTTTGCATGGAAATTGCATAGATGATTTAACCTCGAGTTGTTATAGTTGATGCGTTGGTTTAATGCAAAGCTTTTCTCCTGTGGAGCCTTCACTGGTTTGCGGAAAGTTTGTGAATTCCTAGCATATCAATCTTCATTGCTTGAATATAAGACACCTAGCCTAATTCCCCAGCCTGAGAAGGACTCCCGGTCATAATCAGTGTTCTTTCAAGTTGGGTTTGGTGTGTTCTTTTGATGTGAAGCTTAGAATTAACCTAAATAAAATGTTTATTGACTTATCCATATCACTGCTTGAGGTGTCCTCTCCACACCTCTGTCTTGAGCCAGATGCAAAACCCCATCTCTCTTTATAAGCTTTGTCTTTTGTTTCTCTCCTAACACTATAAAGGGAATACCTGGCCATTTCCCAGCTGAGTCTGATAATAACAGGGTCAGCAAGCCACAGGTCTTTGGTCCATCCTGCTAAATAAAGTTATGACTCAGCAGTTAGCAATGTGGGTATTTTTAAACTGGTTTTAACTCCATTTAATCTGTAACTTACAAAAAAATCTCATTATTAGAGAAATTGTAAGAGTTGCAGGCTAAGCTGTATATACTCTTTTTTTTTTTTTTTTTTTAACTGGACATTAATTAGACAACCTAAGTCCTGAGACTTAGAAAAGTAATTTCTAGTTTCTGAAAATGCTACTATGTCTTCTGATGTGATGCAAATAAGGTTTTTGATCTTTTCCATACTCATTCACTTCAAATTCATGAATGTTAACAGTTTTTATATACTGTAAAAGAGTGCATTATTTATCTAATCATCCTTCTAAGTGTAAGCAGAACACCAGGCTTACATATGCACAGACTAGTTGTGCTGTGTGTAAGGGGTGTTAAAGCAAAAGCATGTTCTCTCTGTAGCTTCACTCCTGCAGCTGACAGCTACTTTTTCAGGTCTGACCCTGCTATCTGGTATCATTAACTATCTTTCTTACTTGAATCTCTTCTGTTGGTAACTCAGTCTTCACTACTTACACCTTCCTTTTTGGGGAGGTGAACTGGAACCAAGACAGGTACCAGTTATACCCATTTATAACAGCACTGTAGGCTGTAGTGCCTTTGGTCTTGCCTTTTTTCTCAAGCACTTCTTAACACGGCCTGCTTGCGACTTTAGCCAGGAATGAGTTTATTTATAGGCAGTCCTGCATGCTGAAGAGGAGGAGGCTAGTTATCCGGACAATTATTTGGGGTTAGCAAAAAAAGCATCCCTTAGTTTGGCGCAGCTGCACTCCAAACAGCAGTGCTAGCTCTCCACTGCCAGCCGTGCTGTTAGGTTCTCCATGAGCGCTCAGCGTGTTCGTAAGAGGGACGCTGGCCTATGAGATGGTTTGCCCTTTACCATCAGCCAGAGTTGTCTAGGACTTGGCAGAATGAACCCGGGAAGGAAAGGGAGAGCCTGTTCCAAGTGTAATCAGCAGTTCACTTCGCTAGTACTTGTTCCATTGGTTCATTGTAAAAAGTTACCAAAAGTTTGGGACGGGGATGAGGGAAGACTAAACAGGAAGAAATTGAATGTTCTATGGAAACAACGTTTTTAGGTTGGGTAGCATGATGTCATGCAGAAACACACAAGGTGCCTTCCAAAACCTCAGCGTGAGAAGTAAAAGGGTGTGAGTTTCTCAGCGTGAAGCTCTGCTGGAGCTGACTCGCCCTCCTGTGTACCAAACTAAAGAGATAATTCTGTTTGGGCAGTCAGTTAGTGTCTCTAGGTATCTGTACAAATGTCTGAGGAGAAATGGATGCTTAGATTTCTTCCTCCTACAGAGAAGATTCTACGGATATATAAACCAAGTACTTCCTGATGTCATCCCTCCTTTCCATAATATGAAGCGCATTTTCTCTCTGTCTTCCGATTGAAAGACCTTGGCCTCCAGCAGACAAATTGTCTTTTGTAGCCTGTGTTTTCTTTACTTTTCCAGACAACAGACACCACTTAAATACACAAATAATTAATACTGTACCATAGGTCTTGCTTCAAGTTAGGAAGCATGTAAAAATGTGTGCAGAGCAATTTTCTCTGTCAGTTGGCTGTCAGAGGGTACCATAATTTTTTTTCATTAACATCTTCAGAAGGCTTCTTGATCAGCTGAATAATTTCATTCCACTGTAGATAATCATATTTAGCATAAGAAGTTAATATCTTGTTGACTACAGTCTGACGAATAACAGACTACTCTAATAACTAGACCTGTTGTGTTTGTTCCATATCTGGGAGCTAACTAGAAGGACCACATGAGTTATAAAACAGCTCTTAAAATGTCAAAATAAAAACATGGATAGATGTTGGAAGAAATATCCAAAGTTTCTTTTAAAGTATTTAAGTTCTCATCCTCTTCTCTAGATGGTTGCCATCTACAATTGGATTTTAGGATATTTAGAACAGCAAAGTGTCATTTTTGCATAATCTCTAAAGGCCGAAAGTCTTGAAGCAATTCTTCAATGAGCTGAAGACAACTTAAATCTGCGCCATTCTCTCAAGAACATCTTGGTTTTAAATTTTGAACAAAGACTGTATGTTTGGAGACAATCACAAAGCCAACGTAGAAAAGAATGGATCATCACGCTTCTCTGGATTCTGCCATTAAGCTCCAAAGAAAAAGTTTTGTTTGAGTTTTTTTGTGTGTTGCTTGTGAGAAATATGTCAGACCCTGAGTAAATTTCTCTATAGGGGCAATTGATTTACTAGTGTGGTTCTGAGTAAGGAAAAACACTGAAGGTTTCTGGGATGTTCATGCTGAGCAATAAGACCATGTTTTCATGGTTTAGGGTGGTTTCAGTCCCTACAGTGAATCACAGAAGTAGAAACCTATTAGAAAACTGGGGATGTGGCATGCATGTGTCTGAAGTTCTACATGTTGATACTGAAGGGAAAGTAGAATGAGGTATTTATCTAGGAAGAGCGTAATTCCCAAAAGGAAATGATGACAGTTCAAAAGAGATGATTTTCTCTTAGTTATATTTATATTTTCAATGTAGAAGGATGCTGCTGCTACTTATGCTGAACACAGGTCTTGCATTCAGACAGTTTCTTTTGCTGAGGTGACCAGAGAACAAGCAAATTGAGATATGGGGAACACAAAGAAAAACATGGGACTCTCGTTCTTTCACAGGGGAAAAACATTTCATCTCCATCTGCTTTCTCTGAATCATGCAATTGGACAACACTTTCTGGTATCCCTCTGCCTCATGCTGATCAAACCAGCAAGTGTGTAAATTTATCGAAAGTGCTGAAAGCTGCCTTCCACAAGATAAGATTCCAAAAGTCTCTGTTGACCTGAAATTTCTCAAAACTTCATCAAAATTCAGCAGAATTCTACTTAAGAAAAAGAGAAGAAAAACTGTTGCATTTCCAGTGTCCATTTTGTATATTACTGCTTTTAATTGTGTTGTTCTTATTACTGCTGGTTTTTTTTTTCAGAAAAATTAAAATACACAGAAACAGGCTAAACTTGGAAAGGAGACAGTTAGTTTGACATCTTTAAAATCAGAGGAAGACAGACCTTTGGCTTCATTAAGGCCAGGAGTTCACCAATAATTCCTGTAAATAAGGATGCAGAATACCACTGGAAACCCTAGGGTAAAAGTACTTTGCACAGGCATAATGGTTTTGGTATTTCTGTAACTCTTTCAAACCAATCTTTTTTCAAATGCCCCTTAGAATTTTGGTATCTGTACAATTGACTTTCACTCCAAAAAAGTTCCTGAACAACCTTTCTATTAAAAGAGTCAGCTAATCTATACCTGTTCTGTAAATGAAAGTAGAGGCATGCCGAAGTATATGAAATATTAAGTAAATCCCTCTTCTCAGTGTTAAAATAATCTTCAGCTTTGCTTTCAGCAGTACATTTCATGAGTGGGTTGAGCTCTCCCTAAGTAATTAATAACTCTAAGCTGTCTGAATAGTTTCCCTTGAGTTGCATCATATAATGTGTCGTATGAAAACAACTTGAGGCCTAATGTAACACGAAACTATATAGTGCATCTTAATGTGATTTGAGGAAGATGGATGGGAAGGAAATTATTTCTTATTCTGACAGAAAAGACAGCTGTTCTTAGCTTTTATTTGAAAAGAATTTGAAATACACTTTCTAGGCAGGGATTGGTAAGTAGTTCTAGTTAGCTGATTCTTGTTCTCCTGTTGTACTAGTCAAGTTAGGTAAAAGCTGAGAATCAAAAACATAGCAATTTGTTGTAGAAATATTGAGAATTATGTGGAGACTTTTGTATTTGGTCCATCTGAGCTTTACTTTTTTGTTTATAATAGATCTGAGTTTAAACCCTTTGCAAACTTAAAAAGGTAAAAATTTCAGTGTTTCCATCAACAAAGTACTAAATAAATCATTACCCAACATAGGAAAGTTTTTTAAACTAACTCCTTGAGCTCTGGTCACTGAATTATTGTAACATTGTCATGTTACAAGTGACATATACCAGGTAATGGTATATGTCAGCTGGAAAAGATATGTCTTGCCATAAACTCTAAACATCTCTCACTTCACTCTCAGGAAATGCAAGTTGGCTCATCTTTCTCTTCTTGGAAGATATACAGCAAGCTGGAGGCTTCATTGATACTTGTAAATACGGAAGTTTGTCATATACTGTAGTGTATGTTCGATATGGAACAATTAGAGTTCATAAGATTTAAAAATAGATGCTGCTTTTCCATTAGTGCTTTTTTTAAAAATAAAAACAAAAGGTAAATAAAGGATTGCCTTACTAAATTTGATATGGGTAACTCAATGCTGCTTTACAAAGATAGAACTAAAACTGTTTATAGCACAGTGAATACACAGTTAATTCATTCATAATTACTTCTTTTAGTATGCTAGCGCTAGCAATTCCAGCTGGTATCTGCATTTCAGAACTTTTGAGGAAACAAATGAATAAAGAAAATATTTTGCCAAAAATCATTCTATACTTAATCTTTATAAATAGTGGAAGGTATGCACAAATACAGTGATAATGTTCATGCAACATACCTGTAACTGCTCCTCTGGTGAACTCATAATGTACAATCATAATATACACCTGATTTTAGGAAAAATTATGACTACATTTAATCCAGTAAAAAAGAGAAGAACGTAGCAAAAGCCTTTGCAACTCTGTGTATACATATGCTTTGATAGAGTGCCAGAGAGTTGTTGCAAGAATGTTAGTATTTGTTAGCATTCTAGCTGCATCTGCCTCATGTTTCAACCAGTGAAACATTAAGAAATACCTGAATGTATGTATTTGTAGCATATCTATGTACAATCTAAAACCTTATATTGTTGGGAATATTCTTGCTGGTTGTTGGTGGTCTCCTCAGTTCGCCAGCCAGGGCCTCTGTAATTTACAGTACGTCTCAGTCCAGCAGACCAGGGTGGTGTAAATTCAAATCTCTGTATTCAGTTCATGTGCTTCAATTCCTGCTATTGTTTTCAGTAGTTTCCACCAAGGGTGTGCTTTGCTTTGAGAACACAGTGCTCCATTCATCAACTTTAATTTTTTATTATTTACTACTGACAATATGGACAGAGGGAGAGAATCAAACTGTCGAAGTTCCACCTAAAGTATAAATTAGTCAGACTCTGGGCGCCTAAGTCTGAGAATAATTCAAATTGCCTACTCTCAAGCACCACCCAACCCCTAGTGGCACCTAAAATGAATAATTTTGGACAACTGATTTCCCCTGGCGTCTGGGCATAAATTCCAGGCATGCTTAGAAGCACCATGGCTTAAGCAGACAAGCATGTAACTCCCACCCAAATTTCATTGTGACTCAAAGACGTGTATAGAGATGCCGGAGCATTGCCCATGTCCCTAGAGGTGTCTAAGCCATTGAATGTGCTTAAATCAGATGTAGTAAGTTTGGACAGCATTGGATTCAACACAAATCACAGCAGTCATGAGTTTTTTGAGTGTAGAAGAGGAAGAGAGCACCTTTTTAATAGCCTTAAAGGTTTGAGCAGTCTGGGAAGGCCATCTGGTTTGGTAAGGAAATTTAACAAGACTGGGAGAACTTAAGTGTTATTCCATTGAAAAGGACATTTTCTTCTCATGAAGATCTCAGATTTTTTCCTCCCAAGTCTGATAATGTAATTTTGTTCAGACACTGTAGTCCAAAAGGCATCTGGTTGAGAGATCAGATGCCAAGGGTACCCTCATCTGCTTGTCTGTGTTAATTTGTAAGTTCTTTTGTCTTGTCTTTATAGATAAATTCGTGCACTTCCTGGTTGCTACCCATATTTCTGTAACATTATAACTTGCTTAAAACCTGTCATTTCTCTTACTGCTTTTGGTGTAGACACCGTGACCTACTACCCTAAGTTCATGTTCTCTATTTGTGTGGCGTGTACATCTGTAGACTTTGAGGTGAACTTGGTGTAGATTTCCTTCACTCTTTTTCTCTCTCCTTTTCTTATTGTTTTTATACTGTGCCATGTGGAAAGGTTAAATACTCTGTGTTGGAGTACTTTTTGGGCTGTGGACATGTGGAACAAGTTGCTTTTGAATTTTTTATTGATGTTTAATGTTGCTCCTTTATTGTTTTCACCTTGTACGTAAAACCTCACTAGTTTTATCAGGTTTTAAATGTTTGTAAATGTAATCAGGTGAAACAGTATATTAAACATTCAAAGAACTTCAGAATTTCAAATTCAGTATTCCATGAAATTTTGGTTTTTGAGGTTTTATGCTAATTTTTCTGTTTGGTCTTTTATTTTTCACATCAAATGTCATTATATATTTATTGTTTAAAATATATACATATTTTGCCTATTTTTGAGGATTTTTAACTGATTATACAGAGTAGAAGATACCATGGTAATAGTACTTAAATATCACTGAAGTATCTTACTAATCACCTATACCTAAGTCACTTCAGTGCTCAATGCATGCTTTTTTATTCTATTATGGTCTCTTGAAGCCATTCAGGGAGCAAGAGCATAGGGGAAATTGTGTATGGTAGCAGATAGCCTGCTAGCTTTCTGGGAATTTCATCCCATTATTTTGTTTCTTTTCATGTTCACCATTGGGCTAGACGGGTTGACTGTTAAATGTATACTTTAAAGCATCTGTTAATGACTTTTTGGTCACCAAGGAATCTTCATATAGGTATCAATGATAACTCTTCTCAAAGTAAAGATACTACTTCAGTTAAGTTATCTCTGTGGTATATGGTAGTTGTATATTAAATTTGTGCTGTTTGTTGGCCAGACACCGGGCCAGGTTTCCCAAAGAGCTGTGGAATAATTTCCATTCTAGATACTTCCAAATCTCAGCAGGACAGGACTTACATGATATGATTTTCAGGTTGTCCCTGCTTTAAGCACAGGATTAGATCCATTGACCTCCAGAGGTAATTTCCTACCTAGGTAATTTTGTGAATCTAACTGAATTTATCCTTGGTCCAGTTCTGCTTAAATCTTGCCTCTTTAGTTGACTTTGCTGAAATCAGTGATGCCCTCAGGAATTAATTTCATCTTGTCTGCTTTTCTCATTTCTCCCAATACAAAGTTCTTTTTCAGCTCAAAGATAAGAGAAGTTACAGTGAACTCCTGCTGGTTTTCATAATGCTGGCCTATACCTTAGCTCTTGTTTTGTTTCCTGAATGGTTTGATAAACAGTTAACGAAAGTAAATTTGTATCACATGTACTCACACAACCAAACTTACTTGAAAAAATTCTGAAAGAAACACAGTTTTACAAGACTTAGTACTGTCATACTCTAGATGGCTCTGAAAGTGTTAGGAAGGCATAGAGTAAAAAATGATGGAGTGGGGGATGTGGGGGGAGGGGGTGGGTACGTGTGTAAAATAGTGCCACCTTGCCCAAAGACTGCTTCTGCTTGTCTTCCAGACTTACCATAGCAATCATGGTTTCCCTTCCTTTCATTTGATGAAGACTTGTGGTTATTTCTCTTCCACCATTGTCTGTCCTTTGCCCATTAATGTGAATTCCCCTGTGTCCCAATATGGAACTTAGCTGGGGAAGTTAATTGATTTTGGAGAGCTGATCAGATGCTCCCACAGTCAGATATCCTGTCTAGCTTACAGCTGTAAACCTGAGATACCATCTCCTTAGCCTGCCTGGGGTGCAGGAAACCGTAGGGCTGATCCCATGACCCAATAGTTTATTGTTCTGCAGACACACACTCATGCCTAGTGAAGGCAAATTGTAAAACATATTCTTTATGCTATATTTGAAATACATAGTATGAAATCTAGATCTGAGTACAGCCAAGCCTATTCTCTTTTTCGTTGCCTTTTGACATTCCAATGTCTATAGCTGTACAACAGCGTGTGGGTCCACTAACAATGTGGGACAGCAGCCAATTTGGTCCTGGGATAAAACAGGAATCAGCTGTGGGAAATAAGCCAAAGAAGTGTGATTCCCACATAGGAGACTTAAATAGGTGCTAGTCCTTAAAGAAGCTCTTTGGCAGGATTTAGAGCAGGTTTCTCTGCACAGGAGGCGTTTTTCCTGAGATCCTAATTTAAGTACAATTTTCAGGAGGGTTGTGGGGCTATTGTTTCATCAGCTGTAGTGCTTTGCTCTTTCTTTCCCCCCACCTTTGTTGTTTGTCTTATTTTGTTTTGTTTTTAATAAAACTTTTATAGCACATTGCTGTATAATTATGATTCCATTAGTATTTTTTAGAACTAAGCCATCTACTTTACATTATTGTGGGAAATAAAATGGAGGAAATTTTTCTGCTGCGTGGGGGGTCCTCAGGTTTCCTGAGCTCTGATCCAGGGAATGCTTTTTTCACCATGGCTAGCTGGTGGCAAACAGCAATATGAACACTTTAGCTACTCCTTTGTTGTGAAGAGATCTGTGGTTTTAATTTTCTCATCTCCGTCTTAGAAAAGAAATAATTAGAAATGCAGAAGCTTCAAATGAAATAAGTTGATTGTACGGCCCTAATTTATTTAGTACAGAATTAGTGTATATTTAATGGCTACCAAAGTGTGTAGAGTTGAGGTACATATTTCATTTTTTGTGAAATACAAACTTTTCAAATAGTTCACAGAAGTGTTGTTGCAGTGCATTCTGTGATATAGGCCAGACTTTTTTTTAGAGATATTGACACATCTTAGGTAAGAAAGGAATAACAAAATCAAAAAACAGCAAATCGTTTGTTCTAAAATACATTCCTTATTTTTTGTCAAGCTTGCTGAAGTCCAACTTTTCTGATGCTCAAGATGTCCAAGTCATTGCCCATGGACATCACTGGATCAAATCCCTGCTCAAAGCAGGACCAACTTGAAAGTTAGATTGGGTTATTATGAGCCCTGTCCAGCTGTGTTTTGAAAGTCTCCAAGGATGGGGATTATTCCACAAATCCTCTACAAAATATATTCAAGTATCCCAAGCAATAAATTGGGAAAAGCTGTATTTTAAAATACTTTCATGTGGGGCATTCACTTTGCATCATTTCTTTTTAGACTCCTATTTATATTAATCACAGATGCTGAAAAAGAAATTAACAAAATTTTCAGTTATTTATTGTTATAAAGAGACTGAATTTTACTTTTGAGAAGAAAAACTTCTGAATGCTAAGGTCTGTGAATTTGTATGACTGGGAGCAAGTGTTTGGCTTCTTGTTTTCACCAAGCATTACTTCTGTTCATTCCTTTTAAGCAGTGCTTGTTATAAGAATAACAAGAAATCTTTTTCCTCCCTTCTGTTCCAGGCAAGTATTTCCAAATGGGCTTCCTGAAGAATACTCTCTAATTGCCACGTTCCGTGTACGGAGAAGTACCAAGAAAGAGCGTTGGTATATATGGCAAGTTTTAAATCAGTATGACACACCTGAGGTTAGAGTCATCTTTGATTTATTTCTTCAAAAAGTTTCTTTTTCTTTTCTCGCCCATTAATATGGCACATATAATAATGGATGTTTCATTAGTGGATTTAGCTAAAGTTTATATGAAGTAGACAGACTGCTCTGAAAAAATGGATTTTTTTTGCTGGAATGACAGAAATTTAGCAAAATCTATTCAGTTTAGACTCTAAAATAGAATCAAATGCATGTTATGATTTATAGCTGATATGTGTTTACCAAGTTACATAGAAGAATGAGTCACAACATAATTCTTGCCCAGTGTATGTAGTTGAAATATTTTTATTACATATAGTTTGTGTAAGTGCTTATTTCTTATATATTTTAAATAACCACTTCTTTTATTTTTGTCTTGCTTTCAGATCTCTGTCCTCCTGGATGGTACAAAAAAGGTGGTGGAGTATATGACCAAATCTGCACACGGGAATATACTGCACTACACTTTTAAGAGTCGAGAAATTTATCCATTGTTTGATCGGCAGTGGCATAAGCTTGGTATTAGCGTGCAGTCAGGGATCATTTCCCTCTATTTGGATTGTAATTTAATTGAGAGAAAGCAGACTGATGAAAAATTCACCATTGACTTGCAGGGAAGGACACTGATTGCTTCTCGTGCTGCAGATGATAAACCTGTAGATGTGAGTAGTATGAAAGGACAAACAGACAACTTGAAGTAATGTTTTAGCCATGCTTTTACTAACACAGTTGTAAAGAATCATGTAGAAAAAATGTTCAAACCCAGTCATTATATTTGATTGCGTATTCTGGATTTGAAGTCCTTAAGTGTTTTTCTCTAAACATTATTCAGTGCTGTAGCATCTGCTAAGACAAAGCTGTTACCAAAGTAAATGCATAAAACTCAGTCTTGGTTTAAGGAGTCTGTTTTTCTGTATTTAATTTGGAGAAAGAGCCACCTAATTACCATAGACATATTATTACTGTGTTTAAAGATAACTTGCAGTGCTATTTTTTTTTCTTTCATATTTAGTAAGATTTGTTTATAAGTTTGTATCAGTCATCTGTTACACTTTGTCTGTCTTTGATAAAGGGGAGACACAAAATAATTAAGGATTACCTCTGTACTAAGGTGTTCTAGAGTAATTCAGCTATGTAGAAATAGGGGCACATTGTTCATAGTTGTCTTGCCCTTATCCAAAAGGGAAGGATTAGGAAGTGGCTGGAGGTGTGTTTCCTGCAGCCTTTGGTGCAAGAATTACACAAGCAAGCCCCATAATATTCTGGGCTATGTTCTGTGCCAGGGATGCTCTCTTCTGTTTCCTCATGTAGAAAGCTCACAATAGGTAATTTGAAATCTTCAGGAAATGTCAATTTTTTTTAAGTACACTGACACACAGCTACCAGGTTTAAAGCATCTGCCTTGGAGTTTAGAGTGACCATCAGAAAGCTTCAGCAATGTTATGTACGCTGTAGGGTTCCAGAGGAAAATAGCACATTGTAACTGCAAGCTAACATTGCAGGAGGAATCATTCTTGTGGGGCACTGAGCACTTTGGCCTGGACTCAGAGCTCTTATTTTATGGAGCCGAGCTCACACTTTGTTTTATTTTCTAAGACTTGAGTTCAATGTTATTTGAAATGTGTCTACAGTTTCCTAATTTTCAAACAGCATGCCAGAGAAAGAGCAGTTTCTTTTCTGCTGGTTGCAAGGCATGAGCTGGATAATTCTGAGTGGAAGTTGTCAATTGGGATTTCCACATTTTCAGGAAAACATTATGGGCTTAAAGCTGATGAAGGCAGCAGAGCCGATCCTGTACCAACAGTCACTTTTCTCAATACCAAGTGCAAGAGGGAGCTTAAGAGGATATAAAATTGATGCAGAAAGAAGCGTATGAGGACAAGATTATCTAGTTAGAATTTTACCTGCTTCTCATCTCACCAATCTACCCGAAGTCTCTGAAACAGAAGCTTTATGTACAAAATTTGTGATTTTCGCTCTTCAGGTGTTTTAGTGGCAATGTCCAGGCAAAGATCTGTCCAAAGCAATAGATGTATGTGATAGAGAGCTTATCAAACCTTTACTCTAGTTCCCTGCAGAGGAAAGTTACATTCCTGAAAAGAAGGTTTGCAGAGGATGTCTACAAGGCTAAAATGCCTGTGTAATAAAGCAAACCAATACAGATGGATGCAACTTACATGAAAATAAATGAAATCTTAAATGTGATTTACATCAAAGTAATAGACTGCATAATTTGTTCCTTAAATGAGAAGACATGTAATTGTTTTGCATTCGTCTTTTTCTAACATTTCAGAAATATGCAGTGTTTCAAAGAGAAAGTTTACTACACCAAGATAAGAAAAAGCATGCCCATAATGCATAATTTTTTACACCTCATATTAATTTCTTTTGTATTTCTTAATAGATTGAACTTCACCACATAGCAGTTTATTGTAATTCACAACTTGCAACAGAAGATACTTGTTGTGAAATATCTGCAGACTTGGTAAGTTGTCTGTTAAAATTCAAATGTTAATACAAAAGAAATTGCTTTATTCTTACTGAGGAGTTGTGAAGAAATTTCAATAGAGGTGTTAGTTTAATTACCTTCTAAAAATGAATTCCATATCTGGAGTCATGGTACATAGTTTCTTGCTGCCTAAATAAATGGTACAATGGAACATCAGCAAAAGGCACTAGGTGCTGCTAGTACTTTTTAAATACATTTCTTAACATTGATTAATATCTAATTAGTAAGTGAAGAAGCCTCGGAGAGTAGTAAACAAATCACTGCGATGAGTTGAGAATGGTTTCTAAACAGAGGCTTTTTCAGTAACAGTTGCATCTCATGAAGCTTTACAGATGATATAAATAAAACCCATGAAAGAGTCTGCATGACAGTGGAAGAGAAGGAAAATAGGACGGTGTTGAGTTTTCTTTATTTTAATACAGTAAGATGGAGGAATGGGTCTTTCGTAATTGGTAAGTTATAGCGGTTGGTTGATGGTTGGGCTTGATCCTGAAGGTCTCTTCCCACCTTGATGATTCTGTGAAATACTTTCTTTTTTATAATGCCCATGCTGACATGTATATATTGTTTAACGTAGGTGAAACCACTGATTTAGTTTAAAGGGTTCACTTCTCCCTCTTGTTTTGATAGACGGAATCAGTGTAAACTGGAAGACAGTAGAACCATGGAAATGCTTGAAGTTGTAGATGTAATTGTTTTGCTCAATCTAGCCCATTAAAACAAAAAAAACCAAATCAAAAATAGCCTTAGAAAGACATTGTGTTAAATTATTGGGCTGCTAGTTATAAGTAGTCTGCAAGATCAGGCTCCTCTGAGACAGTGGACAGTGCCATCACCACCAAGTCAGCAAAAAAAAATCCCAGAGCTTGTAGAAGGACTGATTGATTTCATCCACGAAGAGATAGAGGAAAGTGTACTTAGACTGGAGAGAGAAATCTGCCCAAGAACAGAGGAGCAGAAGACTGTGGGAACTGATAACTGGACCTTGGTCCTCAGAAGCATGAAAGAAACATCGTCTAATTTCAGGGGGAAATTTCAATTTTAAATAATGATTAATAGTTCAAACATATTTCTAAATATATTATTAATAATAAGGCAGGCTTTCTCTTGAATGTGTAAACTGATGAAAAAGTGGAATGAATGAAATTTCTGTAGGTTCCACTTGGTGCTTGGAAATACGATTATTGAGCAGTTATGACACAGTAGCAAAAAAACCAAGAACAAAACAAACCCTAATTATATATGAACGCAAAAAGCTCAACAATAGGCTTTATTAATAAACACTTAAACATTCATTCAGGTATATAACTAAAAGCATCATCAGTTTCATTTGTATGTCTTATGTTTAAGATGCAAGAAGTGATGGGCTACTTGTTAATTACTGTCATATTGAAACTAGCATTACATTTTCGGATTTATTTTTTTCACGACTTCCTTACCCATCATAAGAGCTACATTTTCAGTAATTGAAGGGAAGGAATTTATGCTTGGACACAAATTTCTACACTCAACAGTAAATCCTGTGGGAATTTTTCTGACAGAAGGCTTGAAAGAAACCTCATTACATCTTAATGAGAGTTTCTGATATTTATCAGGTTCTGTTGGCTTGTCCTGTAGTATTTCTTCAGGTTGGCTCAGTTCTCAAGAGTCACAGACAGGTGAATCTTGGTTTCAGGGCTTTTTTGTTTGTTTCCAGACTATGTATGCCAGAAATATTTAACTAAAAAAAAAAATAAAGTTTTCCTTAGCACTCACTTTTATATTTTGCATTTTGGGGTGGGGAAGAGGACAGGATGAGACTGAGAAGTACTGTCTTTTTTTGTTCTCCCCATGGACATTTTCTGTTTCTGTATCATTACTAATTTCGGGAGAGTTTATTCCTCTGTCTGGGCTCTTTTGGAAGAGAGAAGTGGGACAGTCATATCAGTTTTAACTGGCATCGGCTTTAGAACAGAAGGATAGTAATATCTAGAATTCATTTTTTTACAGCTTTTTTCCCTCTTTGGAAATTGTTGTCACTTTCCATATATGGTTTGTACAGGAGTATTAAAACAGAAGGTAACTTAAAACTAGTGTTTGTATGGTATTTGCCTATTAACCAAGTGGACCAAAAACCAAAAAATCTTTTTGTTTTAGTGCCCACGTGAGGAGAGGTTACTGGCTTCGACTTCATCACCAGTGACTGCTCATGCCAGCAAAATATACGCGCTTCCAGGAATGCAGCAAGAATCTATGCAGAGATGCTACTGCTTTCCAAATAAAGTATGAAGTTTTCCTATTGCTTTTTAATGCATCATGCTATCTTAATCCTGCTAGGTGTAAAAACAGTTGGGTTTTTTTTTTTTTTTTGCAGTCATGGAAAAGTCTTACTGCTTCATAGTGTTGTAATGTACTTACATTGTACTTCCCATTTAAAAAACAGTACATTTTGGATTTAGTTAATGTAAAGTTAGAGACATCAGCAAGGTTTTATTGTTTGAATATACACCCAAAGAAGTACCATGGTAAAAATGAGAATTATATTTAGGCATTATATTTAGTGTAAATGTTTTTACTCGAGAATAAATTATATTCTATTCAATGTTTATTTTCTTTTAATACTTCTCCTGGGTGTTGCACTATATTTATTGAGTCATTTGCTTTGTTAGGCATTTGTGACAAAGACAGGAAACCAAACCAAATACATTTTAGATCTGCTTTATTGACTTCTTTATTTTTTTTTAAATCAGGGAGAAGCAGGATTGCCAGGAGTAGCTGGTTTGCCAGGCCAGAAAGGAGAGAAAGGTGCAAAGGTAAAATATCACTTGAATTCTCTCTTTCAAGTCTTTATTTTGGCTTGTCTTTCTTAAATAAGAATTATATGGATTCTGTTATTCCTTAAAGGAATCTGCCAGAACACGTTAGATCCTTTATCAGTCAGCGTCTGGCTCTGTGAGTGAGCTTCCTGCCAGGCATCTTACAGCTGCCTCACTTTGGGGTCACCTCATAAACTCTGTGGAACACAGTTAACCTGCCTGGGAAGCACATGCCTCCCCAGCCCCATCACTGTGTCCTATACAGAAGTCATGTATCTAGTCTGACAAGAATTTTTGCATATCATGTGTGTATATCACTGCTGATGGACAGAATCCCGTGTGGTGGATTCATCCTTGCAATTATCAGTAGGAGGCTATAAAATATGACCTCGGTATATTCTTTGACAACACTCATACCTGAAACTTTCTTAGTTGTGACAAGAGAAGAATCTGACATTTGCAAGTCTCCAGGACAGGCCAGTCGGTCCTTTCCTTGGGCCTGTTCTGAATTTTTCTGTCATACTTACCATGACATTCTTATGTTATGTAGCTTGGAGATTTTCTAATAATATAGGTTAACATATGAGATGTTTTCCCTTCACTCTCCATTCCTTAAATTTTGTTGGAGGATGCTGAATTAGGACATATCTGGGAATCTGTTTTCAGTGTGCTGTTAGAGGGGGCAAATTGAATAAACTATTGTAAATCTGCCAGAAAGACAGTGAGATAGGAATTGAGTTCAGGGAATGTAGTGTGAGAGGAAGATGCCTAGAATGTTGTAATCCAGAGGTTAGGATGGAGGTGTCCTAACCCAGCATCCTACCTTGCAGCACACCATTTAATATGTGATCTGAAATAGTTTGTGAAGACATCCAGGGCTGTTCTTACAGCTGTAGTATCTGGCTGAAAAGAGTCCAGTTCTGAGAATGCTTATCTACACAGCTGATTGAAATTAAGAACATTCCTTGGCAGTATACTGCCCCCTCAACAACTCCTCCCCTGCAATATATATTTCACTTTTAATACAAGCTGTATCTTCAGGTGAAAAAAAAAAAGATCAGTCATGTTAGTTTCTATAGTCCATCTGAACGTAGAAGGACTGCTGTCAGTTTTTAGCCTTAATCATGAAGTTTTGATCCTAGGTTTGAGTGTATTGAACAACTGTCAGTTTTTAGCTATAGCCTATGTCACCAGCATAGGGAGTTCCCTAGCATTTGTTTGGGAAACTGCTCTTCTGCTCCTGACCTGATCCGTTTAGACTATTATTGCTACTAAGATGAGAAAGGAGACTTCACAAGTCTGAGTTTTTTTACCATTTAATCTCCCAGCCAATTAGCAGTACTTACCAAGCTAAGCATAGTGCCTCTAAATAAAGCATGTGAGTGCCTATGGTCACTTCTGGTTCTGTTCTCCCACTTTTTTTTCAAAAAGAGCCTCACTGCATGGATTCTCTATGCATGGAACTATCTAAGGGTCAGTGAACCCTGCTGCACCCAGCAGTTTAGCCTAGAGAGAGTATATTGACATTTATGGATGTCCTTTCACAAAACTGAATGATTCAGCAGGTTAAAGTCAGGGGTACTACAGCAAGCAGGTAGAAAGCTACTTAATTTGAACTTTTCTTATAATCGACCAATACTTGTCACTCCCTATCTTTGCAGTGGGTGGGGTTTTTTTCCTTTTTGGGCGGGATGGAGAAGGGGGGTTGGATGGAGGGCACAGTATGACTGTGATCAGGATTGGGTCACTGACCCTTGGGAGCAAACAAATCCTGTGTTGAATGGTGCCTGCCATGATGGAGCTGAAAGCAACATTCTCTGAAGTTTTAGTACCATTTTTCTATTGACTCTGCGTTTACGCAAGTTTTCAGTAACCCTCATCCTCAATGATGGCCTTGTTACATCAATAATTAGACCTGAAGAGGCAGAAAGACTCAGAACATTCCAGACATGTAGGATACATGATTTATTGTCAGATTATGTAAAGGACACTAACAGACTCTGTCTGAGTATTTTGTAATATGTTTCACACAGAATAGGCAGCCTCTTGATAACTTTGCTGGCCAGTTACAAAAAAACAGGCCTTCCCTAAGTTGTGTGTTGTTCCTAAGCACGTTTCTCCCTTTGCTTGTGCTCAGCTTCTCATTATATTGTTTCTTTTTCTTCTAAATTATATCACTATAGACATCCAACTAACTATATTTAAATGTCCTTGCCATTGCAGCATCCAAGTGAAAATGTTAATTTTTTACCTTCTTTCATGAGAAATTTCTGTTTCTGTTGATACTGTCTTGTTTTCAGCACAAAAGTTCTTATCCTTTTATTTTGCTTTATCTCGTTCCAATTTCCCATTCACTTTAATTAATTGTATGATTGAATTTACGTGTCTTTTTTTGTTGCTATGGAATTGACAAGGAAGTCTCTACCTGCAGAAACTGATATTAGGCTATGTTCAAGCCCTTCAAAATTGCCATTTTCTTCAGTCTAAATTCATTGTTCCCTAAGGTGAGACTGTTCAGGAACATCTAAGCTAACACTAGTATAAAGTATGATAGCTTATAGGCCATTTTAGGCATTTGGAATTTAATTATTAACCTGTTTCCACTTCATTCCTGTACTCTTGGCTCATCTTAGTACCTCTGAACAGATCTGAACCAAAGACCAAAGTATAGTGCAGGCCCAAAGGACTGAAGTGCCATATTTTCACTGGACCAAGCATTCATGCAAGTATTGATATACCTCTGGCACACTGTGCATCTGAATGCCCAGAAGCATCACTGATCCAAATTGTGCCATTTGTGTGAATGACTTTCCTGTTTGTATACCTGGCCTTCCATTGTGACTTCATGAGGACAATTCTTCACTCAAAACTATTATCTCCGGTACTTTGGGCATGAAGTAGCTGGTTTGCTCTGCACGATATTTTTGCTGGGAGATCAGCTTCTGCAGCAAGGGACCACCTCCTGTTCTTTAATTTCTCAATAATTAAAATGGAAAAAGTCACCAGGACCAACATTGTTTGCTACTTACTAAGTGTACAATTTAGACTATCCCTAAATAATATGCTGTATTATTCTCATGGCAGCTTGATTCTTAGCACAGTGTATTCCACAAGCTGCAAGTGGACACAAGTCAGGTGGAAGTCTCCTGTGATTTTAACACATTTTGATATCTGCTGTGGAGCTGGGTTTTCTCTTCTGCTGATCTGAGTGAGAAATTTACTGTGTTTTCTATTTGGTTGCAATTTGTACTACTTCAGCATGGTATATAACTACTCAGAGTCTTACAAGCATGTTTGTTGTTAGGAAATGTCCTCTGATAATGTTGAAAAGTCCTGTTTTGTTCTCAATATGTAGAAATTCTTCAGAAAGACAGAATATATATGACCATAATTGGACTGATTACATATATGCTGAATATACAAACTGATTTTTCTCTCTCAAAGAGGCTACAAAAGTAACTGTTTTCTACTTTTATTTCTTTTAAGCAAACTTAGTGCCCATGAAATATTTTAAATTGAAATCTAAACAGAATTAAATATTTTGATATAACATTAAACCAATCTGAGCTGTGTTAATAGGTCATTGGTTAATGCTGTAAGTGCAGGAGGGACCAAAAACCCAGAGGCAGAGTGCTTTCAAATATTAAAATGCCTGTTAATGCACACCATGGAGAAATTTATTGCTATTCAACTTCATTAATTTAAATTTTATTTAAGGAAAAAGACATTCAAAAGGCTATTTTGGGATTGGTAGAGATAGGTTTATGCAATATATTATTACACTAGGAAAATATTTGTGATAGAATGATATCAAAAAAGAACTCCTGGAGAACAAATGAGGTGTTTGAATTACTCTTTCTGCCTATATTCCTTGCTAATCTTTCTTTCCTGCTACTCTGACTTTCCTCTTAAAATCTAGTTGACTTGATTCTACCTAAAGCATATCTATTATATTATGCAGCCTTGAGAATGGTTCCTTTCTGTCCCTGTCTTTGTTGCTGGGTCATTGACAGGGATGTAGAAGTTGGAATGCAAGAAAAAGAAGAAAACTGAGCAAAATATGGCTGGTTGTCAGCTATGACAAAGTCAGGAATTGCCAGTATACTTAGTAGAATAAAATCTTACAGTAAGCAGAAAGAAATGCTTCATGTTTACCAACCCGAGAGTTTATGGATAGTCCTACTTTTACTTTACCACCTAATAGTCCAAGTTATCAAATTAATAAGGGAAAATATCATTAGTAATGCAACTTAATTTTTTGCTTATAAAAAATTCTGAAATGTAGACTTTTTTTCTTTGTTACCATATTTGCTATTCCAGTATTCATCTCAGTTCTGAGTTTAACTCTTCCTGAGGAGTGGAGATGGTGGCAGCAAGTCCTCACCATTCTGAGATGCTCAGAGGTGTGGGGGAATGTCACACTTCCCCAGTGCGGCCATTCCAGAGCTGAAGCAGGAGCAGGGGAGCCAGCAGTCACTGGCACTGGTGCAGGAGTTAAACCAGCGACACCCAGCTCAGGCCGTGGTGAGGCTGAGCTCCTGCACTGATGGGACAGAACACAGCTGGGGGCTTCTGCTGGGACTAACAGGGATGATACTTCCTGGTCTATTTACTCCCTGCTGGTCCCATAGCACCAGGGAAACCGTGGAGTGATGCTGCGTTTGGGATGACTTTTCTTTCTCTTAACATATTCTCTGAATGTGAATTCATTTTTTGCTTTTTGCTAATGTACGCCTTTTATTTACCTGGATATTTCTGGTGATGTTGTGTCCTGGTTTTAGTTGGGGCAGAGTTGATTTTATTCACAGTAGTAGCCAGTATAGGGCTGTGTTTTGGATTCATGCTGGAAACAGGGTTGATAGCACAGGGATGTTTTCATTATTGCCAAGCAGTGCTTGAACAGCGTCAAGGCCTTTTCTGTTCCCTACCCCACTCCATCAGCGAGGAGGTGCACAAGAGAGTGCACAAAGAGTTAGAAGGGGGTGCACAAAGAGTTAGAAGGGACACTGCCAGGACAGGTGACCCCAACTACCAGAGGGATATTCCACAGCCTAAACATGATGCCATGCTCAGTATATAAAGCAGTGGGAAGAAGGAGGAAGCGGGACGACATCTGGAGTGATGCCGTTTGTCTTCCCAAGTCACTTTTACATGTAATGATTTCCTGGGGATAGCTGAACACCTGCCTGCCCACAGGAAGCAGTGAATTAATTCCTTGTTTTGCTTTGCTTGTGTGTGCAGCTTTTGCTTTCCCTATAAAGCTGTGTTTGTCTCAAATCACAAACTTTCTAGTTTTCACTCTTCTGATTCTCTCTCCCATTCCACCAGGGGGGTGGAGATGAGCAAGTGGCTGCTTGAGGCTGGCTGGGGGTAAACCACGACATGATGCACACATGACTATACAAAGATGACAACTGGGAAAGCTAATTTGCTTAATCAAATCTTATCAAACCAAACCTGATTAAGGCTGAAGGGTGTTTTGACAACTGATGTATATCACTCATTTTATCTGAACTAATATGTCCCCATTGAAGACAAGAGCAATGTTGCAACACAATAGCTTAACAGTGTGTGCTCTAGGCCATGTTAATGCCTAAAGCATTATATACATTTGCTTTTATCTTAGTATTAAAATCATCATCTCTCCCTGGTTAGTACAAGATTAAATGTTACTGTGGTAAATCAATCCCACAGCATATAAGAGTGTAAATGTATTGTAAATAGACACGCAGTTTAGGAGACAAAATAGTGTGTTTAAATAAAATATGTTCTTAAAAGAATGGGTTTTGGTTTTACATGAGAAAGGACTGTAATTTGTTAACTAATTATCTGTTATTTTCTCTATCCCACATTTGGCTTTAGGCTGTCTTTGCTGTCCATTACTATATTTTGTGTCTGTTATTAGCATATTATTTCTATTTCTACAACAGGTGTGCTGAATAAATACTGCAAGGTGCAAAGAGGTAAAGGTCAGAGCTTTTGAAGGTCTCTGAATCATTATTGTAAAAAATGATCACAGGTGTAATACTGCAGGCAGTCTCAGGTGTGCAAATTTATTTCCACTTCAGACAAAAGGCTGATTGGTGTCTTTGGAAAGAAGCATGTTTGCTGTCTGCAAACACTTTCTAAGAATTTTGTTTGGCTTGGCTTTATGGAAAGGTGACGGAAGCATTTTTCTTTAATTTTTAATTTTAACCTGCTGAATTTCCACACTGTCTGTGTGATTTTACCAAAACAAATACTGTCAAAAGTATAATAGCTATCCTACTGCTTGCAATAGATCACATTCTGAAAAAATGTGCTATGGCTTCGGTGTTTTATTCAATAAATAGCTTATTCTCAGTTGAAAAGGATTTTCACTGTCACCCTCAGTAAATCCTGACAGAAGACTTACAGCTCATGGTTCTACCTTTGGGTGTTGTTGCACTGTGTGTACCTCATAACCTATAAATGCCAGCACTGTACTGCTACTGTTCACCACCTTACAAAGCTGTTTTTCTGGCGACTTATCCTTCATTTTTGTGAAGGACTTTAAGGTCTGCAGAAGGAACAGAAAATTCCATTAAGGAAAAGAAAATTTAAGATGTATTGCCTGTATTTTTGGTTTTAGTCTGTCATGCTGTTTGTATGAATACTACTAGATACCTACAGTATCTGATATTTATATTCATACAGGCATGAAAAACTACAACCTTTCAACCTGTAGGTTTTAAAATCACAACTAGAAGAGAGAAGCATAGCTTGGAGATATAATTTGCAGTGGAAAATAATTGCCTTCAATATGGGGAGTCTGTCTGCTGTTAGTGGAACAGAAGCATAAACATACCTTGGTTAATTGGCTAGTAAGTCATACAGGCTAAAGGCTTCCTGGAGTGTAGCAGGCTGTGTAATTCTAGACTATACAGTGTATAAAAATACACTGCTGAAGGTAGCGATGTGGTTCTGGTCTGTTTCAATACTCGCAAGTGGCATAAGGGAACAGAGGATGCATAGATAATAGTCACTCTCTGGGTGATTAGATAAGATAACCTTTACCTTTTGAGGCAGAACTGTTTAATATCTTTATCCATGGTCTGTGTGAGGGGAACGAGTGCATGCTCAGCAGTAACAAGTCCTGTGAGGAGCGGCTGAGGGAGCTGGGGGTATTTAGGTTGGAGAAAAGAAGTCTCAGGGGTGACCTTTTTGTTCTCTACAAGTGCCTGGAAGGAGAATGTAGCCAGGTGGGGGTCAGTGTCTTCTCCCAGGCAGCCAGTGACAGGACAAGAAGAAATGGCCTCAAGCTACGTGATGGGAGGTTCAAGTTGGACATCAGGAAGAATTTCTTCAGTGAAAAGGTGGTCAGTCATTGGAATGAACTGCCCAGAGAAGTGGTGGAGTCACTGTCCCTGGAGGCATTCAAGAAACGACTGGACATGGCACTTAGTGCTATGCTCTCATTGACATGATGGTGTTCAGTCAAAGGTTGGACTTGATGGTCTTGGAGGGTTTTTTTAGCCTTTATGATTCTGATAGAACCGTTGTGTAGTTCTTGCCAATCTTACTACTCCTTTCTCAACTGCAGAAAGGTTAATAACTTGGTTTCAGAACAGAGTTATGGTGTTATTTTTGCTGGAGAATGTTCTTTTCTTGGTAGAAGTGGACACACCTAAAGTTTTGTTTTGTTTTTAAATGAACAGTATATACTTTCAGTGCTTTCGTTGTATTCCTCTAGCATCCACATGATTTTTCTTCTAAATTTTTTAAACCTTATACTTGACATTATTTAGCAAAATTTCTGGTTTTGATGTTTTCTTATGTCATTTTTAAGACTTATGGTCCAATTTACAGCTGCTGGGATCATCCATAACTCTCCTGATCAGTCTCTCAAAATTTGTCTCTTAAAACTAAAATTTTCTTATAGATTGTTTGTGGCTTGGGGTTTGGTTTCTCTGAGGGGATGAAAGGGAGGGAGAGAGGAATTTACATAGTGTCTTTCAGAAACATGGCAGGCGCGTGACTTTAGGCAAATCTGTATCACATGTCGAGCTTTCTCACTGTAGAACTGAAAATGGACCCTCTTGGTTTCAGTCTGCTGTTGCAATGAATTCCTTTAAAATTAGTGGACTTACTTTTATGGAAATGTGGGCATGCAAGTATTTGTCTGGTGAAGTTCTTAATTGACATTATAGGTGTTTTAAAATGTATTTATTTTGCTGATTTAGTGTTATGCGGCATCCTCCTCCACAGTGGTTGCATTACCAAAAAATCATGAGTCTGATATGACCTGAATAGTTGTTGTTAACCTCAGAAGTCTGTAGAGCTTCTAACTGATCAATTTGTTTTGTAGGGTGAGATGGGTGTGAAAGGACCGGACGGTGTTGCTGGTCTGCCTGGTGAAAAGGTATGTATGTATGTTGGTACGTGATCGAACTCACGGGAAGTGCTCGTTATGTCAGTGGCTTCTCTGTAATTGTGTACAGAAATGGGAGAACACTTCCGTTAGAACATTAATGTCTTACCTGCACTGCCGTGTTTTTGCAGCGCACTGAAAAAGCTGTTCAGATCAGTAGTATTCTCTGCAGATCTGCTTGTTTGGTGGGGTTTTTTTTTCCAAGCATAGGTTATATAGAGAGCTAAAGGAAGCTACTTGTTCCACTTGCCCAGTTCGTGTTCTGCAAGCTTAGATAAGAGCTCTTGTGCACTCAGCAGTCTGCTTGGTAGAGCTTGAGATGAACACCACTGACTTCTTAATCAAAGATTTGGAATAGCTATGGCTAAGAAGGCATGCCAGCCTACCGGTGTATCCAAGGATAAGTTTCACTTCATTTCAGAATGTTAGCATGTGAAATAAGACAGTTGTATGCACTTATTGGGTTCAGTGCTACTGAACTGTATTAGAGGAAGTCTGTAAGTGTAATATCAAGCATCTTCAGTACAGAGACAGCCCTCATGACACTAAGGAAACAGCTTGTTGCTGTCAGGCTTAAAAGCTGCGGGTTTACAGAATATAAAATTAGGAAACTGTCTTTTATTTTACTTTACTATTTCTGTCTCAAATTGTATTTGTTAAAAATAGGAGGTAGATGTATATTACCAAAGTTATGAGTTAAAATCAAGGTATTTGTTGCTGATGTTAAGTTATATGTGGTAGAAAACTGGAGAACAGGCTGCAAAGATGTTCAAAGGACTTTGCAATGTTGAGGGACTGAATTGTCAAGTGGTATGTAAAACTCTGAGAAAGCAATAGTCAAGTGATGCAGATGAAGAGGAAAACAAAGGAAGCATTATGCATTTCATGTCAGGCTGGACTAGCCATTACTAACCAGGAAAGTGATCTTGGAATTACAGATCAGGGAAAACGTGGACTCACTGTTTAGTACTATTCAAATAGATACTATTTAGGAATTACTAGGAATAGAATAGGGAATAAAGCAAAAGCATTTTAACGTCACCATTTTTAAATGAATCCATATTATGCTGCAACTTGAATGATGTATACAGTTGTGGTTCTCACATCTCAGTGTGAATCTAATAATACCAGAAAAGATTCAGGGGTGACAACAGTGATCAAGAGCACTGGGTGTCTTCCAATTAAGGTGTGACAATGTGGTCTTCAATCTGAAAAAGGCACAAATAAGAAAAAACATTTCATGTTCTATTCTCTGTACAGTCCGGAATGGAGCAGAAAAGATTAATAGGGATTTATTTATTTATTTTACTCTTCAGTGAGGGAATTGGAGCATCAAACCTATCTGATAGCAAGTTCAAAAAGGATAGAAAGTGCTCATTCTTCCTATTATGATATTACAGTTTGAAAACTTCCACAGAACTTGAAAAGTCTGAAAATATATTAGAAAATTATTGGAGTAAAATTCCATGGAGTGTGTCATTTTGCTTGTCTGAAAGTTCTTGGACTTCAAGAGGCTGCAGTCTGGGAAAGCAACAAGAGAAGTCTTTATGGCTGCCCTGTTGTTATATTTTTCTGTAGACGTCTGTTGTTGCCACAATTGTAGTCCTATAATTGACTGAAGAAACCTTTGTTTTGATCCAGATAGACACTGTTTTACTTTACTCTGCTCCTGGATGTGAATTAATGGAAAGAGTTATTGTAAAGCATTGTAGATTGAGATTGATCTAGAGTGAAGCTGTGTTTTCCCTTGGCTCTTTCTGTAGCTCCTACTCTGATGTTATCTTGCTTTAAACTTACCAGGCTAAGCTGCTTTTCCAGTCCAAGTTATTATTATTACAGTTTCCATGGTTAATATTGTTTGGGTTTTTTTGCTAAGTGCCTTGCAAATTCATTGTCAGGCCAAATCCCAAAGCTCCTGTTAGTTTACATGAAGCTCAACAGTCAGATCGTACTTAGTATCAAGACATTGTACTTCTTCTGAACATTACAACTCTTTTAATTCAGCCTATATAAAATACCATTGCTGAAAATTAAAAGTGAACTACCATGTAATACGAAACTGTCAAACATGAAAACTTCTAAAATAAAAAAAAGGCAAGTATTTTGTACATGCATAGCTAGATGAAGAAACTGAGATCCAGTTTGAGGCTTCAAAACAGAGGTGCTCTTGCTAATGCTCCCGAAACCTATCCACTGCAGTATTCCTTTTCTTACACGTCATTCCCTGGGAAAAGGTTCAGAGAATAAATAAGCAATAGATTTTACTCATGTTGTTATGCACAAGCAGCAACATCATTTCATTTGACCTATTTTAGATGTTTACCTTAGAGTGAGATAAACTTGGCTGTTGGAACTCCTGTTCTGTTTTTTTTTAGACTGATTATCTCAAACATACCTGATGTAGTGAAAAACTAAACTTAGAATAATACTGTGAAATGGACTTTATTACTTGAGAATTTTAACAGGAGAATCTCCCAGAACAGTGCTTCATGCTCATATACTTAATTTTCAAGATGTGGGTGAATGGTGAGACATCTGTAAGGCTTCATATACAGCCTTGGCTTTCAAGGATCTTAAGTGTGAAAATTGTTCAGTCTGTCTTCAAATGTGACACTTTGCCTTCTGTCACTTTTAAGACATCCTGTCACTGACAAAATAATTTCCCATCCACTAAATGCTGCAGTGGTTTTGTGACAGTCTGCTGCTGATAGGTGCACGAGTAAGTGGTGTAGACTTCTAGGAGGCTCTTGCCAATTACGAGGTTGGATCTGCTGAAGGCTAATACAGAGAACAGAATTTAAGGCTTGATGACTCTAGGGTAACATAAGAATAGCCTTAACACCCTAAAGAAAACAGAGGAATGTTCTGGCCGTAATTCAGCAGTTTTGTGTATTTTTCTGATGCAGTTCTTGTAAGCTGCCAAAGTAAAAAATCAAGTTTCATTGACTGGTGGCACACCACAAGGTGCCTGTTGTCTCATCAGCCTTCAGGTTAAAAGAAGTCAGTGTGATGGTGCTTATGACCAATCTAGAGAGTCAAGCATCTAATGCAGACCCTGTGGAGCCCTACCTCAGGCCCCCAAAGTCACAGCACAGTAGATAATCAGTACCGTTATGTATATGCCTGTCTATTTGATGTCCACCTACCTAGTTCCTTCATCCCCATCCTTTTTCAGGGAACTGTCTTAAGAGATTTTTCTTTTATATAGTAAAACCTACTTGGGGCAACAGGACAAATTCTTGAGATTATCAGAGGAGATAGTTCTGAGGTATTTGTTTACAATTCTAAAATAAGAGGGTAGTAGTCTTCCCTTGGAGGGAAACTTGCTTCCTTTGTAGGCTTTGAGGAGAGATGGAATACAGTGGCATGATGCCTTTCCTCCAATCAGGACTGATTTTTAGCTCAGCCTTCTGGGCACACTTCTTAAAGGTATCTGTCAAACCATGATACAAGAACAACTGGAAGTTGTGGTTAATCAGAATCTCTATATGTGTGAGACCTTAGGCGCTGTCCTTCTGGCAATATTCAGCAAACTGTAAGAACAGAAGAAATGTGTTGAAGGAAACACTGTGCTGGCCTACTTTTTGGTGACTGAGAAATGAAATTGCCTCTGGATACACTTCTGAAGCCATGTAGTATAACTGGATTGTAGCCAGAGTGCTGGTTATGGTGCGAGAAATTAAATCTGTCCCTGAAGTGGAGCTTTGAGGTGACTGGACTGCTTTAACATTTATTATGACAGTCACCTATCTACTCCACAAATTAACCAGTCCTGATCTAGCAGTTAGACTCATTATGGCAACAAAAACTCATTGCTCAGTCATTAAGAATGGTCTTCGCCTACCACTGCTGTGTGCAGGGTCGCATCACTGGCATGACCTGAGCAAGGTCTATACACGGCTGCAAAGTATTTCTATTCAAAAAAGTTTAATTATTTTCCTAGTGTTCCTGTAACACTGAAATGGTGAGACAGCATTCCTGTTGGTGAGACCCACAGGCTTCTCCCTAACTGAAGTCGTAATGTCATCTTACTTCCGTAGAGGTTGAGTGTGTGCGGGTCCTTTCCATAGCACCCACTGTGGGATTGTTACAGACTTCCCTGGCATGTGAATTTTTTCTGTGTGTTGGGACTCTGCACGAAACATATCATGTGATGGATCCTTTCAGGACTTAAAGGGGGCTTATAAAAAAAGAGAGAGAGCTACCTTTTACATGGGCAGATAATGATAGCACTAGGGGGAATGGTTTTAAACTGAAATATGAGAGTTTTAGATAACATATGAGTGGCTTCCCTGCCCATGGCAGAGGGGTAGGAACTAGAGAATCTTCAAGATCTGTTTCAACCCAAGCCTTTCTATTATTCTATGGAATCATATATACCTCCTTTTATGGTATATTTCCAGGCCTTCCAAACAGCTTGACAGCTTAAGGGAGTGTACACTTTGAACCATGGTAAGAAGATCAAGTATTCAAGCCTTAAAAATGTGGTAGACATTTTCTGAGGATAAGGGCGGGAGGGAAATTCCACCAACCATCTGATCTCTCTGTTCTCTCTTACAGGGACTTAATTTTTTACTTTCCTTCATGAGCTTCTTGTAAACTTGAACAAGCTGGGTTTAATTTTCCTCTATACAGTTGAGATTTTTCTTTTTCTTGCTCTTCTTGTGTCACTCATCCAAATAAGTCAAGTCCTTTCCTTCTCTTTGCTTCTGGTTCTATAACGCCGTGGCAACAAAGCTCCAAATTGAAAGTTTGTTTATGTTCTGGATGCTAAGTGATGGAGTCCTCTTTGGGTTATGGGGTTATTTTTTGCTGGTCTGTGATGCCTTGACAGTCAAAGTGAACTTCTCAACTGTTTTGGTGTATACATTTTAGGGGGTGGATGGTCTCTGCATACTTGAAAAGTTTAGCTGGAGAGTTCCTGGTTCTGAGAGATAAGTTGCCACCTGTGGCAGGTACTTTGATTCAAAGTATTAAGCCTCTTGGGGAGTTTTGGACCTTATCACTCCCTCCAAGTACCTCAGAGAAGGTTGTAGTGAGGTTTCTCCTCCCAGGTAACAAGTGACAGGATAAGAGGAAATGGCCTCAAGTTGCACCAGGGGAAGTTTAGATTGCATATTAAGAAAAGTTTCTTCACCAAAAGGGTGATCAGGCGTTGGAACAGGCTTTCCAGGGAAGTGGTTTGAGTCAACATCCCTTGAAGTGTTCAAAAAATGTGGCATTTGGTGACATGGTTTAGCGGTGAAGATATCAGTGTTAGGTTAATGGTCAGACTCAATCCTAGAGGTCTTCTTCAACCTTAACAATTCTATGGTTTACGTGTGTTTTGAGTCCTGCTGGCCAGAAAGGCCTTATTCTTCTGAGAATGTGCTGATGGCAGTAAGGCTCAAGGGACTCAAGCTGAGGAAGGTGAGTTATTTCCTCTGTTCTTGGCCTTTCCATATTTTTCTATTTTTTCTATTATGAAAATATTTTTTCTTCTTTATCAGTGACTGCATTCTAAAAAATAAAATTAATGTTGGCAGAAAGGTAATTCAGAAAATTCAGATTTACGAAATTAAACTGGGTTTATCCCCCTTTAGCCAAGCCTCTATAGTAATTGCTTCTTATGATTCATGGTATATGATTCATAGTATACAATTCACAGTGATGGAAATCATGTATCTATGTTTCTTAAACTACGTTTTGTGAAATACTTGTGACAACATTCACTTTGAATATTTGACTTTCAAATGGCTTAACCTTACTCTTTTAGTTTTTTGCACTGATTTTTTGCAATCTAGATTATGAACAGTATTCCTAAAATATTAAATATATTGAGTAAGTTTTTTTTTTTAAATAGCTGGTCTTGCATGTAAGCTTGAAGCAGTGAGATATTCAATATGTTGTGCATTTGCTACTGTACCCTATAGATGCTCCTGCAGTATATTAATAAAATAGTTTAGACTGAAAAGAGAAAGAAATGCTTTTGTAAATCAAAAAGTGTTTATTGCTACACAACTTAGATCTATATTCAAAGTCAGACCAGAGAAAAAACTAAGTGTACATTTCAAGAAGTCTACCAACTGTATGAGTGCTATTTGTATTTTGAGTCATGAAAGTGAGATTTACATAAAATGAGGTTTACGTGAGACTGTTCAGCAGGAATCCGTAAAAGGATTAGTCCTTCTTTTTTTCAAGCACAGGTATTTGTGATGATCCAACAAAATGTACATGAACTCGCATATTTCGTGAACTAGAAGATAATAGTACTGGAATAAATAATGCTGCTAGTAGTGGTTTTTTCCTTAATTTAACTTCGTCATATGGTTATCTGGAACTTCAGTTTTCTCAAGTCCAGTATCACTGTGCTGTCTTCAGTTTTAACTGACTTGGAAACCAAACACTGATTATTTAATTTTTGATAAATTTGATTATCCTTTTGGAATAGGGTTCTCTTTATATTTGGAACAGGTAAAGAAATAATTAATAAAAGGCTACCAGAAATGTGATCTAGATACAATTTGTGGTTGAATGCTACATTAAAACAGCTTGCTGACACTTCCTGAACGGTCCGTTTTGCATTGCCTGGTGGGAAGAGTTCTCTGTTCCCTTAGTGGTACCTGAGAAAATGAGTTTGAAAACTGCTGCATTATAAGATTATTTTTTCAATATAAAACATGGCTTAGAAATATCCAGTGCTTTGTTTTCCAACATAATTGAGTTTATATACATAAATTTAAAATTTTGAAAAAAAAATTACATGCTAGTGACGCATGTGACTTCAAATTGCTTTCAGAAATGTTTTTAATATCCATTTCCATACTGAGTTACTAAAGGGTCAGGGCTTCAGGGCCAGCTGTGTCATGAAATCCAAGACTGGAAACTTGTTACATGTACATCCAAATCAAAACACGTAATTGTGAAGATCCTTGCAACCATTGACCTGCTTTTCCCCATTGCTCCAGCTAGACCATGGAAACTCTAGAATTTTCCAGGGCGTATTTGACTTTGCAGAAGAGCCATGGATATATGGCCTGTTATGCCATTTCAGCTTCTGGAGCATTAATCACTCATGTAAAGGTACAAATCTGAGGAGACATTGGTGTTGAGCTTACAGTAATGCAGTCTTTTCCTTGCAGCTGTCTTGAAAGATTTCTGGACATATTGCCTTCCACATTTCATGTCCTGTACAGATCCTTGACAGGAATCAGGATATTTCCAAAGCAGCTCATCAGCATCTTTGAGAAAACTTCCAAAATGCATGTAGAGCACTGGATAGGTACTGCTTAAAGCCATCTTACTCAATTTGTCTGTCTTTTATTCAGTGCCATCCAATTTATGGGCTCCAATCACTGCTAATCAGTTATATTTCAATATTCTTAGATTGTGTATGGACATAAATTGTCTTAGTTATACAACTTTTGAAAAATCTTTGTGCTGCTTTGCTCTGGAGTCTCTAACAGAAACAAAATAACACAATGAGTAACATAGGAAAAATTTTTGACATCAGAAATCTTTCCAAAGTAAGAGAGTTGTGAGCTGTAAGAATGCGGTTCAATTGGAAACTTTATTACCACTAAGTTTAAAGCCTTGAGCTTGAGCATTGCTGGTGATGGTAAAGCAAGCAATTGAATGCCATCTATTGCAGCAACAAAATATCTACAAGTTTTGTACGCCTTCTGTGTTTTCAGTGATATCTTAGTGTAAAATTAATATACATCTGATTTTAAGAGATGGATGCATATGAAAATAGAATGTCTCAAAAAATTTGTGATGCATAAATATGCTTAAAAATAAAAAAAGTATCTTGCTTGGAAAATACCCTTTAGACCATTATGCTTTCCAGAACTTGTTTCATTGCTTCAGCATGTATGGTTCTTGCTTGCTTGCTCTTGCTCTCTCTTCAGCCTTACAAGAAAGTGTTTTGAATAGCCTTTGATCATAAATTTGATTCCAGAGAGCTGTCTGCTGTGCTGACTTATTTTTGCCTTATTAGGTGATTTTTGCAGTTCACAACTCCAGGAACTGTTGAGCTCCCTGGTTTTTCAATTCCTAAAGCTAAGCGACAGCAGTTCAGTTCAGTTCTCCATAGAAAGCTCAGTGGAATCAAATTACCTGGCATGCAGAGACACTGCTTGGGTGTTATTTCCCTTCTGGAGGGAATGGTGCTGGTGACTGCTGTAGGTGTTGGTGAGCAGAGACTTCATTTTTCAATTAAAGAATCACTGCTTTTTGAGGGAAAGGAAATATGCTTCAGTCCCATCTGAGGAAAGTTATGGCATTGTCTTCTGTGCTCTCACGGGTTCTCTCAAAATCAGATTAGTATGTCTCAGTAGAACAAAAGCATAAATGTGATTTTGGAGCCAGACATTACTTCTGGTATTGCTTGGCATCAAAACTGTGGGCTCCTGCAGGCGAATGACACTGGTGAGATAAGAGTAGGAGGTATATGTAACCTCTGGTATTTCCATTGGAACTGCAATAGCCAGCAGAACGTGGCTGGTCATGGGCCTGGAGCGCAGCAGCCGCCTTTGTGATGTGATGTGAGGTGTGGCCAAAGCAACCAAAGGTCACCGTTCATTTTCCAGGGGTCTGGGATGCTGGGAGCAAAGCAGAGCATGGCACAGTGCCATGCAGGGCAGGCCTTTGTTAGCCTGTTATGCAACGTGGAAGTAAAACATAATGCAGTTGTTAAATAATGCAGTCATTAAATGCAGCTCTTTGTTCCTTAATCAGAGAGCCATGAATACTCTAGCTGTGAGTCTGCCTGGCTCTGGGATTCTTAACTGTGTTTGAAAAGCCTCAGTCAGGACCTTATAGAGCTTGAAAGGGCAGAGGGAGGCTTGAGGATTCTTCTTCACTTGTTCATAAATTGTATTTATTGGATTCTTTCTGGAAGGTTTCTGTGGCACATAGATTTTAGTCTTGTATATCTTTTTCCCTTCATTTGTGATAGCTAGAGACTAAGTTTTGAAACTGATATTCTGAACTTTCCACATCTCATCAGGATGCAGAGCCTGAAGAAAAGTACCCGTTACTGCACTATAAAAGTTGGCAGCAGTGTGTTGCAGGAAATGGACTAATTGGAGAGGAAGGAACATTCTCACTGTACTGCTGCATTTTACGTCTTGTCTGACACATTCTGCTTAGTTTTGTTTGTCTTATTTAAATGCACTAGGTATTCACAGAATACTAGATTTTTTGATCTGATGGATCACTGATCTATATTAGGATAATTATGGATAACTTGTGTTATTGTGCTTCATTTAGATTATATATAAGAGTATTTTCTCCCTGGATAATAACTCCTATTATGAGTAGCGCATTAGATTTTTTTAAAAAATTCTTTGTTTCATGCAGTAGAAAATCTATACAAAGTACAAATTATACAGAGGTTATAGATAATACTACTGGCTGCTGTGACTTGTGGCCTTTTAACTCTCCTTTGCCCTTTTTTTAGTGGGTGAGTTATATTATTAAAATTTACATAAATACAGCTCATATGTGCATTTTTAATGTCAGTGAATATATTTCTTGCCCCCAAACCCACTAAAATTCTAAGATAGGTTTATATTCCAAATTCAATGTAAATTACTTTTTTAAATTCATAGATACCAAATTGTTGGAAATAAAAAGTCCCATTTTATTATTATAGTAAAACCATTCATAGGTATTGCAAACCAGAATACGTTTTTATTTTTTTAGTTCTCCCTGCTAGTCTGTATTAATAAACACCTAAGATCCATCCTGCATGTTTCAAGTCTGAACCGATTAAATCAATGTGACACTCTGAGGCTGGGCCAAGTCTTGTCTAATCAGCAGTCAGCACTGTTGTTCTGGCATGAGGCTCCCAAAAATAGAAACACAAGAAGTCAAACAAGTAAGTGGAAGGGCACTAAAAGAAAAAGTGCTGCTAATTCCACTGTTGACTTTCTGTCTAATGGATTCTTGTTCCCAGGCCACACTAAGTAAAGCAACTGGAAAAGAGTGTGTTCTTGCAGATGGCTCAGCAGTGACACACGTGGCCCAGCTGGGTGACAGGTGTTTGATTTGTGTTTAACAAGTACCTCACACAAGACAGATTTTTTTTTTCCAGATTAGCTAGTCAGCTAATGCTTTTTCTTCAGAATTAACACCGCTTTTACTATGCTTCCTTTCTATTGCGAATGACAGTTCTTCTGATTGTCTCATACACATGAAAATAACATGATTTTACTTTGAAATAAGACATTAAATAGGAGAAATTAATTCATAATTAACTTTGTTTAATAGTTGTAACCTGTTACCTTTACATATGAAAGATGCACAGCATATTAGTTGTAGTTATTGACAATAGTATCTCAAGAAACAATTATTTAGCTGTCCACTTCACAGAATGAAAATTCACTTTAAAAGTATGTGTGGAAGGAGAATGCCAGACTTCTGGGTTGTGGCCATTATACTCTGTGTTAGTGTGTCTTCCCATAACATGATGAAATTTTGGGACTTTCTTGGTCAGTGTAGCACAAACCTGGAGTAAAAGAAATTCCCTGTACAGCGGAGCATGCAGCATTCTTAGAGGTGCACCCAAGGCCACGAGAGCAGAGCAAAGGTGGGAAACTATTTAACAGATGGGAATCATGTGCAATGTGTACAATGCTATTCCTTAATGTATTTTTGAAGCTTTATTGTAAGCTGCATTATAGCACGCTGCATAATTGGAGAGAGATTGGCTCAATTGCAGTCTGGGGGGAGGGGGTTGGTTTTGTTTTAATGAGTAGAAGACATTTGTTAGTCAGTGCCATGACAGCAACTCTCCTAGCAAAGGCAGCAATGAAAATACTAGAGTAGCAGGATGACTTTACCAATCATCTTTGATTAATGGGAACCTCGGCGGGTAGGATGTGTAATGTAAAAGTGGCTGTGGCCAGTTTGTCTTCCGCACCCCATTTCTCCATACTTTGGTCTGAGAATTTTACTCTTCTGGTATCAAGTCTGAGTTGGAAAAAGGTAAGGCTTCAGGATCTGTTAACAAAAATGCGTGACTCTTTGCAGTGACAGGGTTACAAAGCCAGTGCTGTCAAATAGCCAGAAGAAATACCACCCTCTAGAATACACTGTACTGGCAGTGCTTCTTCTGAACCACAGACGAATGAGAAAGGAATGCAGCTGGAGAAATAGGTGTCAGAGTATCACTGATTCTCTAAAGCACTAGGCTTTAGTGAGAGGATGGTTAAAAACTCACGCAAAAGCCTGTGTCCCTCGGATAGCAGACAAGCTGCTTTCTGTCAGGCATCCCAGGTGTGGTATGCAGATCAGGCTAAAAAGCTGCCAAGAGGTTAAGAAAAGGCCTGAAAGGGAAAATTACAACCCTACTAGGCTGAGATGTCACCATTACCCACAGAGGTGCTCAGAATTTATAGAAAGGGAGACTTATCTTTAGGGAGCAGCTCCAGGGCTCCTGTGCTGACAGCAGATCTGCTGATCCCAGATTCTCAGGTTAGTCTAGGTGAGTTCAAGTACTAGGATATGTGGTTGTTATATCCTCTTAATCTGTCACCAAAACACAGTAAATGTTAGAAAATACTGGTTTGGAAGTGAGGAGAGATGTTTCTTGGGAACGCCTTAAAAATCTATGTGTAGGTGGAGACCTGGAAACTGTATCTTGAACTACTTTCTTTACCAGTAACTGAAAAGAAGTTTCAACTACAAGCACACCAACAACATGGCATTTCAGAAAAAGTACTGATATGAGTTAGTTCTTACCTTAGAAATTTCAGTCTATATGCAGTTCTGTTTATTTCTGATTCACCCTAAATGCTTACTTTTTGTACTGCTTTTTTGCATTTCATATCTGTGTGGTTAAACATTGTAGTTAATATCTAATGGTCTGTGGGACAGCTTCTTTTTAGTGTAAACTTTACTTTGTACCAGCTGAGAATCTGCCTCCTGAATCTTCAGACTATGGAAATGGATAGCGATGATGATGATGATGATGATGATGGTAGTTCTCCAATAAAGAATAGCCTCTGAGATCTAAGAGGTTGACCAATGCAATTTACATTCTTAATATAAACCTGGGGGTCCAACTATTATGTTGAGTATAATAGGCATAATATATTATATTATTTTTGAGAGACTTCAGCAATATGTTCATATTGAATAATGCTTTTCAACATACATTTAGCATTATTGCATTTCAAATATTATTTGAGCAAGGCCAATTAGATTAATTTCCAGTTCTGTTGAAAGTTTAATAGGATTTAGATTTGCTTTAACACCATGTTATGGTTGGATTAGCAATAAATTAGTAGATGTTGTTTAGGTCAGGCAATTTTCCTTTTGATAGATCTTCTGTAAGGGAAAAAACATAGTTGCAATAAACTATCAGTTGTCCATGAGTATAAGATCACTTCAAACTTTTTCCTAATGTGTTGCTTCAGCTAGTGGAAATATCCAACTGGCTAGACTTAATTTTCTGCACTGTTCATCTATAAGACCTTATAAATCTTCGAGATCTTTTTTCATGCAGAAGCCTATTTGCCTAGTCTCACTACTCTACAGGAAATGTTCTTGTGGATTTTGTTCGCATTTTTTTATGTTCTGTGTATGATGTTGTAGGTCAAATGAACTGGATCGTTATCAAGCCCATGTTTAATTTATGCCTGCACTGCATTTTTAAGTTTTCACCTCTTCAAGGACAGGCAGTAGCAGTGAATACCACTTCTATTTGCCAAATGCAGAAAGAAGACCTGTTGAGAGCAGAGGCTCTGCTTCTTCTGATTCTGTTTTGATGGCACAGAAACCAGCCCTTGACATATACCCCAAAGACTTCAGTCAGTTTATTACCAAAGAAAACGGAAAAATGAAAAAAAAAAAGACAGCATACCTGCCTGTAGTTGCGGATGACAGTAAATTAAGTGATCCCTTTATCTTTGGTTTTTCAGAACAACTTCTCTGACTTCTGTTGGGTGGAAATAATTTGTGTGAGGAAAATATAGGAACAAAATTTTGACTTATGTACTTTATATAGGAAATGTTTTGTGTATTTGAATATAGATATGCTTTATGTATTTGAATATCGTGCTTTCTAAGGCGTGTTCATAGCAAAAAAGGAAACAATGCCAACTAAAGAGAGTTCAGTCTGGAGTAAGGAGCCCCTGTGGCTGTGTTCTCTGATGCTCTGAGCTGCCTCTGGCTGCTGATTCTTTAGTCTGAATACGAAGCACCAAAACCTAGATTTCCAAGGGTCGTTTAATTTGGAGTATATTAACATGTAATTGCCTGAATGGATAGGCAAGTCAGTCTTGTCCCAAAGATGGGTAACTGGAAGGGATGGGAATGAGGAAAAACTGGTGTCTCCTGAACTCAGCCTATTTTATAATATTCAAATAAGATCAGTAGGGCTACTGCCATTTGCCTTTCTCTTGAGCAGTTACTTAACGTGAGTCCTCTAACCTGCCCCGACCCCCTTGGCCAAACCACGGTGTATCTGCTCCACTGGGGCTGCTGTGGAAGCAGGATAGAGCAAAGGAAATTATCTATTTACCTGTCACAAGCCCTTCTTCACCAGGTTATTTTAAGAGAGGATCTTATTCTTGCTCACATGGATCAAGTTTGGATCAAGGATAGCACTGAGCAAGAACTCAGGAAGTGCTGGTAGCTCAGCAGTAACCAAAAGGGAATGAAAGGCTTAGTAGAGGTAGTGAAGCCAAAATGTCATAATGTTCAGCAGAAACTTCTTGACACAACTAATCCAGGAAATTCATGGGGCAAGTTTTAATAAATATATTTTGAATATATTTTTATACAACTAATATTCTCTCAGGTGATCCTAACCATTAACATGGGCCTGTTTAAAGAAACAAGAAAATATTACAGTAGGCTAAGAAAGGTGTCATACAATGGACTATAATTGGTGTGGGATTTTTATCTGTTCAAGACAAAGCTCTGCCCCTGCTGGTGGCTCTGCACTGGCTGGGTATGTGCTCCATGGGGGAGGATGCTGCTCAAGCCCACTGACGGTACGTTGTTGAACATTCCGCTCCATTTCTGCAACGCTAAAAATAGTTGTCCTCATTTTAAAACACCAGGCTATTAGATTATTCCAGGGGTCTGGCATACTTAGACTAATGGAAGGCACATATCCATAAATTATCAAAACACTAAGTAGTGTTTGACCGTGCTGATTTTGCTTCTATTAAGATGAGTTTCCTTGCTAATAACCCTAGAGTATCAAGTCTATTTTTTAAATCAAGCTACTGGCAGTGCCCTAGTAAATTTAAAAATAAAAATGTTTGGTTTTCATATTGAGAATGGAGAAACATCTGAGTGCTTCTTGGTGGCTTTGTTTTTTGGTTTTTTAATTTCGCAGAATCATGTCTGAAAAACACTTAAAGTATTTTACAGTAATTGTTTCTCTTTCCCAGCCTTGAAGAGAATCTCATGAAGTTCCAGCATGTTTGCTGTTATAAATTTTCTTAGTGCCTAAAATAGTCCAAATAGCAAAACGCATTCCAGTGATTGATAAAAGTTTCTTTCAACACTTGGTTATTTTTTCTTTTTTCTTTTTTCTTTTTTCTTTTTTCTTTTTTCTTTTTTCTTTTTTCTTTTTTCTTTTTTCTTTTTTCTTTTCTTTTTTTTCTTTTTTCTTTTTTCTTTTTTCTTTTTTCTTTTTTCTTTTTTCTTTTTTCTNCTTTTTCTCTTTTTCTTTTTCTCTTTTTCTTTTTCTCTTTTTCTTTTTTCTTTTTTTCTTTTTCTTTTTCTTTTCCTTTTCCTTTTTCATTTTCTTTTTCATTTTTTTCTCTTCTTTTCTCTTTTTTTTTACCTTTTTGTGTGTGTCTGTGTTTATGTGATGTGATTCCTAATTCATTTTTTGCCATCATATTTTTTGGCAGTAAAGGTAACAATGCTCCTGATAAAGCTCATATACTTGTATGCTAAGGTAGCCTCTCCTTTTATTCTTTTTAATTTTTTTAGTGTAAAAGTCCTTTATTTAGGTAGGGAAAATAGCTAAATGTGGAAGTCAAGGTGTAAAAACTGATGTAAATGCATTCTGAGAAGGTTGTTAAATACACACAAAGAATCTAACTCTACCTTCAAAATTCTTAGGTATAAGCCAAGTCTCTAATTTTATAAAGTGTTGCAGTGCAATTACAACCTGCAAAATCAATAAATTATAAATATATTAAGGACCATGTTTATAAATACACTGCACATTTCCAAAACAGCTAAATCACAACATCAACAATTTTAGATTTAATAAGAATCAATACTGATGGTATTGATGTAGGGCTGTATTTTTGCATTGTTGTGTTGAAGATATAGTAATTTATAGAACACTGATTAAACAACTCAAGACAAAAGACCTATAACTTGTCTTCACAAAAAAACCTGTGACTGTGTTTTGGAGGTTTTTTTGTAGTTTACAGTGATCTAATACAGCAGGGAAGATGAAATGTCATTATATGGTAACAGACTATGAAGAATTTTTCACAATCCATCCTGTAAATCTAGAGAAAATGAAGGGCTAAGGATTACTTGTAATGATTAATTAGAATTTTTCCCCAGAATGCTACCATGTATTGTTACAGGGGGGAGCTGGAAAGAAGATGTTGGAAACTGTGCCATAAGTGGAGTTACAAAAATGCCATTTTAGCAAGCTATTTTAAGATGTGTTTTAATTGTTGTATGTCATGAGGGCTTTGTATTTATTTGCTTAATTATTTGTATCATTCTGATGAATAATTGTTCTTTTATTGGCTCTTTCTGTTTTTAAGAGAGACTGGAGTTTTTCCTTTGTCTCTGTTCTTTTTGTGTCTGTGTTCTTTTTGTCTCCTGCTTGGCTTGGAATCAAACAAGTGAACTTTCAAAACTTTCTTTTGTTGCTGAGTTCTGGCTTGGACAGAAAGCTCAGCTGGGTGGTGTGCAAGTTACTAGGGCCAACTTCTGTCAAGGACATCAGATCCATGAATGGAATGGAGAAAGCTATTCATTTTAGATTCTTTTATTAAGTCTTCCAAGCTCCTATTTGAAGTCATATGAGCACAGATGAATTCTACCAGAATTTAGCTCAGTAACTATAGTTTAATTATGACAAAAATTAATGTACTTCATGGTGGCGTATTCCATGAATCTGTAAATGGAGTGTGGTTCTTAGCTTTGAGTGGCAGAGAAAGGTTCTCACTAGGTCTGTAATTATTTAATACACTTTGCTAAGAAGGAAAAGGAAATTACTGCAATATTTTATATTTTAATTCTAAATGAAATATTACTAGGCTTTTAACTATACCTTTTCCTTGTAAAGCTATATATTAAATGCAGAATTGAATTGTCTGTAGCTCTCAACTCAAAGTTCTTGATTTATTTTTTCTTTTGTTCAAATATTCCTTATTCAAATATTGAAGAGGAAGCTTACTGTGTTACTCAGCTTGAATAGTGACCTTTTAAAAACATTTTTGATTAAGAAGGTGTTTGGTTTTACTTATGCTCAGTTTCTGAATGTAACTTTTAAGCATCTGGTTCCCTGAGTGGAATTTGCAAACTCAAATCAGATCCTCAATTTTCATGGGCAGTGTAAGGAGAAAATCATTTGGGAGCCAGGGGTGACAGTCAGCTGTACAGATGACTTACTTTGCTCTTTTTTAAAAACATGGGTTAGAGGATGCAGTAAATTAACAGCATATACAGAACATTCATTTGGGAAGTAGGGCAAGCCTGCCTGGTTGCAGAGGATCAAGATTTGCATTTCTTCTTGCTGAATAAGTTGGGCACTGGGAGATGAAGGAAAGATCAGAAACACCCCTTTGAGCAGAGCCTGGAAAACAGCAGTCAGCTTTGTATGTACAGCTCCCTGTTGGACCTAATGGTTTAAGTGTAGATCTCGGTGTGCTCAAGTGCCTGGTAGGTATTGGGGAGAGAGTGGAAGCTGTGGTACACTTGTTGGGGTTTTAGGTACTTGGATAGTATGCAAGTGTCTTCTGGAGTGTCTTCTTCTGAACAGGGACTGAAACAAAGCTTGAGAAAGCTTTTCACGTGATCAAAATTCTCTAGTTTTTTTTGTTGTCCAGTTGTCTGAAGCAACCCACAGCTATATCTGCTGCAGAATTAGATAACCCATAATTGTTAATGGCCTATTATTTTGAAAGTGAAAAGTATATTAACCAAATACAAGTTAATAGACACAAATAACCCTAGAAATGAATTCAGCTATTCCATGGAAAAGGAATGAGAAGCAATACATGCCCAGATGCCTTTTTCTCTTCATTTAGCTCAGTCATGAGTTAGGTCTGTAAAATGATAGCTGTGTACACTTTGTTTCAGGAGGAAGCTGGCTTAGTAGGTGCTCCTGGCAAACCCGGTCTTACTGGCTTCAAGGTAGAAGAGAAACCAAACAAATACCCAAACAAACAAAAGTTTCATTCTAACCATTTGCGGTCTCAACATCCTTTTTGCCAGCTGTACAGTATCTACATAAATTGTACTTGAATTACGTATCTAGTTTCTGAGTTATATAATATGACAGAGGACCTTTCAAAAGAGAAAGGACATGTGGTGCTGGGGTACAAACCTGCCCAGCAGTATTATTTTGCATTAAGAGCGGTTGCCTAAGTCTTCAAACTGTACAGATCTTTCCAAGGACAAGATTGCTGATTCAAAAATTTGAAATTTGAGAGTCTCGAGATCTCAGCAAAATAAGATGAGGAGCAGCAATTCTTCCACTCTTCTGTTTTAATTTTTCGACCCTTTCCAGAAGTGGAATACTGTAGGAAGGCCAGAAGTTGCAAAAAAGAGACATATGTATTATAGACCTTGCTGGTAATACTTGTTAAAATTGCCTCTTTACACGGTCAGATTTTTTTGTTGATTGCAGCTGCTTTTAATGGCAAATATTTGGAATTAAATCTTAATGTCTGTCCAGCTAATTCCTTTTAGAAAATTGTAGGGGAAATAGTTCTGCTGCTTCAACAAATTAAGAGACCACACAAAAAAACCCCCATTATTTTGTTGTTATTAAAATCTTAAGAAAATGTTCTGCAACATGACCTTGATGCAATTTGTGTATCTTTAGGGCAGATACTTCCTGTAATATAGCACAAGGGGAAGGAAGGAAGGAACTTATTTTCTGCAGATGAGGTAGCCAGCATTTTGTTCAGCAACAAGATTACCACAGTCTATCAATTTCTACATTCAAAGCCGGGATCTCACTGACTTGTACTGCAGGTATATTTAAAACACTGAAAATCAGATCAGCAATCCTGCAGTGCAAGACAAGCAATCAGTGGTTGTCCATGAAAAACTTGTGTGAAATGTTTTGCCTAAGTTAATATGAGAATTTTGCCACAGAAAGGAGAATTTAAGTCAGTCATTAATGTGTTACTTTTCAAATTTCATTTTTCTTTTATTTCTGCATCATTTGAATTCTTTGAAGTTACCAGTGGCTAATACTGTTGTATTTTCTATACTGTCAAGCGGGAATTTCCTAAACTTCTTTACCTACATTTTGTTGACTATATTTCTTATTTTCTCCAATTTGGATTTTTTTTTTTAATTCAAATATGTGCAAAAAAGATCTGGATTATTGCTGAAACATAAGGCATTAGTTGATCACTAACGTTGGTACAGGCAGAGAACTGACTTGTTTAACAGCAGCATTGCTGAAAATGATGGGGAGGTAGACATGAGACTGAATTATGAGCTAACAGTGTTCTCCTCCTGGAATAAAATAAACCGCATATTGGACTATATAATTAAAACTGCACCTAACAGATCGGGGGGAGATATTTTCACATCTTTGCTTGGTGATGCTGCACCTGATATGCAGTGTCATGTTTGGGGGCTTCCTCCACCCTCACTTCCTCAAGAGATGTGGAGAAACCAGAGAGCGTTCAGCAGGGAATTAGTTTATGTTCAGGGGCCTGGAAAACAAGACATCTGAGGAGAGTTTCAAGGAGAAAAATTTGCCGAGTCTGGCAAAGAGGAAGCCAAGAAGTGATTGAGGCTGTCCTGCAAACCTGAGGAGCCCAGCTGGTTAATCTTCAAGGACAGCTTCCTCAAACCCCAAGAACACTCCATGTTGTTATGCAGGGAGTTGAGTGAGTATGGCAGAAGGCCAGCATGGATGAACAAGAGGCTTCTGACTGACCTCAGACTGAAAAGAAAGTAAACAGTGGAAGCTACCCAGTAGGAACATAGAAACACTGCCAGAGCATGTGGTGATGGATTTAGGAAACCAGAAACTTATCTGGAATTGAAACTAATAAAAGAGTTTAAGGGCAGCATGAAGGGCTTCTGTTAAGTGCATCCATAGCAAAAACAAAGCTGAAGAAAATGTTGACCTGCTGCATAATGGGGTGGGAGATGTGGAAAAGGCTGAAAGTACCCAATTTTTTTTTTCACCTTGGTTTTTCCATAATAACTTTTGCCCTCAGGCCACCAGGTTACTTGAGCATGCTAGCAGAGAGTGTGATAATGAACTGTTGCGCACTAAAGCAGAAGAGAGTGTTAAGGAGCACTTAAACTACTTGGATGCTTGCAAGATACCAAACATTATGCATCCGGGGGTGCTGGGGCAGCTGGCTGATGTCACTGCAGGGTTGCCCTCTGTCATTATCAAAAAATTATGATGGCTAGGGATGGTCACTGATGACTGCAAACAAGCAAACATCAGGTCCATCTTCAAGAAGGATCCATTGTACTGCAGGCCAGTTACCCCCACCTCTGTCTCTGGAAAAATTATGTAGCAAATCCTAGAAGGGACATCTGAACACAGGAAGGACTAGAAGGTCACTGTGAACAGCCAGTGTGGACTTACCAAGGACAAATCACACTGACCAACCTAATTGCCTGCTCTGATAAAATGACTGTCAGTGTGAATTAGGGGAGAGCAGTGGATGTTGTATACCCTGATTTCAGCCAGGCTTTTGGCATAGTCTTCAGACATACAATTATGCTCAAATCTGTGAGGTTCTGACTGGATAAATGGACAACAGAGTGGGTGGAAGATTGAGGTCAAAGGTGGAGTGATGCTATACAGTCTGACTGCTCCCTAATAACTAGTGTCACACTCCATGAGGCAATACTGGGGCAAATATTATTTAATGTCCTTATTAATAACATGGATGATGGGGTTCTCAGCAAGTTCATGGGTTTTATCCAATACAGGGAAGTAGTTAGTGCCCTGAAAGGTAGGGCAGGAAGGCTGGAGAATGAGCTATCGCAGAACTCTTAAAGTTAAGCAAAGGCAAACGCTAGGGCCGGCCTCTGAGAAGGACTAGCCTCCTGCCACAGTACAGGCCAGGTGCCAAATTTCTAGAACGCAGCTCTGCAGAAAGGGAGTTGGGAGTCCTGCTGGATGCCCTTGTTTTGACTAAGGCCAAGGGCATCTTGGGCTGCCTTAGCAGATGCATGTCCAGCAGATCAGGAGGAGTGATTGGTGAGTGCTTGTGAGGACACATCTGGAGTTCTGCATCCACTTTGGAGATCCCTGGAGGGGATAAAGAGCAGCTCATTGGGGTGAGTCCAGCAGAGGCCCACCAAGATGTCCAGGGCTTGGAGCCCGTGATGTTAGAGGGGAAGCTGAGGGAGCTGGGCTTGTTCTCAGCCTCAAGATAAGATGATTTGGAAAGTAGGGGGTGGTGGGTGGTGTGCAGACTCACTGCTGTCTGTAAGTACTGGGTGGGCGTGGAAAAGCCAGAGTCAGACTCTTATCAGAGGTGTACAATGAAAGGCTGAGAGGCAATGAACACAAGTTACAATCAGAGAAATGCTGACTCAATCTCAGAATAATTTTCATATAACGAATTTTGGATTGAGTAAATACACAAATACGAAAGCTGAATGAAGAAAACACTTCCATGAATTTCTTAAAATAAGTATTAGCTGTGTTGTGTGTCCAGCAGCTGGGGAAGAATGGGAATCATAGAACAATCCAGGTTGGAAGGGGTTTCAAAAGAATATCGGACCCTACCTTTTGCAAAAAAAGGAAACTAGATGAACCGAACAGAAATTGTAAACGTTTCTAAATTATTTCAGGAATTAGCCTCTCATTTTTAGGTGAGGACATGTGGAAGTTTATTTCACTACATACCATTTTACATGCTCGGTCTTGGGCTTGCTTCTAAAATTGAGCTGTTGATTGTGTGAGCCACCGCAGCCAAAAGAAAAAAGCAAAAGGCAGCCACTGTAGGTAAGTGATGAAAAGTCCAGGACTATTTGGTAACTTATACATCTGCACGCCTCCAAAGTTTGGAATTTAATTCCCAGATGTGTAGTACATATCAGTACATGAATACATTACTTTAAAGATTTGACAAAATGCTGCTAGAAATTTTGCAAGTTATAGCCAGCTGTTCTAGTTAATCTTATTTAAACTTTAGACTTCTATTTAAGGAAATTATACTCTCTGAAGGATGAAAAAATGTTTAGACATTGCCCTGTCTAAATTTTTTAAAGGAATTTTTAAAAACACCATAAGTTTTCCTTTGGATATTTTCCACTCTTTTCATCTACAGATGTATAAAAAAATCCTGTGTGTTGTACTGAGGCCATGAGACTGAATTCTGGAGACTGGAAAAGAAATGCAAACCATCTCCTGCTAGATGACTTCAGTGAGAAAGAAAAATTTTGGATTTTTTTAATTAGGTCATTTTTGTGCTGTCTGTATATAATTTTGCCCGTCTGTCTTCTATATGTCTCACAAAACATGCAAGTATACATTAATAAAAACCTAGAACAGGTGTTATTCTTGTATAATATAGACAGACTGCAAACTGCATTTGATGAAGATATTAACGTAGTAAGATTGTACATTATGATCCTTTTCTGAGCTAAAAGTTAGGAAGTTAGAGCTGGAAGGAGCATTATAACAGGCCTTTTTATTGAAATACCATCAAACAAAGAATTCAGTCTGCTGAAATAACCTGAGCTTGAGTTAATAGTTTAAAACTCACCCCTTCTGTGTTTCCTCTTTCTTTGTTATTTGTTTTGGTTTGTTTTTAATACTTGGGTAATTGGATAGGGTTTTCAAAGTGAAAGAAATTAGTTTTCTTTTCATAAATCGTATCTGTATATTTTTTCAATTGATCCAGGTTGGAGACCTTCACAGTTGACTAGTCATATTTAAAAATTAAAATGAAGGTATTAATAGGAATAAATGTATTAAAATTGGTTCTGCAGAAGAATAGAAGTACTGTAATCAGCAGGTCTAGAGTCAATAAATACTTGAAAATTTTTGAAGCTGAGAAAATCCCTTAGGATGAAGAGAAAAATAAATGACTCCTATTAATTGACAAAACTATGGAAAGCCATGTAATTTTTTGTAGACATTTCTCACCTTTTGGAATGAGAATCAGCATCCAAATTATTTCATTTTTGTCTCATAATAAAAGTTCAGTGCAGTAAAATTATTTTAAAGAATACAATTACTTGAACAATGTTTGTTTGAGATTTGTATTTTATCCTTTTGTGTTCCAGGGTGAACGTGGCTTTCCAGGTAGTAAAGGTGAAGAAGGTGAAAAGGTAAATTATTCTGTCCATGTTATTTTTTGGTTTAACAATATGATACATGGCCAACCAAGTAGAGCTTTGTTCTGAGTGTCTACCTTAACCCTTTAATTAATAGAATTCTTAAATTTTTGCTGTGTAAATGCATAAGAACGAGAAGTTCTTGATGTGTTTACTGGGTGCCATCAGGGCTTCTTTCAGATTTTTTTTTTCCCTTAAGAAAAGGTTTTATGAGGAACCAATAGAACCCCTGCAGTAGCAGGAAATAGTTCAATAGCTTGTATTAAAATGGGAGCTAAACTGGCCTTGTGGAAGGATGTCTTGGCTGAGAGAATGCCAGCATTGAGTGGTATTAGATGATGCAACCCAATCTTCTTGTGTTACTTCTGACAGGTAAGTCTTCCCAGGTCACCAAAGGCAAGTAAATATGTGTGGAGGGACAAGTGGATGGAAAAGCCAGATATCAGCTTGTCTAATAGAAGCTGAGCAACAATGGTGATAGTTTATGGTTGTAACTGCAATTCTTAACCATGTTCAAGCCTGTTACTGGTTTCTCACTAGTTTTGGCTGGTTTGGGTTAGGCAACCTGAAATAAGAATCTTTTCTTGAAAGATAGGTAGTTTCTCTGTGCTGCAGCCCACTGTCTAAAGAAGGTGCAGAAAAGCATTTCTTGCGAATTTATATTTCATAAAGATGAAGAATGACAGAACCTGCTATTCTGGCAATATTCAGACTGATGAAAATAGAGAGTAGGTGGCAGCTTCTGAATTTTAAAATGTGTAATATATTTTCGTAAGTTAGGCTGCTTTGGACATGGATATATTCACTCACCCACCATACCTCTTCAGAAGTGTCAGACAGCTTTCCGGTGTTCATATTTTAAAGAAAGCATGCTATGGATTAACAGAATTGAAGCAGATTTAAAATGTGGAGGTTTTTTAAGGAGGAAGTATCCCAGTAGCCAAGAAGGAAGGAGTACCAGAAGTAAAAGCCAGCATCCATAGCAACCTACATTTATTAACAGAGGATTCAGCCTCTGAAAAAACCACTTGTTAAGCTTGAGTGTTTCTGACTCCACTGACAGATCTTATTTCCTCAGTAGTATCATTATTCATCAGTTCTGAAGGGCTTGTGGATTTTTTTTTTCTTTTTTTTTTTTCCTCCCCATAATTGCTCTGCAGCTGTGCTGTGCTCTCCTCGAGTTTTATTAATAAATTGTGTTTGGGCACAGGCACATGGTTCCAGCTGTTGCTGCCACTCTCTTTGCTTGATTTCCCTTATTTTAAAGCGGAGATAAAATGACCCAACCATGGTTAGTCACATTTTTCTTATGTGGAAGCTAAACCAGCATGCTTAGACCATTTTTTTTCTTTTTGTCTCTTAAATACAGATGGTAATTAAAAGGTCCCATTTAAAAATACTTCCCGTGTAACTATTAATGCTGCGTTCAACTACCCTTCAAATTAAAGCAAATGTAAGAGTGGAAGGATCTTTATTTACCAGTGATCACTCAAAAATAATTTGGTGTAGTCTCATCAGAAGCATCAGATATTTCTGTGGGAAGTGTGTGTTTTAAGGTTATGGGAGGTAGGTCTTTAGCAGTCATTCTGTTCAGTTTTAATTCAAATAATTGTTTAAGAATAACAACGTAGACTTTCAGCTACTAAACTCCAGTATAAAAAGTTTATCAACACATTTGCATTTTAACATAGCAGTACAAAATGAAATAGTTATACTAATTTGTGTGTAACAAACATGATTACAAAGTCTGAAATGAAAAATTTTCCTATTACCAAAAATTCTGCCTCATATTGCACTTTAAGGATCAAAATTTTTGCACACTCTATTTTGCATGTCACCTAGGATGGGGCACAGCTACCTCAACGTGGGACATTTGCCATTCCAAAGTCCTCTCAGAAGTACATGAAAATGGACCATCCTGTACTTTTGGTTCGGTGACCCTATCATTCTGTAGGATCGAGTACTTGAAACCAACTCAGCCTTATACCTCTTGTTTCATCAAATGACAATAGTTGTTTATTGTATTAGGTTCTGCTTTGGCAGAGCAAGCCTTGGGGACATCAGAGAGACAGAGACAACTGAGGTCACAGTGCGTGATCATTTATATATTACTGTTATGGGAAGCATCTATAATGTAAATTATTGAGGGAGATTCTTTTAGGTTGTTTAAGGGTTTCTCAAGAAGAACTTGGTTCTTCTTGAGGAATCCGAAAGTCTTGTTCTGCCTTCCTCTGGTTTTGGTCAGTGCTGAACTTGATTCTTTCTTACAGAAGCCAGTAGTGGTAGGGGAGGTACAGACTGTATGTGCAGGCGTTATGGTGCAAGTTTTCCCTGCAAGGGAAATACACTCTCACTGTGAATTTCTTTTAATTCTCCTTTGTATTCTGTTTTCTTTGTGTTACATAGATAATGACACTCTTATGTGATAGTCTTATAACTGCAACAAAAACATTGGTGTGCCCTTTTATAGCATGACTGAAAAAGTATATGCTGAGAGAAGTTTTAATTGGTTTGCTGCCAAGAAGGCAAACTATATCACGGGGACCTTTCTTCTTCTAATACTGCTTAGAATTTTAATTTTACAGTATGGGATAGAAAATATGACTATTACATTTCATGTTGATAGGAAGTCAGAAGGTATTGATAATACCTAGAAAAAAGCTTTAAAATCCAGAATGTTCTTGGTAAATCAGAGATGTAACCTGAAAAAAAAGGGGATCAAACACAGAAAGAATAAGTGCAAAGAGCTACTTGCAGGGGAGAATAAATCCGAGCCGTAAAAAACTTAAATCAAGTAATATCTATGCAGAAATTAAAATCTGAGGATTATTTAGATCAGAAGCTGAATACAGGTAAATGAAATTGCAACTGAAAGACTTATATTAAGATGTTCTAAAGTGAACTATTGTCTGCAACACTAATTAAAAAATCCTGTTAGAAAGTGCTATTTGGTATTGATATGGCTTCGATTTAACAGATTTTGAGAGGCAAGCACTGAGAATGACTGGTGCTCACGAATACAGAATCTTTGAGGAACAACTGCACGATTGACTCTTAGTGTAGAGTCAGCTGAAAAAAAAATATGTAAACAGTCTTCAAATACATAATATTGCTGCCGGGGGAAGAGGAATGGTCTGTGTGTCGGTAGTGCATGCAGAGCAGTGGGCTGGAAGTGCAGCAAGGAAGATGCTGTGTAGCCATTAGGAAAGGATTTTTAATTTTAACACTGTTGTTTATTACAGAAGTAATTTCTTCTTCCAGTGGTCTGCACTTTTTATCCTGGTAACACAAAAGGGAATAAACTAAAGACTTGCTTAATGAAAACACAGGAGATGAGATTATCTTAAGACTTTGACATTTTCTGTTAATGGCATAAAAATTATGCAAGGTATCACACTTATTTCTAATTGGATAAGCACAGGGAATAGTAAGAAAGTTTCTTCTTTAACATATATACTTGTTTGTTTTTAATGCCCAGTTAATAGTTTTCTGTGATAGGACTGTAAAGCTCTGGAACAAGTTGCCCAAAGTGGTTTTGCAGCAGCAGCAACTTTTCCTTGAGGTTTTCAAGAGGAGCCCTGAGCAACCTGGCCTGATTAACAGGTTTGGGTCTGGATTTCAACCTCTGTAGGTTTCAAGATCTCAGACCTATCTTGAAACTTGCAGGGGTTGAAATCTAATTTATTCTTACTTATTTTGATACTAGAGGTATGTGCATCATGTGGGAGTTGGAAAAGGCCCAATGCCTGTTGGTTAATCACAGAATCATGGAGTTAACTAGGTTGGAAAAGTCCTTTGAGATCATCGACTTCAACCTATGACCTAACACTGCCTTATCAACTAGACCATGGCAGTAAGTACCACATCCAGTCTTTTTAAAAAGCTTCCAGGGACAGTGACTCCACCACCTCCCTGGACAGCCCATTCCAATGTCCAGTCACTCCTTCTGAGAAGAACTTGTGTGTAATGTCCAACCTAAATACCCAAATTAAACAAATAACCTCTAAGATGCCTTTTTCCTTTGTTAAATCTGTAATTAATTCTCTTTCTTCCTGGTTATTGCTTCCTTTGGTCACTCCAGTTAGTACTCTTAAACCAGGTCTCCCATTTTTCTGTCATCTTGTCTACCTTTTTGGCTAGAGTATATATTTTCTTTAGTACAATGTACAGATACGATTCTTTCTGTAAATGAGCTAGAACACTGAGAATTCAATTTTCTGGGACACATGGAACATGAACACCATACAGGTTTCATTAACATTTGGCAGTATGTGTAGAACAAACCTAAATTTTATTTGAAATAGTGGTGATAGAAATCCAACACATTTACATGTTAATTATAGCTGATCAAACATGACTTGTTTGTCACTAACGGATAACAGTGATTTCATGGAGCTGGGAATCCTAAATTCCTGGCCTTGCTTAGCTCTTTCAAAATGCTAGTATGAAATCCCTGTTTGTGTTTTAAGTCAGAGAGGCAAGGTGTGCTGTTATATAACGAAATCACAGGACTAGTTGATATCTCAGAAGACTCAGAAGTTGTGATAGTAGCAGGATTGCTGTGCTCTGGACAGGGACTCTTCAATGGCAGTTTCACTGGACTGGCTGCTTTCCTTCATAAAGCATATTCCCTTTCATCTTACACTTGAAAGAGAGGATTTTAAAACTGGGTGTCATTGGGCCTGAGCTATGTAGCAGTTTATATGCTGTGATATGCACTTGTAAACACTTGATCTTTGCTAAAGTTATTATTTTACTATAATTCTGTGATTAATACTTCTCAGTAAAATGATATTAATTTAAAAGCTACATGTATTTGAATAAGGGAAACTTTGAGAATAAAACCATAATGATAGTTACTTATTATTTCCAGAGTTTCATCCTTTTTACTTTACATATTGCATGTCTTAATTGTGCTTTTGCCTATGTATACATATGAGAAGAGAGGAGGAGTCTGGGCCTTGTCCAGCCTAAATGCAGAAAAAGAATTCATCTGCTTAGTTTTTTTCTAATGCAGGATGTTCTTTGTATATATTTACTATTTTCTGAAGTGCAATTTGAATTATCCCAGGAAATACGGCTTCATCTATTTCCTTTAGGAGACAATTCCTAATAGATCTTAGTGTCAAGAAGATTTCCTGGAGGTTCAGTGTTTTCTACTTCATCCTATCACACCTAATAAAATACTCCTCTGTCTATCTTCTATCCATTCAGAACACACAAGGCTATAAACTTCCAGGGTGTCTCCAGGTGTAGTCTTTTGTTTCATTCTTCAATATGCTTTTCTTAAATAAGCATAAGTAAATGAAGAAAGAATCACCTTTCCAAGTCTAACATGCTGGTTTGAAGTTAGTCGTTATTTACTGGTCCTGATGTTTTAATGTCTGTATCATAAATTTCAGTGGTAAAACCAGACACTTTAGTACTGGGGAAGCTTCCAGTTTACTTGAAAAATAGAAGCTCTTGCGCATAGATAGAAGACAGTCATGGACCTCAAAGGTCTATAATTCAAAATAGTAAAAAACTGCAATTAAGAGAAGCAGTTAGTAACCCTGTGTATTGGTAGAGTACTTCTATTTATGAGCTGTAGATTCTGCTAGAAATGCTTCAGTCTGAGCAAAAGAGTAGAAGAGTGAGTTCCAGCGACTGCAAATCTTGGTGTAACCGTGGACACTACCTGTTGGTCTTAATGTTTTTGGAGTAATGGAAGAACGCACAATTTGCATTATAGACTTAGGGTCCTATTCCCTAGTTTATTTGGATATGGGTGGACTGTGCTGAAAATTTGGCTCTTACCTGTGCTAGCCATCAATGCAGATACTTCACTGGGGTGAGGAGAAGAATTTTTGAAATCCTTGAAATCCTATTTCGTGCAGGCAAGACTGAGTGCTTTACTAGCTGGATATAAATGTGAATAGAGATTTTTCATACTTGTCTCCTAATGCTATACAGGGAAGTATAAGAGTTTTCCCTTTCTCATCCTGTAATGATGCAGTTACCTCTTTGCACCTTCTTTTGGGTAGCATTTTAGATCTTTTTTTTTTCATGAAGTCATACAAGGTTAAGTGCTACAAGTTTTTATTTGAGATTTCTTTTTGTTACCAAGTGGATCATATATCATCAGAGATATTCTGGGGAAAAAGGAAAAGCTTAGTAATTCCATAGGAAGTCTCCACCTGAAATAAATGCAATCACATTTGCATCCCAGTAAAATAAACATTACCAGGGCTTATCAAGTAGTTCTGTGGTATTTGGCTTGATCTGACCATCTTCCTACCGTTTAATGCTCTTGTCTTCTGAAAGAGTGTCTGTTGGGAATAGTCCCTAGCCTATGCTAACTTTTGAACTGTGCCTGGGAATTATATGAAGAAATGCTAATTGGACTCATTGAAATGTCTGCAAAAAACCTTCACAGCTGGGGTCTATCAGTTAAATGATATAGATGACCACGTTCCAGGTCCCAAGCTCTATCTCTGTTTAATTTACTTACACATACCCATTTGGTTAGATTAAAGGTTCATCAGGCTCAGCATCCTGCTTCTAATGATAGCCAGAAGTGGTGCCCCAGGGAAAAGCATAAGGACAAAGTAAGCAAGTATAGTACTCTTCCAGCCTTCAACTATTTGAGACTGCATCTCAGCAGATGTATTTTCAGTGAATTTAGGAGTCTTCCATGCACTTTTCTCTCACTAGAAAGTACAGTTTTCTCCTGGATTCATGTAAACTTTGAGCACCTGCAATATCCTGTGGTGAGGAATTACACCATTTTTGTTTGAAGAAACAAAAGTTTGTGTTTGAAGAAATACTTCATTTTGTTTATTTGGAACCTTCTTCCTCTTAATTTGATTTGGTGTCCCCTACTTTCAGAAGGTTCCTATTCTCCTTTTCAGTATCAATCAAGAATCAATAAGCTTCTATTATACATTCCTGAGCTGTCTCTTTCAAACTGAAGAGTACCAGCTTACTTAGTATATCCTGCTATGAAAAATGTTCTGTATTGGATCATCCTTACTAGTTGGTTCCGGATATTACTGAGTTCTGTTCCAGAGTTTAAAGATGGAAGAGACAAGAACTTCACTCTATGTAATATTACAGTGAAATTCTTTGGTTTATTCTCTGTGCCTTCTTGTCTCCCCGAAGCGACTTTTCTATCCTCTCTTTAGTTTTGAGTGTGGCCTCAAGATCTCATTCTTGATTCTTTTGAACTGGCCATTACCAGTCACTGCATTTAGGAAGTTGTATTTGTGTTCACAGGTGTTATGGCTACATAGGGGTTATAAGGATTCTACAATCTTCATCATTTTGTGTATATCTACACTGAACTTCATTTGTCCTTTTTTCATGTCATTTCATCTTATAATGCCTGTAGTGTGTTTGCCACACTTCATCCTCATCTGTTTCATCCTTTGTAATTTGGTATCTTCACCAGATCATTGTGTACTTCACAATGGTTTTCTTTGAGGTTCGAGTGTAAAAACTCCAAGTCTTGCTGAGAACAAGATAAGTGGAAAACTGATTTTGCAATACATAAATGCTGGTGTGGACTCTCAGCCTCTTTCTGCCGTGGATTAGAAATGTAATATTTGACAGGTGTAGAGGGCTTTTGGCATTAGAAAGGTATCCTTATCTTAACCTCTGAAAATGGCCATTTGCACATATTGAGTACAATTGTCCAAACGCTTCTTGAGCCTGACAGAGTTCAGAACTCTGATGATCCTTGTGGGTGCTTTCTAACTCAGAATATTCTGTGATTCTGTAATTTACTTTTGTCCACAAAGCTCTCCAAATTCCAATTGCTCCCACAATGTAGGAAGCTTATTACATGGAAGAGATGTGGAGCTCCGGGAAAGAAAGCTCACGTGGTGCTCTGCAGAAACACCCATGCCTGTTCTGATCAGGTATTTGGGGTATCAGAAGCATTGCAGCTTCTTTAGGGGGCACTCTGTTGAGATATGAGGTTTAATAGTGTGAGCAGAGTGCCAAGTCTTCTGGATGTACTGCTTCCAGTAACAGTGGCTTCCATGCCATGTTGGAGATTTCTGTGAAGACCTACCCAGAAATGGATGAGTGGATGTTATTACAGCTAGAGATGCCTAGAGAAAGCACTTGCTAGGTTACAAACAAGGCTGTAAGCCTTTTGACTGGTAGCTAATAAATGGTAATTAATCCAAAATTAATGTAACAATTTTTATCTGTAACAAATGATGCACATTTAGCAACTGAGAACTGTTGTAGAGGATTATGCTTTTTGAAAAAGACTGTACTGACAGGTAACTAATGAGAAGGAGCAATAGGATAATCTAATAAACAGTATTGGTGCTGCAATATTTAAAAATAGCGTTTAGCATAAATTGCATGCATGCTTATGGAGCCTTGTAGTTCCTATAGTTTAGCTTCATACTTTAAAAATTTACTCTTTAAAAATTCTTTTGTTTATAAAATAGGTATGAATGCAAGGACGTAAATTTGTACATGAAATCACAGAATCATGGAATGGTTTGATTTGGAAGAAACCTTAAAGCTCATTTAGTTCCAATCCTCCTGCCGTGGGCAGGGACATCTTCTTCTAGACCAGATTGCTCAAAGCCCCATTCAAACTGGCCTTGAACACTTGCAGGGATTGGCCATCCACAACTTCTCTGGGCAGCCTGTTCCAGTCCCTCACGACCCTGATAGCAAACAATTTCTTTCTTTTATATAATCTAAGTCTATCTTCTTTTTCTTAAACGAGTTTAAGTCAATGGGCTCTGTATATGGGCTTTTGCAATTTTGAGTGAGAGTTGTTTACAGTGAGGAAAAGGAATAGAATTCATGAACAATTTGATGAAAGAAGAAACAACAAAATAGTTACACACACTGGTCACTGTAGAAGAGGAGATGACAGAACTGTTTTCATTAATATACTAAAAATAGAACTCAGTGTGTGCATGTGAGCAGGGGAATCTTTCTACAATACAAAAAGACAGATGTGGATGTTACTACTGAAAAGTCAGTAACATATATCTTCAAGTTTATTTAAGTCTCCAAAGCACTTTTTTTTCCTCCACTTAGCAGTACTTGATGTTTATTAACGTAATACTGTCAATGATAAAAATGGTCCTTCTCCCAATCTCCTCCCTTCCAGTTGCTTCTTCCTACTCCCAGTGTCCCTGTTCACTGCTATTGTAACTGTTTGTGTGATTCCTAGTAAAATAAACATGTCAGGGAACTGTTTAGACCAAAAATGCCTCTGTTTACTGGGTTTATATCCCAGCACATTCTGTTTCTCCAGGCTGGTATGTGACTATTCTTCAGCAACCAATGTATTTCAGAAGAATAAGCATATCTTAGTGACTAAAAGGTGCTGCAGATCCATACAGATGACTTTTCGGGTTGGAGAAGCTACACTGAAAGATGTAATCTGGGAACAAGCCTAAGGTGCTGCAATTGCTAATGGCTCTTGAATTCATGAAACCAGACTAAAGCTACTTCAGCGTAGGTTTCGAATAACTCCAACAAAATAGAGTGTTACCATCTAGTACTCTGTGCCATTTTCTCCATAAATCATTTCTTTTGTGCCACACTCTATGTTCATATGGACATAAGCGAAAAATACTTTGAAGAAGACATGACAAAACACGACATGGAAGTCAAGGGTATCAAGGCTGTTACAAAAGATCTGCACAAAAGTTCAAGAATGGTAAATTGTACAGAAGGATGTGCTAAGGTAGCTAACCTAATCAGCAGCTTTATGATGCTACCTTTTACAGTATGCTCATTCATCATCTTTGTGTATTGTTAAATTTTAGTTTAAGAAGCCAGAGAAGCTGGCCTAGAAGAGCAACTAATTTGCAACATCTGCTGAGAGTTTCTGTGACAGTAGGTGAAAAGCAGGTGACTGAGTTGTCTTGGATGTCTGCAGGGAGCATATCACTGATCTTCGTATAGTGAGGCCAGTATATACTGTGCACAGATAAAGAAAAAGGCTTTATCCATGTACCCTTTTAAGTTTTATGTACTTATTGAAGGCTAGCAGTAAGTTAAGCTCCTTCTGTTGTTGGTAGCTGGCCGGTAGATACAGTTCAGATTTCTTAGGATGACCTTTCTAAAGATAATTCTTCCCATTCAGTAGGCTGCAGAATATTGTCCCACCTATTTATTCTAAACCCATTGATTTTTTGCACTTCACTGCACAGTGGTTCAGCTAGAAGAGAAATATAATTGTTTCTACAGATGGTACCCATAGAACCTGTACAGGCTGATTGTATGGACAGTTGCCAGGAAAGTGGGAGCTGTTGATTTTGATCCTCTCAAAAAGAGAGAAAACTTCCTGCATTAAATCTCTATTTGTCAAGTTTTGTGCAAAAGGCAGAAATTTCCTACTTTTCTAATTATATTTTGAACTGACCTTAATGAAGTCTGACTTAGAAAGGTGTGTTTATTTTGAACACAGATCAAGTCTCCACCTCAGATAAATATCCATCAGGAGACTGGACATAGCAAGTCTTTAAACTGTACCAGGGTTTGTGAGAGCTTTATTGAAACACCAGTTTCCTGGTCTAAAGTATGCATTTCTATGACCTTAATAAACTACTCATTGTAGTCTAAGAAAAGAGAGATAACTGATACTGCTGTCTATGTGGGCCTGATGAACATGGTTAATAGTCACAGCTACAGAAAAGGCTATTATTCTGGCTGTCATGTGACACAAGTAAAGCTAGAGGTGCAGCCTTTGGCAGAAAAGAAGTAGCAGTCCATAAGCTTGTGCAAACACTTGACGTGGCTTCAACCATCTGCAGAACATCTTTTAGAGTATAAATAACAATAGCAATACCCTGCCAAAACCGTGAAAGCATGTGTGTCTAAAAAATACTACGTTCTGTGAAAGCAGTACTATTTGTCAACTGCTGTCAAGAACAGATTGGCTTTCGGTTGCCTTAGGAGACAAGCCCTGAAAAGAAACTAGTTTATTCCTCCTACGGAAAAATCTTCATTCAACACTAACACTAACCCGGTATAAACAGAAACCTCCCCACTAAAAGGCAGATAGAATTTTAAACAATTGTAGCTGAAAGTCAAATCCATTTCTTGTATTTACTTAAGAAATGGAAAAAATAATCTGCTCATTAAATGAGACAGTTTTTTCTTTTGAGGTTTTAATCTATTGATAGATACTCAAGATACTTAAGTTTAAAATTACTGGGGAGTTTGGTGAGGGGAAACTTAGAGCCAGATTCAGATATTAGTTTTGTTCTTGAGTGATGTAAGAACAAAACTCTGTAATAGCTCAGGTATTTGTGCAAGTTGAAACATGTATTATGATTCCCTTGTGTTAGGCAATGTACAAAGACAGAGTGGACCATTTATTTAATCCAAGGGTTATTATAATTAAAATGTAAAAATTAAGACAGAAGACGGATACCTACAGAACAACCAGACCTGGCTGGCTAATTAAAAAAAAAAAATATGAAAAGTGATGCTACACCCATTGTGCAAATTTTGTGTTCATAACACTAGAGAAGAATTGGGTTGAAGGGAGTGGTTGTTGAATAAGGATAAATGGTATGACCTCGTGTAAGCTTTGCAGTGCCAAGCTGTGCACTGAGTTTTTCACTTAGATGTCCTGGTATTTAAGTGTGTGTGCATGAGAACCACCACAGGAGAAGATAACGATGAACAGAGTTTTAGCAATGACAATCCTAATGGGTAGGTGAGAGCAGGATGAGGGAGTACTTGTGAAAAAAGCCTGGATCAAAGTGGAAGCTGTGTAGAGGGATGAAAAACATTTTGTCTATGGTCTGGATGTGGTTGGTATCTGAGATACTCACTTCAAGACAATTCCAGTTCTTGCTGACCAACAGAATCAGGGTTTTACAGTGACAAAAAGAGGAAGCTTTCTCAAGTTAAAAATGTTGAAAGAAATATTTAAAACAATTCAAACACAGATCAGATATGAGGTACTGGAAAGTTAAGACATGCTCTTGGCCAGGAGTGAAGTCTGGATGTAATTGATGACTCATAGAAATGATTGTTTATTTTATATTTGCGGATGAGATTAGCCAGAGACACTGTAGAAGGAGAGGAAAACTGGACCATGAATGTTCCCTGTACAGCCTCTGCATGGAATGATGCATGTATGAGTTGTCTGACTGAATTCAGGAGTCTTTATAGTTTGGAAAGCCTTTTAGTTTTGGATTATGAGGAAAGGTATAGCACAATAAATTATATGCAGTACACCTATTTTTAAACTAGAATGGTATTCTCTGTGTAGAATTTATTGTAGAACTCAGCCAGATGGAGTGAGTAAAGAATAGAGTATCCATTACTATTCAGAATGAAGGTTTTTTGAGTTTTTTAAGTGTATTCTGGGTCTTTCTGGGAAGTTATGTTAGAAAGCTGTTTACACCCACTAAAGCCTCTGCCCAGAGATACCAAGTAGCATTTGCAAATGGAGATCACCATGAAAAAGCTTAGTGCCTCTTCCTTATAAACACATTTTACTTGACTGATGATACTTTCTGAAGAGAGTATTAACATATTCAAGTGAACGTTAAACATACTTGTTATCTCGGAGACTGAAACTCTGCTTTTAGATAGCTCGTGCATTAGGTTGTACCATTTTTCTTATTTCTATGACAAAAAATTTAATCTTGGGTCAAGAATTTTTCTTTCAAGTTAGATCTGGGAATATATGATCAAATAATTACCAAAAGAGTGGAGTTTTGATTGTTGATTTTGTTAGTATTTTCCTCCTTGAAATTGAAAGGTTTGAAAGAAAAGAAAAATAAATTTAAATGGTAGTGACAGCATGAGCCATGGCAGGATAGCATAAAAAGTGAAGTTTGCAAAACACGAAGTCTAAATTTCATGTGGCAGAAAGAAAAGCCAGTGTGAGCATCTTAAGCATTATAAGGACATTAATTATTTATGTTGGGATGTTTATTATTGAAAAACACACTAAATGTGAGATTGTAATTAGATTTGCATACATTGTAGAAAGCAAGAGTTAGCCAAAATCTCAGTATTTTTGCTTCTCCTGCTGGCTAATATCTACTGCCCAGAAGGATAAAGTTGGATCTTTATCTTTCTTTTACCCTAAGAAGTCTCTTAGACAAAAAGGTGTTCTGTGTATCTTATTTTTTCCACTTACCACAGTACATCTTAATCCCTTTTAGTATTCATTTCATTAATGATCTTTAATAGCTCTGATCAGCACTAGGGAGTGTTAGGCAATCTCTCAGATTTCCACAATATAGGGTTACACTGAAGATAAGAACCAAGATGAGATTCTGTAAGGAACACATTAAGAGACCATGGGACTGTTCACTTGTGTTCTCAATAACTCATTGCTGGTAGCCTTGCTGTGGCATTTTCTAGATGTGAAATAATAGAATTGGACATTATTTAAGGTTTAGTTCTCAATCCTAGTTCTGTAGGCTATGTTATAAAAGTTTTCAACAAGACAGGGGCTGAGGACACTTTACTGCCTGTCAGGGTGGCATGGAATTAATAGACTGTTTTAGAAATCAGTGTTTGTGGATGTTGCAACGGGAGAGCTGAACTTCCAGGAAGAATGTATGAGAAAGGAATGTATGCCTAAGCTACTTGAATGAATGTGGACGCAGTCCTTCAATCTAAAGAGGTTGCCAGCTCTTCAGAATATGTTTATCAGTGTACTCCTGTTATGTCTGTATTATTTGGTTTAATTTTTATTTTGCTGTTCTGTATGTCTGAACTCATACTTTTCAATCACTGTGCTTGGCAGTAATGGCACATGGACAGAGCAAACTTCTGGGTCATATTATTACTCTGTATATTGTTGTCATTTGTATTAATGTTTGTCTGTCTTTCAACACCTTCATGAAGAAAGGAGACTTTGTTTATTAAATGAGAGAATTTTGACTCCTTAAGACACGTACCTCCTGCAAACACTGTAATCTTTACTTAGCAAGGACATCATCCTAGGAAAAGCTAAAACTATTTTGACATGTGACTTTGACACATTTTTCAAGAGAGAACAATCATAGCAGACCCCAGGAGCAGTTGGGAGGAAATGTTATCCTGGAAGAGTATTCAGGGTTATATCTGCCTCACCCACAGGAAGACATGCATACGATGGAGTATCATCAAGTTTGCTTAGAGCATTCTCAAGCAAAATCTACAGTTAAGGCAAATTCATTCTAATCTTAGATCATTACCCAGATACTTTTCTGCAGTAGTGCTACAGGGGTTATTCTTTGAGCATTGGATTTCTCCATTTGGAGAGCACTTCACTGAAACCTTTATTGCATTTGGGGTTTGAGTTGGAGTTTTTTGGGTTGGTTTTTTTTTGGTTGTTGTTCTAACTGATCCAAATAATTTTGTGTTGTAAGGTTTTTCTACAAAGAGTAAAAATGGATGGCTGCCTCATTCCTGCTGACAGAATGAGGCAGTTCATCAGTGCAGCTTTGGAGCCTTGGGCTGGCCTAGGTTCACATTGTTCTGTGCCTAAGATTTTGCCTTTAGTTGAGGTGGTAATTTGCCTTTATATGACCTCTCTGGTTAGAAATGCTTAGAGCTTGCTTAGGAATGTGACACGTGACACCAAGCAGTAATTAGGCATTGTGAATACTTTCAGTATTGCTCAGTCTATGTAAAAAAAGCAGGAAGGAAAGATCTTTCTCCTGACATGGTATCCAGTATGTTCAGGCATAACACTTGTTGTGGACTCTCTCACAAGACAACAATGGCACAGTTTGGAATCAGGATGGTTTTGGTCATTGTTTCTTGATAAGTGTATCTACTGAGCTGTCTGATCTCTATAAACCTTTGTGATCACCTGATTTATTGCTTTGTCTGAGTACCCTAAATATATGGGCTTGGGAAGACACAGGCTTCTAGGTGACCTGATCATCACTGTTGATTTTCGTTTTCTAGTAATATAAGTGTATTTCTGCAATGTATTATGCTGTCTCTTTTTGACCCTGCTTAGGAAATATTCTCATGTGCTACAGGGTTACAGCCTGTTTGGAAATTAGCTTCTTGCATCACTCTTACATTTCCCTGCATAGTAGCTCTCAGTCTGAACTGAGTCAAAATCATCAGTTTGCCTTTCTTTCCACTCCTTTTAAATGATACAGTGGCTCAGCAGTCCTGAGGTGCTTCACCCTGTGTATTGCCACTTCCCTAAAGCATACCATCCCATATCCTGTGGAAGATTTACGGGTCAGGAAGTAAGAATATTATTGTGGTGGAGCTTTTCATAACCCCAGCTCTTCAGACATCTATCAGAAAATCAGAAAGAAACAAAGGTTGGGTTTTTTTAACCGAAGATGTAGATTTTTTTAATTCGTAACTTACTCAAGAAAAATCAATAAGCATTATTATGAGCTGAGATCAGTTTAAAAGAAGCTATGGAGAAGTGGTGGCACGAATAAAATTCACGTAGAGCATTCTGCTGAGACAGAGCTGTGGCGTAACAGAAAAAAGCATTAAAAAAAAATAACAGGTCATAACTCTCTTAGAGATATGTAGGTAAAATCATGGAGTTTCAGAGGCTAAAAATTATAACGTGCCAGCACTGACTTAGTGGTATTATACAACTTGTGTACTTTGGAGCGTATTTTAGCAAGTGTTAACAATGGCACTTTAAAATTCTTAAAAAAATGATACCAGAATTCCTTATTTGGATCATTAACAGGGCAGTGTTGCAGAAAAATCTTTATCTTTTTAGGTCAAATTTTAGGTATAATGTTTTGTATTTCTAAATATATTTCTTTGCCTTTTTAACATGTGGGAAATAGTGTGCAAGGAAAATGAGGCAATCTTAAAGTGGACAAGTGAGTTGGAGGCTGGTACTGTCATCTTGCAGAGGCCGTGGATGTACCCCTGGCCCTAATTAAAGAAGACTGTCACTGAATTCCGTGCATCCTCTATTACACATAGCAGAGTGAATCCCTCCCAGCAGTTATTCTGGAGCAACCCCATCAGCTTGTTCCATCGGGGTAATGGAATGCAGAATTCACCCGAAGAAATACAAATAATTCAGTGTTACATTGGGTTAGTTTTAGTTAACTAATAAAAAAGGTTTGAAGCTTTCAGACTTTTGTCATCCTGTTTTTGCAATAAATAGTCTTTAATTGTCTCATCTGAGTGTAGTATAAGCAGGGAGGAGTATTTCATGTAAAACGACATTAACACATTTTTCTCTCTTTTTGTTAATCTGTAAGGTGCATTGCCACCAAGCCACAATGCTGATTATTAACAGCCTCCTCTACACTGCAGAGTGGCTTCAGCGATTCTGCAAATTGGCTAGATTTGAAGCTGTTAATTATGAAGCATAGTGTGCTTCATAAAGACAGAAATGAGCATGACTTGGCTCAGCTCTTGTGAGAATAAATTGTAAAAATTGGACCTCTGTTTGGTTTGAATTCTGGCTTCACAGAGAACATGGACATTCCATATGACAGGCTTGGCAAATACAAATAGTGTACTGCATTAAAAAATCGGAATATGTTCATAGTAAAGTTGCATACCTGGCAGAAAGCCAGGGACTCTGCAGAGGTCCAAGGCTCATTAACAGGGGGTGCTTTTAATCATTTTGTCAAAGAAACTGAGAAACATCTTAAATCCAAATATTGTGTAAATCATAAGGAGAATGGGGGGGTTTCTTTCTTCCCCACATTCACCAGCCACACTTGTATGTGTCTAGAGCTGCCTGACGGCATTTTGAGGTTACCGTCTGCCTGCTGTAGAGGAAAAGGCACATTCACCAACACATCCTGTTCATCTCACATCAAGGCAAATGATAAGTGAGGGTGAGGGGACGGTCGTCTTTTAGTTAGGCTCTCTGTTTAGCATTTTAGGTCAATGTAGATGTTGCATAACAAATTATTAAGATGCCTTAGGTTTCCAACTATACATCAAGGCATTTACAGGATGATACCACTTCTGACGCAAATCTGTATATACGTGCATCATTTTTTCTTAAAGTGTGAAAGCAGATACACAAGCCATGGAAGAAAAAACCAGCTCCATAAATTGGGATGATTTGTAAATCTTCTAGAAATATATTCAGGAGATATTATGTCAAATATACGAATGTACCTTTATAACTGTTGCAAGATTGTAGCAGTGTAACTGATGCTAGTTGAAATATCCTGAAAGCAGTATTAAATATTCAGGATGTCACAGTGATGAAAAGTAAAATGTTATTTTTGCAATTCTTCTAAAAGTTTAGGCGAGCTATTTAAAAAAGAATAGTACTCCTGGGATTTAAACTAGGGGTTTTTTTAAACTGACAGTGAAAGAAAATTACTGTCTCAACCAGTGTCTTAATCCATAGAACAAAGAGGACTCCGTAGTTTAAACATACTAAAATAATAAGTGTTAAATTCCTATAACTGTTTGGTGTCATTTGAACTTTGCAGTAAATGCACAGATTTTTCTGGTGGGGTTTTTTGGGGGAGAGTTGACCACCAAGAAAGGGAATACTTGAGGGTAAACCTCAACAGTATGATTCAAGCTAATGTGTAGCATTACGTTTCTTATCAACAGGATGTAATAAAATGGAAACAATGAACCAGCAAAGCCATCTTGTGAGTGGGATTATTAAATTCACAGTTTGCTGCTGCTAATTTGTTAGTAGGCTTCAGTTGTTTGACAAAGCTCACACAAACTCATTTTTAAAACTGATTATTAGATGAAAATGCCCTCTGTCATTGCCACAGGAGGAATAGCTCTGAATCAGGGCTGTGTCACAGAGTTAGCTGAATGATTTCAGCTCAGTGCCATTTACCTAACAGAATTATGAAGCTGATGCTGATAAAATGGATAGGTTCTGCTCAGACAAAGTCCCCTGGAGAAAATGGAAATTCGGTGAAGAGCTCTTTGTTTTCTTTGGTTTATATGAAGAGCTTGGACTCTAATTCAGTCAGTCCTCACACTTCTATCAGAATTATGTTACATTATGATTACTTATTTTGATTTGGCAAACTTCACTTGAGGGACAGAGATGGAATTATAGAGCTCTTTAGGCTTGTTGCTTCTGGAAGATATTTTCCCTTAAATTATGCTTCTTTAGCAGGTGTATTTTTTTCACTTTGATGACATATGTCTTAACTAGAATAGCATGGTTATTAGAGTTAATATAGAACTGAATTCTTTCATGTATTCTACAAAGATTATTGTGTTTTGCAGTCAGTGTTTCACGAAAAAACTCAGCTATAGTCAGTTCTGAAGGAACCTTCTCACCATTTTTTTTTCTTTTGATTAATGTTTTTCGTATTCATACTTGTAAGAAAACTTTCAGAATGAAAGTTGTTTCCATTTTTCAAATGCAAATAGTGAACCATATACCAGTATGAGTCAAAGACAAATGATAATAATGGGGACTCTTTAAATAAACACTTTAAGCATCTGATAACAAAACTGAGTCTCAGAATGAAAAAAATTAATATAATATTAAGATTAGGATTTTCAAAAACTAAGCTGTTCCCTCATGTAAATTTCTGTTTCACCACCGTGTTCTTGAAACACAGCAAGAAACAAGAATGTTCTTCTTCTGTGGTGATTTTTACGGATGTTCAATGACACTGTGAAGTACAGAGAACTGTACCTATCAGAGTGCTAGACATTTTTCAGGGACATTTATTTGGAAAGAATTTCTGTTGGAATGTAAGAAATAGTTTGGCTTGTGCAGCCAGCAATGTATATGTAGAATAGACCAGAATGGTAAAATATTTTTCCTGTTAAAAAGCATAGTGGGTTAGTATTTTGCCTTGAGTATATATAATAAAATAAATATTCATTCTTTTAGGGTGAAAAAGGAGATAAAGGAGAACCAGGACCAGAAGGCCTTCCGGGAACAGAGGTAAACGGAACAATAATGAAACAGTCAAGTTACAAACTTCTGGGTGAATGATTAAGAAATGTAATTCAGACTCTATGTAAGGACAATAATGGATTTAGAAATTATGTATGCCTGGAGATTTAACATCCACAAGATGATAGGGGAAGAAGAGATGCATTCATGTGACGCAGGAGTTCTTAGGGCTTCGTGTAAGGAGGACTGTGGATAAGGATCTGGTAGGTTCCATGATGTTCCTGCTGATGACTCATGAGATAAACTGAAACAAGCATTGGGATTATACATAATATAGATGAGAATCATTCCTTCTTAGAAAATCTGCTGGAAAAGAAGATATTTTTGGAGGCAGGGTAAAGCTATGGTTTGTTAGCTTTGGTTTCTGAAAAATAAAAGACACAAGCTGTTAGCCATTCCTGGGTGGGTCACTCACTGTGCCATGTGTTTCTTGTGATAGAATCAAAATTTAACTTTTTTATTTTCACTGCCAGATTTCACTGCCTACTTAGTTAATTGGACTGGTCCATATTTAAGGTAGCATAAATCTGTTTCTAAAAATACTGGATAACCCTGATGACAGAGTTCACATTCAAGTTTGAACCTGAGCATGCACTATAGGCATGGCTATAATGTAAACCTTACTTTTGCCTATTTTAAAATTTTCACTTATTTTTATATATATGAAATCAAGATGAGAGGGCAAAAAATCATATTTCTTTTTTCAATGAAATACTAAAATAGACAACCAGCATGATTTCAAAAGGCAAGGTTTAAAAAAACATGATAATAAAGTCAAACAAGCTTTTTCCTTTATACCCTCTTCCCATCCTTCTCCCTCTTGACCTTGATGAGGGTTACCCTGGCCTTAGGTTTTAATGCTGGATACTCTTGGCTCTCCAGTTGCATAGCATTGCTGCTGAAGGCAGAGAGCATCTCACAGATGGGGAATGACTGACATTAGGACTAGAATTCAGATACAGGATTTGGAAAAAAAATTTGGCAATACTTTTTTAGCACCTTTTCCAAAAGAATAAAAGGATCAGCATTTAACACAAGAATACTATGGAGGTCTAGCCAAATCTACTGAAAATGCAGTAAAACAGACTACATAATTATGACACTTTTTATATCACCTGGCTTTCTATGCACACTGTAACCATAAAAATATTTTTCCTCTTTTAGGTAATTATAATTTAATGCTGGGTAAATCAGGCTATTTTTAAGTAATAGTGGATGTCCTTCATGTGAGAGCATACACTATGTATTAAGCTGAAACTACATTTAGGTATTCAGAGAGGTATTCTCTTGTAGCCTGCCTGTCTGTAAAGGTGAACCATATACTTCTGTCATGCATACATAAATGCTGACAGCATGGAAAAACCACATCTGTGTTTCTTTCCATAGCTCTGGTGACATTTCTGTGTTGGTCTTACATGATCTCCTTTACTACATGAGATCTTGTTCCACCAACCTTTTAGGAAGAGTAAGGTATACCAAGTATCTGATTAACTCTAGGACATATTTAACATAGTGGCACAGTGAAAGTGAAAAATACTGAACATTCGTATTTTTAAATATTTACTGAACTGTTGCAATGTGTCAGTAAATGGTAGATTAATATTACTGTCATTAAAACATTAAAACAGAAGTAAAACTGCACGTGGCAGTATAAGCTGTATTGTTTGAATGCACACATAATTCCTTTTTAACAACGCTTGTATAAAATGCTTTGAATTCAGTTATCACTGTGCATGGAGATGCCTGTCTTTAAATTTACAGGACTGTGCAGCATTGATTCTTGGTTGCTATCAGTGTCTCTCTAACTTGTTTTTCAAACAGAAATGTAACATCTGATATTTCTGAAATAATCAATTTAATCTACTTACATTGGAATAATCGGCAGTGCTGTAGAAAGAAAGCCTGAAAACACTCAAAAGCTAGTGACATTGACTGCTGCCAGCTGTTTTCTCTGCCTGGGGGAGTGAGGGTTCCCATCCTCACAAGAACTTGAAGATGATGACTGAACATTTTATCTTGAACAAATGGTAGAAACATATTTGAATGTACTTTAATCAAAATCAGAAAAGTAGGTGTCACAGAAAACTTTTGCTTGCTGTTGCTACTTGTGTTTTCTTAGCTGTACAGAAAGTTCTTGCTAGAAAGAAGTAGCAAGACAGAGGGGAAGCCAGACCTGATTTTGAGACTAGGCTGTAATGGTGATATACCTAGAAAGTTTTAATTCCCTCTTCTCTCACTGGTTGTGCTAACTGGCTCGGTTAATCTCATTGAGAACCAAGTTTTGAGGCGGAGCTGTGAATATATTTAACTGTTCTGCACATCTCCCAGTTTATGTCTCCAGTAATCCGAGCCAAGATCTACAATGCCGTGTCCCAGCCTGGGACATTATTCAAAATCCATCTGACAACATGAATACTTACTATAAATACTACTAACGTGATTGCCATTGTTTTTAGTTTCTTAAGGAGTAGTTATAAATAACTTAATATATTACTAATATAGTCTTCCTGTAGTACATGTCCACGCCTGTAAGCAGGTATTTGCTTTTATAGAATGAACAGCCAGTTTGCTTGAGTAGTATCTCTTTCATCCCTTGAGACTCTTTTAGATGCTTGACATTAAACTAAGGTGCCACATTGCTGCCACTAAAATCCTGTAATTTTTCTAAGATGTTGTTTCCCTTCACCATTCTTTTGGATATTTTGTTTTACAGTTGGGTGTGAGACCTGTCTGCTTTTGTAGCTGAGGAGTTATGAATTGTCTGGTCCAGTTGACAGGGTTGTTATCAGTGAAAGGTTTCAATGATCTTGGAAGCCTTTTCCAACCTTAATGATTCTGTGATTCTGTAATAATGCTGTCATTTGTGTCACTGTAGCAAATGGAGCTTCACAGACACACTATCTGAAAAAAACTCTGATAAAAACGCTCATGTGTGGAATAAGGACAAATTTGCAATATAAATAGCTATGAAACTATCTGTGGAATAAGTTCTCTGTTAAATCCATACCTCTACCTGTTGAACTGAAATGAAAAGAAAATATTTATCACTGAAATTTTTAGACTCTTTTTGAGTCATGTTGTTTTTGTGATGGTTGGTGCAGGTAGGAATGAATGCAATGGGATACTGCCAATTACTATTTTGCTGACATACTTTTGCTGAAGGATAATTTAAGTCAAAACAGCAAGTTTTATCATATCTGTCAGCATGTGTCATGCATAGCTAGTAGAGGAATAGACTCTTTCTTGTAAGTGGTAAAAAAACCCTAAACAAATCTGAAATTAAAATCTAGTATATACATTAAACCAAGTGTTTAACTAGTTTTTTTTATTTCTTTTGTTGAGGAAGGTAATACCATAAGTGGCTTTTCTAAAACTTTCCTACATAAAATGTTATTCTTTACATACCTGATGTCAAAGGATGGACCTCTAAAGTTCAGTAAGCAATAAAAGAATCTTAGGTTTTCAGTGGAAAGATGGAAAACATATTAGACCTTTTTATTTTGATGTTTGTGGAAAAAAGTAAACAGAAGTATCAACATTTTTAAAGGGATCCAGTGTCTTGATATAACAGTGATAGTTGTTTACCTTCACACCCTCAGGGCCTGTCTGTCTAATCTTGAACTCTCTTAGTACTAGCATTGCAAGGAAATACGTGGGTAGGAAGGGAAGAATCCTATTGCTTGAGAAAATGAAGTTGGTGATGATATTTGTTTATATCAAGAGTCTGAGAATTCTGTTAGGTACAAAAGTATTAGGAGATAGAAGATATTATCTAGGATCCAGTAAATTCTAGTAGTGTACCAATTTGAAGTTTTGGAATTCCATTAATGAGAAAAGAGCAGTGGCAGTATTTAAAAGTACATGAGACATAAAATGAAAGAGTATATTGTTTGGAGATATGAAAACACTTTACTGAGTTAGAAGAGTTATTCCAAAATATACAAGTTGGCATCGTACAGCTGACTTTGAAGCTGTTGTTAACTTAGATTTTAAGACTGGTCTGTGAAGTAAATGTAGTACTGTTCTTAGAGGTTAGAGTATTTCCAAGTTCTGTTACTCAGCAGAGATAACTGATCTGATCTATAATAATGTGGCTGCACATTGTTGATTAGAGTGTTGGGTTGTGTACTATATTTCCAGTACATTAGATAATATGTATTATTCTAGGAGATTTCAACCTAATGTGACACTGAACATGATTACTCTAATGAAGGCCATGGAATTGCAAATAACAAATTGTTCTCCCCAAAAAGTATCCTTTAGAGTTGAAAACCTGTTCTCCTAAAAATAATATTGCAATCTTACTGCATTTTCCATTACCACATGTGTGCAGCATAGTTTATGTTGTACAAATAGGTGCAATTCCAGTTGGCAACATTTGGCTCCTGCTAGGAACTGCTGGAGTCTTCTGGTTGGGCTCCAGCTGATCTTCGCATTTTTTCGCTGAGAAGAGTACCTGGTGTCAGCTGGTGGTACATTTTACCTGTTTTATCTGTTTTTCTTTCATTCCACCAGAAGAAATACCATTGTCATTTCCTTCATACAAAAACACTGCCTCTAATTTAATCTTTCCTCCAGTGACCCCCAATTCACACCCTTAATGATATTTGTGATATACTTGTTCCAGTAATTTCTCTGTTGGTTGGAAATTGTATTACAGTTATCAGTCTTACTTCATATATGTATACAGAACACTTCTCATTTCTGCCATTTTCAGTGCTGTTAGCTTGTTGGCTTTGAATTGGCCTTATACATATGTATTCTAATCCTTACTTTATATTTTGGCTTCCATAGAGGAACCACAATGTGAGTTTATTGTGACCTGTAAAAGGGGAGAAAACGCATCAGCTGAAGACTTCATGGACTTACAAATGTATATTATTATATTGGTCCCAAAAAGCTAGAATTAGACTGAGATAGATTTCAATACTCAATTAATTTACTCTCTGTTATGAAAGCTGCTGGAATTTTTAATCTGTTCTTGAATTTCTGGCAAATCTGGTGACAGACTCCCTAAATCAATAGAAAATCATTTGTTTTCAAAGCTGACCGTGTTCTCCTACAACATTGCAGAAAATGAGCTTTTCTAGCTTAAGACTTGGTCTAAAATCATCCAAATTATATCTGTTTAGATAACCACATTCATTTCACTGAAGCATCCTGTTCTGGTCTCTGCCAGAGACAGGATGCCCTACTGTACTGTGCTAAAAGAGGCTACAGATTTGACTTGGCACAGGAATTCTTCTTATGGCATTTCAGAGACAGTGAGCAGCAGCTAAACCTCTCAATAGCTTCAAAAGGGTGACTGTAGGGAAGAATAGGCACGGTTCAGTCCCAGATGGTTTTTTTTTGCAAGCATTGACTATGTCTGGAACTTATTAAGATTATAGTATTTTTAAATGCATATGTAATGCGTAGGACAACCAGAAATACTTCTAATGGGTCCATGACGTTGGGTCCTCAAAAACCCTCCTTCAAACACTGTGAGGTTTCTTGTAAAACAGGTCATTTCCCCTTGCCCATTTTATTTGAGGTCATCATCTCTGCAGCAGCTGTCAGACTGCACACCTCACTGAGGTGCTGTAGCAGGAACATTACTAAAAGTTTTAAACCCAGCAGTTAGGAAAAAATCAGGTCCATAGTTTGACAGTGCATGGCTCAGGCTCAGTATCTTTCATCTGCAGTTGCCTTTTCTATTCAGTAGAGACACACAGATATATGTCACCATCTGTGAGTTGCAGATTTTTTTTTTACCCTTATCTTTTGTCTCTTGTAAACATCCGGCCTAAGAGCTAATTCCTAAACTCATAACTATTGTTCCACTGCTGATTTGCTAGTATTGATTTTGAACCAAATCCATACAATTTGCATACCTGAAAAATCCCTAAAATGGCATTAAGAATATGGATTGTTTGTGGTTTATGCAGTCTTTCAGAAGGAGGTGGAAAGTAAAATGTAGCAAATGGAGACAATATTAAAGCTATGTCATAAATATGCAGATTGTAAAAAGAAAGCAATTTTTGGCTTGGTTTCTGAATCCATCTGTCTATTACAATTTTTAAGTTCAAACAGCAAAACTACTTCTGATTTAACTATTACATATTTGGCAAGCTTAATAAAGAACAAATCAAAGCTAAATCAGGGGTATTTACAACAACCACAAATTTAATCCAAAGTGGGTACTTAAATGCTCGTATAGTTCTAAATGATGTTCCTTCCAGATGGTGAATTAATGTAATTTTAGCAGGAAGTGAAGTTGCACAAATACGCAGTATTTAGAACACTCACTGATTTCATGTTTCTGTACCCACCAAGGCACAGATGTTAGTTACCATTTTCGTGCCAGTTGTCTCTATCTTCCTAATAATTGCAAACTGAGGAAGAGAGTTTGCAAGGACAAAAAGGGAGCTCGGAAAAACTTTAGTTTGTAAATCCTAATTCAGATGTAAATGAATCTTTTCTATCCTTGACCTATTGAACCTCTAGAATAATGATGGTGGCCTACTTGTGGAGTATCTCATTATGATTGGGTCTTGTATTGCCTACATTGTCGCCATTTCATCTCTAAGTAAAATCTTTGAACTTGTAGAGGTGTCTCTGACTTTCAGTATACACAGTCTCTCGTGCCACTAAAGCAGTGGGTAGAGGGAAGGCAAAAGACAAATCTCTAGGCTTAAATAGAAATGAATTCCTGGTAGGTTGGTCCAGCATGGGAATTAAGTTCATTCATTGCTGTAGAATGGCTTGAATTTGCTGGGCATATTTTGAAACCTCTCATTTTTCCATTTGTTTTGCAGCAAGGTGAAGACAACAAAGATTGTGAGCTGGGTGCTAAAGATATTTTACAGGGTTTTTTTGGGTGCTTCTGATGAGAACTTCTTAGTGGAAGAGTTGTATAAGAGATATTGTAGGGGGTAGATTCAGACTAGGTCTAAGTAGGAAATACTTTACAATGAAAATGGTGAAAACAGGAAGAGGTTTCTCAGAGAGGCTGTAGATGCCCCCTCCCTGGAAACATTCAAGACTGGGTTGGACAGGGCTCTGAGCAACCTGATCCAGTTGTCAGTGTCCCTGCTCACTGTAGGAGAGGTTGAACCAGATGATCTTTAGAAGTCCCTTCCAACCCAAACCACTCTGATCCTGCGAACGTGAAATTGCTGTGTATGTGATGTGTAAGCCTAGGCAGTACTGTTTGCTTCTCCAGTTGAAGGCAGAAGTAAAGAAGGAGGTATGAAGGAATGGATTAGCTCTCTAATTGCCTTTTTGAACACCGGTGAAAATGAGAGTGTTGGAAGATGCGCAGCAGCTCTGAGCTGTACCTTCCTGGAGCTCACCAGTTCAGCACTGCTGCTACTTGAAACATAAAATCTGCAGCTCTCTGTCCACCTCTGCCTCTTTCCCAATTTTAGCAGCTTTCCAGTGAATGTATTAGCATTCTCTCTCATATTCTATTTTATCTTTGTTGGCCGTGCAAGACACAAACCTACCAGGACTGCAAAGGAACTTTGCATTTCTACTCACTACTTACCATAATGGGGCACAATAAAGAAGATTGGCTTCATATGTTTAATTATGTGTTGAAGACACATGTGGTCTTTGATGGATGTTTGTCTGTTCACAAAATAATGAAATAAAGAATTTTGAGAAAGTACTAATAATGTGATAGAATTTTAAGGCCTACTTGTTTAGTATATACTAATTCACAGCGCTACAGGATTTTGTCCAACATTTTTAACAGATGACAACAAATATGCATTTCTCTTCTTGCCCAGGGACTAAAAGGCGACCCTGGTAGTCCTGGTGTGGCTGGTCCAAAAGGAGAAAAGGTACCTTTTAAATCTATTAAGTTGTATGTATATGTGAGTGTGCGTGATATTCTTCAGTTTTGAACACGTTGCCATAATTATGTGTGGCAAACACCCACTGCTGCTATTTGTGCAACTTAAGGGTTGAAGAATATGAGCACAGGCTAACTGTAAGTGCAAAAGACGTGTACCCTTTATCACAATAAATTTTAAAAGGAGTTCTGAGCAGGAGCCTGAATTCGGTGCTCTGAATTGCTCTCTGCGTGCACTAATTTGCTCCCATGAACTAAACCTGAAGTTCTCGGATGTGATTTGTACCTCAGTGACCTGATTCTGTGAATATTTACACAGTCAGATGTCTTTACATATGCGAGCTGTCACACTGACTTCAGTGGCCACCTTGTGCATGTAAGCTGCAGCTTGTAACTTGACATATGGGAATGTGTTTTGAAGGATTGCTTTTCTTAAGCTGTGATTCATTTTTGCAGAGGGCTGCCTTTTTTTTTCCCCTTTAACCTGTGGTGAGCTGTGTATATTTATGCCATTACTGGAGAAGAATATTACTTTACTCGCATATTTTCATAATCAACATGTTTGATGATTGTATTGAAATTACTTCTGCAGTGCTGCATATTCTCTAAAAGGTCTAGAGGTTAAATATGTGTAACTAAAGAGATTGTTGATTTACTTCCTCTCCTGTTTTAACTAGGGAGATGCAGGACCTCCAGGACCAGCTGCCTTGAGTGTGAGTACATATAAAGCAAAATCAGCCAAAAGAAAATCCTTAAGAAATACTGCATGTTTTTCACTAATTTGCAATGTAAATACTTCCACTAATAAACCTAAAGGTCAAATCCCTTTCTTCAGAGTGCCTCTGCATTTTCTATATGACTTGTGAAGAGAATTCTGTAAATACGAAAAAAATAAGCAGGTTTAAAACATCTTGTTTCCCACCAAATGCTAACAAGGATATTATCTCATTTATTCCACAAATAAATAGTATAGGCTTGTTCAAGTGAAAGAATTCCCTTGTTGTATTTAGGAAAAAGCATTTTTCAGTAAAAGCTTGCAAGAATGATCAATGTTTTTAGGGTATTGTATCAGACTGTGTCACTAATTTTGTCATTAATTCGTTTATTCACTTTCATGTGATTTACTGAAATAAAAAAGAAGAAGGTATGAGGTCAGACGATGATTAGCTGTTTTTTAAGTATCAAGGAAAGACCTCTTTAAGTGTGGATTTGACAGATTTTTTCTGAGGTTCTGGTACACCAGAAAATAGAACTGATTCAAGTATTGTATCCTGGCTAGATACTGCTATATAGATGGTGGAAAATGTTCTTAATTTCCTTGCAATTATCCAGGCCCCAAACATGTACAAAACCTGAAGGAAAGTGTCCCCAAAACTCTCCAGGGCATGTCTTGTTTGCTTCATAGAAGTAATAAATCCTGTCTGAATTCTAGTGGCTTTGCTCATGAGCTGAGATGAAAAAACCTTCCATTCAGAACAGTCTGTTTGGGTAAAAACAACTCAAAATTGTGCAAAAGAGTGTGGCAAAAATGGAAAAAAATAAAGAGAGACAAAAGCTTCCAAATTCCCAGGCTGTAGCTTCACAACATGAATAGTTCTTCTCCCAGACTCAGTGTTATGAACCACATCTCTACGATTCATATTACCCATGTAACCCTAAATAAACTTCAAAAGAACTGTTGTTCATAGTGTAAATGATTATACACTGTCTTTTCCCTCTTAATTTCCAGCACCGTAGCAGCAAGGATCTCCATTACATCTTATAAACATTGAAAGATGTAACAGAGACCAATATGATAGAGATAAATTCTACTCTTAAGGCGTCAAAATTAAGTTGCCGTGTTTTAGAGTACATGTGTTTTGAATTACGAAATCTAAAATCCTATATCTTGATTTCCTGGGAAGAAGTTAGTATTGTGTCCCAAGATCAGTGACTCTGCTGCAGTTCATGTCTTGCTAGAGGTAAACATTTATGTCCTTTAGTTCTTGAATATACAAACTGTATGTTGGAAGAGTTAATATATTATTAAAATATTATTAGTAACCTGCAATTTTACTGTAGTAGATGCATTGGAGTATGTCTTGCTTTAGACAGATTCTCACAGGCCTTGAAGGGGTCACAAAAATAGGAAATCAGACATTTCTGAAGATAAGACAGGGCAAAAATCTGAGGATATCAATTTTGTGTGTGCTCTAAGACCATAGTACAGTCTTTTTGAGCATTCTTAATGTATATGATGGGAAAATTAGTACATCTGGTCTGATAGAGGTACCCGGGTATAAGTCTCTTTTTTTAATGTGTTCATTGTCTTAAGTGGCTGTTGTGGACACTTAGCTTTCCTAAGAATCATACTCAGAGGTCACTAGTATGATATCAAGAATCACAGAATATGCCGAGTTGGAAGGGAGCCACAAGGATCACCAAGTCCAGCTCCCTGCCCTTCACAGGACCATCCCCAAGAGTCATACCTTGTGCCTGAGAGCATTGTCCAAATGCTTCTTGAACTCTGTCAGGTTTGGGGCTGTGACCACTTCCCTGGGGAACCTGTTCCAGTGCTCAGCCTCCGTCAGGTGGAGAACCTTTTCCTGATATCCAACCTAAACTTCCTTCCTTCCCTTGAGTCCTGTCACTGGTCACCACAGAGAAGAGATCAGTGTCTGCCCTCCTCTTCCTCTCATGAGGAAGTTGTAACTGTGTCTTAGTTTGAAAGACAAGTGTCTACTAAGGAAGGCAGAAGCCTCCCTTGGAATGGAAAATGCAACCCCCTTCCCTCCGAATTATTATAAATTTGAAATTGAGGGGCTTTCAGGCAAAGATATGAGGAATAGGAATAACAGTTCTTTTACTAATATATATATATA
>VZTD01002512.1:33602-108519 GCA_013397725.1 Rhagologus leucostigma | reverse complement strand
TGGGATGGTGAGTCACAGGGCAAGGCACTGATGGGCCCATTAACAGGAGATAGTCCAGGAGCGAGTTATCTATGAGTCATGTGGCAGGGCATTGATGGGCCCATTAAACAGAAGATAGTCCAGAGGCAGGGGGCAGGGAACGTTGCTACACCTGGTTTCAACAGCTCATGAGGATGGTAATAGAATACACTGTAACCCAGGACAAACTGCAATGAGGTTTCTCCTCACTCTCCTCCCGGCGGAACAGACCAAGTGACCTCAGCTGCTCTTCCCCTTAAGGCCCTTCTTCCTCCTAGTGGCCCTCATTTGGACACTCTCTAGAAACTTAGTATCTTTCTTACATTATGATGCCCAAAACTGCCCCCAGGACCCGAGGTGAGGCCGCTCTAGAGTAGATCAGAGCAGGACAATCCCCTCCATTACCTGGCTGGCGATGCTGTGCCTGGTGCACCCCAGGACACTTTTGTCCCTCCTGGCTGCCAGGGCACTGCTGAATCAGAAGCTGCTTTCAGATTGCCTGAACTTACTCCTTCTGTTCCTGAAGTGATCCAATTTCATAAAATAGACTGTTAAAGAATTGCATTTCTTTGATTACAGAATGTTGTGCGAAAGGTTCAGTTCACTGATTCCAGCACAATAAGATGTCTCTGTGTTGGTACATTTACGGATGGTCATCTTTATGCTCTTTAAAAGAAAAGATTTAAATTTTAGGAAAGCAGACACAGTCTTCAGAGGGATGTAAGTAACTGATGTAGACAAGAGTGAGTGTGAATGGGTTTAGCAGTTTGAAGACAGATTACAGCAGAGTGGTAATATATGGCCCAGCAGGAAGGCTTTCTCTCTCTGCCACTGTAAATAGTCCTGCGTTTCTGTTGGCAAGAGCTAAAAGAAGATGAATGACATGAGTGATGGTGGCTAGGGGAAAATTCAGTTTTCGGAGTGGTTTTATTTGTGTGACTTCTGTGTGGCTGTGACTCTTACAATATATAATCATGAAAGGAAGATGTCGTATCTTGCTGTGAATAATTAGTAGGTCAGATAATATCACGGTTCATGTGTCACTTAATGAGAACTTACTATGTCAGAACCATTCATGCTGTTATGGCCAAAATATGATGTAAGTGTTTCAGTTATGAATCCTGTTAAAGTTTTAAAATGTTCCATTCATTTGGGATGCAGGCATAATGTCATAAATTTATCCTCTGCTTCTAGTAATTTTTATTTTTTCCTAACGTGAAAATTATTTATTTTTATCTAAAAGATAAAAGACTTATTATGGTGGGGGGGAGAGAGGGAAGAGGAGTGAAAATGATGACACAGTTAGAACTAAGTCCTGAATATGACTTTTGGGCAGGGAGGGATGGAGGGAAGGAATATTAAAAGGGACTTGGTTTTGTTCAAACTGGACAACTGGGCCTGGGTCCTCGACCTCCTGCCCCAGTGCCATTGCGCACAGAGACAGGTGGTAAATGATGGCATTATATAGAGCTCTACTGCCGTGTGCAGCTTTTCCATTCCTGTGTGTTTCCATAGAAATTGTACATCAGTGGAATAAGCTGAATGAGGTCTATCATATATTCTGATTTCAGTACAAACTAGACCATCAGTAGTGTTGTTCAGGGTCAGAACACTCTCCCCATACACAGACCTGTACCATGCTTCTGTCCTTAGCACAAGGAGTGTGAAGGTAGCAAAAGACTGAGACTGCTTCACTGCAGCAGCTGGTTGGTCCAGGGAGAGTTGCCTCTAGGTAATCTACACAACAATGTAACAGCAAGCAGTAGAAATTCCTGCTTTTTCCTTTTGTCTGTGCTATTGGCACCTAACAAAGTCTAAAAGATGTCAGTGACTCTGGGTCTTAAAGTGTGTATGCAACCCTGAGTAGGAATCCGCCACTGCTCAGCAGCATGAGAAACTTGGAAACCTGAGAAAATACAGAAGAGAATGAAGAGACTGGTACTTGGAGGAAAAAAGATGTATTTTTAAGAGTTAAACTGACAGATATAGCCATTATAGTATGGAATGAGGGATATTTTGAGGCAGTATGTATGGCAGAATTCATAAATACCCAACAGGTGTAACAACCCGTTAGGTAGATGAACACATGCCAAAATGCAAAACAGGCAAAACAATACCACTGCTTTTTAAGATGCAAAAATTATTTTATGACCTTGAAATCTAAATTTCATAGCTCAGAAAGTGCATCTGAAAAATAAAGTAGAGCTCTGGATCTTCCTGTTTAATGTGAGTTAACAGAAAACTTCACACTGAAATCCTAACAACGTCAGCACTTAACAAAACTTCTCACTTGTTGCAATAGCAGAGAATTCAGAAAGAGACGGGATAAGAATTCCATGTGTTTCTGTGCATTTCTTTAAGGCACAGATGTAAGTCTTGTGAATACAATTTCATCAATTATGCATGAAGAATTAGAGAAAAGAAACAGCACTGTAGTGCAAAATATGCTAAGCTGTAAGAAGAAATATGTGATAAAATTTATAGGATTTACAGTGAATCCAAATGAAACTGGCAATTTCAATAGTTCTAAGTGTATTTGTTTGACTCAGGCATTATTCAAGCAAATACATTTTATTGTAAATTTGACATATACGTGTGTATATCCAAGCCCTTTTATTAAGGATGTAAAGTTTCCCTGTTTTTCTATGAGTCAGTTAACACTACCCAAATCCAGATATACATATTTATTTTTTCTTCTCACTTATGGTGGTAGTTTTATGGGAGTAGTCCAAAATCATGACTGATTCTCAGCCTTTCTTTATGCTGCCTTTAACTTCTCTGCTATGTTCTGAATTGCTCTGTAAGTACTAGATTTCTTTTCTTTAGTACTTTTCAGGTGTCTTATGAATAAATGCTAGGATTATATTTTGAATTTTTCCACTTTATTATGTCCACTTTATGCAGCAATATGTGGGGGAAGTTTAAAGCTTAAGTTCCCTGATAAATTGTACTGTAGCTGAAGAACCTTCAGAGAGTAAAAAGGAGGGATTGTACTGCTCTGTGGTGTGGTTTTGTTGAGATACGGGATTTAGTGGCAGAAGATGGGGACTGTGTTCTGCAGGGTCACAGCTGGCTCCGCAGCTTGCCCGCTCTGGTATCCCCAGTTTAAGCCTGTGCGTGCCGTGTCAGAAGAGTGACAGGTGAGGGAAGGTAACACAGCCATCTCTTGTAAAACATATGATAACTATTCCTCTTGACACTCGATATGCTGCTTTTAGTTCCTGAGGAAAATGAGCGTCCGTCCGTACGTTCCTGCGAACCTATCCCTTTCAGGAGTTATAAAATAGTCATCCAGATGGCACCAAGTGTTTACTCAGAAGCCGAGGCTTAAGTCAGTCACAGACAGAAGTCCCCAAGACTTGCTTACTAAACAGATATTTGGAATGTTGGTTCCTAGGTCTGGTTAAATCAATCCGAAGGAAGCTGGCGCACAAGTGCCTTGTGGAGGCGGCTGTGGGAGGAAGTTGCAGATTCAGGTCTGGGCAAGCTCCACTGTAACTTTTGGCTCTCCCCCTTTCTAAACAAACATCAGCTACAGATTGCACAGGTTTCTCCTCCGTTATTCATGTGAAGCTAAAGAAAGGGACACACACTCTCCAGTAGTAAGCAACTCAACTAATATTACCCTCTCTTTCTTTTCATGTAATGACATCAAGGAAAGCAATTCTATTTAACTAAGGAAAGTATAGACTGAAAATTACATTTTCATTCTGAATATCTTCTTTTCATACACATACTTAAGGAAAATCTGTATTTTTTTCTGTTTGAGCTTTTTTAATGGAGGTGTATTAATTTCCTGAAAATACTAAACTGTTCTGTTGTTTTTCATAAAATACAGTGATCTCTTAGCTCTCACAGTATAACTTACAAATATTCTCTTCTTCAAAATGTGCGTCTTGATTATGAGAGCAGATACTATTAAGATTACCCCTTTACTGAAACAGTAGATGATTTAGCAGTTACAGTGCAGGTTTATCTTCTTTATACAGTAATATTGATACTGAAGGCACAAGCGAAGATTGAAGTCTTAACCTTACAGTAAATTCGTTTCTCAAAAATTCTTACTCTGATAAATTGGCATGAATGTGATTTGTATGTCCTTCATTAGAATAATTACTTGAGAATTGTCTCATATGCAGTAGATATCAATGTAATGAATAATTTTGATTTACTCCTCAGGATTTAATTATACTTTTTTTGCTTAGCAAATAAACCTATGTTTATTAAAAGTACTAGGTTCACGAAGTGTGAACTTCTGTGAAATTACCCTTCCAGTTTCCCTTTCAAATTGTTGTCTCTGAAGGGAAGTATATTTCAAGTTAACAGAGGGAGCTAAGAAATGGCCAAACTCAAAGAATAATGACATCAGTGAGGAACATATTTTCTGTTTGCTTCAGTAATAAATTACGCAAATGTAGCTGATTATGTTTTCTGGCAGACTGAAATGCTACTAGCATTTCATTCATTTAGCAGAATTCTGCTAAATGCTGTCTCCTTTTCTATAGGAGTAAATGGATTGAAAGCAGTTTAGAAAGGAAAGTGGTGTAAGAGCAAAACATTATGGTCCCTGCAGTAAGTTTAAGAGGCTGAACAGGTGTACAGATCTTTCCACTTGCTGTCTCCAGGTACTTCAGTAAGGATGTGAATGAGATCAGGTCATGTTTGGAAATGCTTAAGATAGAGGTAGTCTAATTACCCTCATAAATGGTAATACAACAGGAAATGTCATCCTTCTGTGATTTTCCTGTGCCATTTTTCCAATTGTAACATGTTGTAACAGTGAGGTGTGTCTGCAAGCTCTGTGGGCTTCCGTGTGGGTGGTGATGGACAGTCTTTTGGACAAGAAGAGGAAACTATTGTAATTGTATTTTAAGGTCTCCCACTTCCTCACCCTCCTGTTTGGGGTTCAAGGTAGGGCAGCATCACAGTTGCAGCAAGTATACTACCTGAAGATACCTGAGAAACCAACACTTTGACCATCTTGTCTGCAGGGAAGTTATTCATATTTCAGTTCCTTTGCTTGCTGAGTGTGATAGTCTGTTTTTACCTGAGAGGAAACCATTCATTTACTCTCAGTATGGTACAAACAGGCCGAAGAGGAAAATATTCTCAAAACAGGATAGAAGGATCACAGTGACCTGCACAGTAGAACTTGTTCTCTACAAACATCTCCAGATAAGTAGATGCATTTAAGACCTATTGAACTGCATCTTGTTAGATCCTGTCTGGGATGCTGTGCCATTCTTACATCAGTGCAGCCACAGCAGTACCATTTATCCCACAAGCAGTATTTGTCTGGCTGGGGAGTGCTCTCCAAGTCAGTCAGGTGGCAGTTCTTCACCATCTTCATTTTCATCTTCATCTCCATTCTTCATCTTCAAGTGACCACCCCTTGTGTTACGCCAGGAATTTGGAAATCTGCGGTCACTTTTTACGTGACTCTTGATTACTGTGGTCCCATGCTGCTCTATTTGTGGAGTTTACAAAGCGATCATTCAATACATAATTTAAGAGTGTGACAGCTTTTCTTTATCCTGACGAGAACTGTGCTTTAAAGAACTACATGAATCCCCTGCAGAGGGAACAGTCTGCCAGTTTGCTTTTAAAAGCATTTTATAGTTGATGTTGTATCAGTGGAACTACACCTTTCTGTTTATCAACATAATGTTTTGGAATTGCTTGACAAAATTATATCTATTATAGCTAGGTCTTTTTGAAGCAGCAAGTTTTGTTGTTATAAAAGCTTGCATATTCAAATGGTTAAAAAATGACCTATTCTTACATTACCACAAGGCGTTTCTGCATACTTAATTTAGACTATGTCTCTGTCTTTGTTTGACTCTTCTCACTAAACTATATACATTTGCTCCCTGTCTAGTAGCATTTATTCTGTGAAAACTGAGGTCATGTGTTTGCTGGAATTCATAGTGAGGAAAAACTGGATGAGAGTAGCTTGTGTATAGAACACACAAAGCAGTCTATAAGTGAAATAATTTTTGTGCCTTAATTAGACCCACATTATTATTGCTAACGTTTGTATTATATTTAATCTGTGTTGAGAAGGAAACATATTCCAGCTCAGAATGTATTCCAGCAACACTACCTACCAGTACATGAGGCAGCTATCTACCCTTCTGCTTCAAAAACTTTCAGCTATGTTTTAAAGCAATTTTCAGAATATCAAAAATATATGTACTTGTCTAATATTTTGCTCTCTTGGCATCAACCATAATCTTCCATAACAAGTAACACGAATAACGGCTTTAAGTAACCTCACTATTCCACTTCAGCTGGGATTTTTATTTTTTATCTTTCTTTGTTTCACCATGAGGTCATGATAAAAACCTTGCTTTTTTGAGAGTATGTTCTTAGGCAGTTACTCTGAATTGTTAAATTTATGAACGATGCCCCCACCATGTCTTTGCAGATGCTTGTCATGATGTATCAGGTATTTAAAAATGCTTTTGTATCTGCAGTCACATGACAGGATTTTAGCCCTTTTACAAAAAGCAGCTTCTGATGGCTCCACATTCATACATTTTAAATTAACAGCTTATGAAACTTAAAACATCTTAACTGGCTGAACTGTTTGCTGATTTTTCTACAACTTCCTAGCATATTTTTCTTCTACTGTCACAAGTTAAATAATTCTTATTAATTTTTATCTCCTGATACTTATAAAAATATTAGCTGTTAAAGTACTAAAATGTTAATTCCTACTGATATTTGCAATACAAATTCTTTTAAAAACTCAATTATTCTACTGTAGCTTTTTTTCAACCTGTTTTTTCCTAGTTTCCCTCAACTAAGGCTTAGACTAAGTTTTGATGATATTTTGTTTAAATATCTGTCTACATGTTCTCAGTGTGCTTACTTTCTCTATTCTATATTCTAACCAGCATCTTTTCCCTTGTCAACACTTCCCTTTATGGTTTACCTCTTATAAAGGAATTCACAAGTTTCTGCTCTTCATTTCCAAGATTTGGTACAACCCTCTTACGCCTACCCGTGCATCATGTTTCATCTCTCTTCATAGCCATCCTCACTCATTGTGATAGATTTTCTAAGTTTCAGTTGCACTTAAGAACATCTCCATTTCACTGACTTTTGTTTTCCCCAAGCTACATGGTAATGTTTGAGACATTTACACTTCATGTTCCTCAAGCTCCTTCACGTACGTAGCTCTGAGGGGCTTGCTTGGTCCATGACAGGAACAGGCTTTATAGACTGTATACGTTATTTTAATTCACTGCTCCATAAAGTAGGTAGAAGGCTACCACCTTCCAGCCCCAAAGGTGGCCTGGCAGAGTCAGGAAAATCCCGTGTATGTTAGGTCACCTCAAAGGACGCATCATGTTTTCCTGCCAGCCTGAGGTCACACAAACAGGCTGGTTTTATACCTCACAGTGCCTTGTGCCGTTCCTAGACATTCTTTTGCTCATCGCCATACCCAAGCTCTTGCCAGTTCGAAAGTATCAGAGTGATGGTGATGCACAGTAAATGATTTCAATTGCCTTTCAGTATCTGAAGGGCACCCATAAGAAAGGTGGGGACAGACTTTAGCTGAACCTGTTGAGACAGGACAAGGGATAAAACTGAAGGAGGTATTAAACTAAAGGAGGGTCAATTTAGGTTAGATATAATAATGAAGTTTTTTACAATGATGGTGGTAAAACACTGGAACAGATTGCCCATAGAGGAGGTGGAGGCTCCATCCCTGGAAACATTCAAGTCCAGGTTGGATGGGGCTCTGAGCAACCTGATCTAGTTGAAGATGTCCCTGCTCATTGCAGGAGGGTTGGACTAGATGACCTTTAAACGTCCCTTCCAATCCAAACCATTTTATGGTTCTATGATCTTCATTGCTTTGGCCGTTGTTTACCTGGGGAGTTGTACCTGTAGAATAGATTGCCTTCTGACATAAATGTTTTGAACACAGTCCACAGCATATCCCATATACCACAGATAGATAGGATGATAGACAGATACAGGTATGTCTATTCAGTCTATATTCTATCCCTTTATCTGTGGTGGTGGGCTCCTCTGACCAACTGTGCTATCCATGGTTTGAGGGCATCTAATCTGATCGTTGATCTCCAAAGGAAGATCTCCAGAGACTGAACAGGAATGCTACCTAAGTAGATACTTTAGTCTGCCTTCTTACAAACCTGTATTTCTATTCATTGCCAAGTTATATAGGAGTTCAATGGTAGATATTTTATTCATCTGTTTAAACAGAATTCACTGTAGAAGGTTTATTTTTCATTTCTCCTGAAGGTTTCTTCTGCAGTTATTTTTCCATTATCTCTTTCAGTGAATGTTGAGCAGAGATAGCATTGCTAAGTCGTTACTCTGGCCAAGTTACTACAGTTTTAGAGCTGTGTTAGTTAACATGGCCCATGTTGTCCTATCACTTTTTAAATGGAAGATCCCACTGAAGTTGGTGTGAACTTTTACCTCAGTTTCAATATCAGGATGTGGCTCCTTGTACAGGGGAGTCCTCCCTGCCTAGTTACCAATTGTATGGAGCTCTCCTCCCTTTCCTTGAAGATAAATCTCCTTATCTGGTTCCTTTTTCTTGACAATAATATTGTAGAGAGAAGAAAAAGAATAAAAGTACTCCTTGGATAAAAATGTTGGCTATTAATTATCACTATTGTGCAGTTACATTCTTGTGTAATTCTTGTCCCCTTGGAGCCTTATTGTACAGATATGCAAGGCTAAGTATTTCCTCCCCCATAAAACAGACATTACAGGTTTTCATCTCATTCCCCTGCATAAAGTTGTCACTAAAATGAAAAATTAACAAAACAAAATTCCACCTCTTCCTGAATTCCCAGAATTTCTTTACAGAATTAGAATATTGCTAACAGTTAGATGGAGAGAATAGTCTGCAAGCTCCACACTACCTTGATGAGAAATTCAAGAAGCTTTACAGAGGTCACAGTGACATGCTGCTTCATGGGTTTGTGTATGTATAAGCTATGTAACTTGCACTGTAATTAACTTACTATGATATTATTTGTTGGACACAACATTCTCATGCATAGTTTAGTTCCATAAACTTATGGTGAAAGATGGAAATGGTGTGCATCAGCTTTGTAAAAGATCCTCAACCATATCCTGTTTACATTATAAACTGAAATGATAGGAGAAATATCCTATACTGAAATACTGTCTGAGATATTTTTTAGCTTCAGTATTTGAAAGTGGAGAAATGATAGGAATGGAAAACCTCTTGAAGTGACTACTTGTTTTTAAAATTGAAGCCAGATTACATTCTAATCAAGTTAAAACATTACTTGAAGATATATGAGCTAGTAGCTTTGGAATGCCTGCTTACTTTCTCAAGTTAATCTTGAGAATTAGAGATTATAAACAAATTTCTTAAATTCATTTCTAGAAATCTGGGTACTTTTAAAAATCATGATTGTCAGGGCACCTCAGTTCACCCTTATTGGGTCAATAAACATGTGTAATTAATTCTAAAGAAGGAATTTGAATTTGACCAAAGATATAACTCAAGCAGAAGAAATACACAAGTCTGAGTAATTTTAAAGATTTTAAAATTTTAGTATTTCAAATTCTTAAATAAACAAGATATAAGTTCTTTAATTTTGTGACGCCCTGTCACAATATGCAATATAACATGCAAGGCTTTTTTTTTTTTTAATTATACAATACAGAACTGTTACATATTCTTTGCTGATTACATTGAAAATGATTTCACATTTCTTGTTGCTATAATGGAAATTGGATTGCTTCTTCAAAATAATTTTTTTAAATCGTGTTCCAAGGTGACTCATGAAGCAAAGGGAGAGGGGGGAAATGACTGTTCTAAGTTGTTCTGAGATGTTATTTGAAGGCTTTATGTTTACATTGTACATTAATCAGATGTAAAATTAAAGCCCCATAGCATCAGAAGTGGTCTGTGATTTGGTCTGTGACTGAAAAAGGGAGATCCTTGCACTGAGTTCAGAAAGAAGGCTCACAAGTCAAGGATATATTCAAAAGACTCAAAGCTTCTGTGCCTGTTTAGGAGAGAGAGAGGGAGAAAAGAGGCACTGAAGTGTTTTGAAAAGCCAAGCCAGATATGCAGAGGAAGCAGCACAGGGCTGGTTCTTAGGATACAGTAAGCATAAGGCCTTCTGCTATATTTAGTTCTCTTTCCCTCCCTTCCCCTCCCCCTTCAGTGCCTATATTTGAATTTGAGTTGTAGAGTAAGTTGTCTTTCATTTAAAATAACTTTTTTTGATTTTTTTTGGCATCCTAACTTAACAAGAAAAATAACTTTTCAATTAATGTTGCAGTTAAATATAACTATGCTTAATTAATACTGACTTACCTCTTCTTTTCCAAAGGATTCAGCCTGTATATGAGAGAATGTGATTAATAATTATTGTTTGTGTTTTTTCTTGCACCTTAATATAACATTGAAGGAATTGTTACAAATAGCCAGTTCTTATTATTAGAAATAAATGCCTTGTCTTGCCATCTGGATCTTTGGATTAGTCTTACTTCTATAGAAACACAGAGGATGAAAATAGCACTGAATGTTATAATTGTTGAATGTTTGTATTTTCAGGGTTTGCTGGAGGGTCCCCAAGGTCCACCTGGCAAAGAAGGTCAAAGGGTGAGTAAACTCTGTGAACAACTGGTGAGTGTGCTAACAGCTTGATGTGCTACTTCTGCCTAAGCACTAATAAAAAATGGTAAGGTAGCAGCTGAGTATGAAGCATGCTGACAACAAACTGAGCCCTGACACTTGAGGTTTCTCTTCAGTTGAAGGAGATTTAACAATTTCAACCATCTGAAATGTTTTAATGACTGGCAGCACAGATGTATTGTATTGTGTTTTGTGCAGTGTGCTTCTGCTGTAATTTTAACTGAAATAATATTAAAACTTTTCAATTTTCGCTTTTCAGCAGGGATGAACTATGCCTTATAACATCTAAGATATATAAAGATATGAATTTAGGGTCCTTATCTAAAATATTAACAGAAACCAGTACTACTGACCATGGTGTTTTAGATGCCATTATGCAAGTGTCAGTGCCTAACGTACATGTACAAAAGATATGATACAGCAAAGTGGAGCGGGGGCCAGAATTTGCCAAATACATGAAATAAACCTTTGGTTTTTCAGAACTTTAATATAATGAAGTAACTGACTGGTTTCTCCATGTTCTGTTTTTATTTTCCCTGACTTATTGAGTTTGATAATTCATTAGAACAGATAGAAAATATTTATGATTGTGGTATCACAAGAATTAATTCAGTTTTGTAAAATTATAATCTAGTATGTTCCTAAAAGTTCAGGAAGATACTAAGACTCAAGCATTTCAATATTTTTACGAACTAAATGTGTGCATAGTTTGCTGTTTTGAAGTTGAGTCTCAATAATTCTTGGTTTATTTAAGCATCTTGATATTCAATATCTCAGTCAAAATATCTGAAGTAAAAGGATTTAGTCTTTCTCATCATTGAACTTAGTAAACTACAGTGAATTTTTAAAGGCTAATTTAACAATTCCAATAATAGTAATAAAACTAACAGAAGACTAGCTCTTGAACAAAATGGGTAATGATGCGTAGACCCCAAAGCTATGTTTTGTGTTGGTTTTAAGTTTTAAAAATAGTACTAAATTCCATTTAAGTTGAACATGAAGATATGAAAGCTGAGTTTATTTATGTTTCTAGCTGAGGATTGAGAACCTGTTCAGAAAAGGTCAGTGTAGTAATGGAGAATTCAAAGTTGTGTAAAAATATGTTAATAAAGCATATTTACTAGCATATTAACATCCTTATTAAGACTTTATAATTAGCATGACTATTATGGCTATGAATTAAATATATAGGATACTGTGAAAAGATATTTGTATCCATCTTTAGCATATTTTAGAGTTGTTCTGTGGAGTATTGAATCTGCAAAAAGACATACTTCTCCTTTAGGAACAGGNTTGTATCCATCTTTAGCATATTTTGGAGTTGTTCTGTGGAGTACTTCTCCTTTAGGAACAGATATAACTATTCCTGTGTTTTAGAAACTCCACTCTTGGAACTTCTTCATTTTTTTTAATGCAAAAATTCAGAGTTAACAAACTGTATTATATTTAATGGTGGATAAATGGATTTGGAAATACTTTTAAATTTTTTTCCATTTTGCAGTAGGAATTAGTGGGTTGATACATTCATCATGCACATTTTCCTACTGATACATAAAACTGAGCTCCTGTCACAGTCCAGCCTCTATAAAAATGGGAGCACTGAAGGTTTTGTAATCTCGCCATGCACACAGCTGCCTTGAGCCAAACAATGGGAACAGCAGGCTGTGGAGCCTCAGCATCTGTCTTTATCTTTCTACCAGTGAGATGCTCACAACAATACTCCTTCTGCTGGCCTCTCCCGCCCAAGCATTAACAACATTGTTGGCAGTCTTAATTCAACTCCATGTGCTTTTGCATTTCCAATACATTTAATTACACAATAACATACCATTTGTAACAAGATCTCTGCTCTGCTTAATGACAAACAGGACAGTACACATCTAATGGCTATTAAATGCTCCTTTTTATTCAATTATAGATGTCATGTTCCTCTGTTCTACTTCCAGCAGATCCTCCAAATCTTTCACATTATATGAAGTTATTGCTTTTCTCATGGGCTGTCTTTTGAAGATTAAAGCATATTATTGAGTGTGTAACTAGCTAATTTTTCTCCAGCATATTATTCAGACTTAAAAGTGATATTGTGTCCATTCTGAAGACTGAAACTGTAACATATTAGGGGAAAAAAAGCCACCCAGAAACACCTGCAAGTATCTATTCAATTTGGATGTTGCACTTTGAGAACATGAACTTTTTTTAAATTGCCGTTCGTACTGTACTTGCTACATTCAAAATTTAAATTTCCACCTACATCAGGAGCATTTTTTTCAACTCCCTCGAAAATTGGTCTTAGATTAATAAGGAGTTGAGAGGACAATCAGAAAGCGTGTAATTTACAGACCTCAGAATATATATTGAAGCAAGGAACTGAGGAGAATTAACAGTGTTAATGGGGACGTTGAAGAAACATATAGAAGGCTCAGGTTAGAGCGAGTGACAGCTAAATGGCAATAGAAAATTAGTAGAAAAGCAAGGAAAACAGCATGCATTTTCATTTTCAGAGTGTTTTAAGTGAGGTTTTATTGTATCAACACAGATCAGAGTTTAATGTTAGAACTACTGAGAAATACCAAATGTGCCCTGTCCCAGAGTGGGCACCCATCTCCCTGCATTCACTAAAGAGGAAAGAACGAAAATTGTACTCCTATTGAGAGGAATAAGTCTGAGCAGCAGTATTTGTTTCACCTCACAGGAATAATCTGCACAAAAAATTACATCATAAAAATACATATAATAATTATTATAGAAATAAGTGTAGTTATTATAACAAAGATAACTGAACTGTAGTTTTTGAGTTCAAAGTTATGTCAGCCTTAAAATGCTTATTGACATGTACATCAAAGTGGCTTAGAAATGCGAACTTATGTCATTACTTAATTAGATTATGTCAGTGGTTTATTTATTTCAAGTGTAAAGGGGGATCATTTTTTCAAATAAGGTGATAACAGCTTTTGTCTGATAGATGCACTGTAGACAGAGTTACTTGGTGTCATTTGAGCCCATGTATGATTATTAAAATAGTGAATATGTAATTTTATGTGTCTTTGATATACTGTATATACAATACAGTAATATAGTATATTACTACTGTATGGTCATGATGAGTTATGGTCTTGCTCCCACATCAAAGAGCAGTTTAAGTTCTTACTTATTTAAATGATGGTCAGCAATGGAAATTGATGACAGAAGTGTGTGAAATACCTTCTATCTTGGTTGGTCTCCCTGGATGCCTTCCAGATATCCTAAAGAATAAAAAAGTTTGCAGAAAGCAGTACACTAGTGTGATATGTTTACAGAAATGTAGTGTGGGGAGATCATGTAGAAGGAGAGAGATGAAGCCCTGAAAGTTCTTTGACTAGTTCTGTGCAGCATTAAAGGACTTTGTATCAGGAAGCATGTTCTATTTTTTGGCTTTATTTAAAAAAAGATTGCTAACGTGCTAAAAATTTGAAGTAATGCACTCATGGAGAACAATTAGTGTGATGATAAATAAAAATTGGATTCATAAGCATATTACTTCTCTCATACTGCTCTAGTAGCAAAATGCATAAATATTTCTTTTCTGAATAAACTAATAGATTAATAGTCTAGCATTTATCAAGAGTATCAGTTGTGTTTCTAGGAGTAAACTCATGAGTTCGCATTCTTTCCTCACCTATTGTGACACCTTTCCCTCTCATCTCCTTTGCTATCTCTTCTCATTGTGCATGTAGCTGTCTTATGCAGGAGAAGAGAGCAACCTTCATGAGCAATGAGGTAGTCCAAATAATGATCTTCAGTCTTACATAGCTTGTTTCCTTTGCACAGCACTAAAAAGAGAGGAACAGAGTTTAGAGATCAAGTGAAGGAATTTGCTTTCAATTTTGCGTGGTTTACTACCATGCTTCATCTACACGAAAGAAACCACCTAGAATTTTCAGTAGCTCTACAAAAAATCTTACAAGATACTCAATGATTCATCATACATGGACCATCCTCAATTAGACTCTTACTCTGAAAGCAAAAGTAATTGTCATGGCAGAAGACATCATAACCTGGTTACATCACAACCTGGCCATATTCAGAGAGCATACAGTGAACTTATTTCTGATTCTTCAATCAACCTGAGACTTATACAGTACTCATTTAAAGGGCATCTGTGTTGTGATAATGTCATCAGTGAATGTAGTTAAGTTTTGTATGAGCATGCAGTGCCCTTGTGTTTCTCCTTTTGCCAAGACACCCACTGCCATTCACATTTGTTAGTCAATGTCGTGTTTTCCTGTGGGCTCGAGGAGTCCTCAAACATTTGCTCTTCTTAAAAAAGGCTAGTGTTTCCTCTTGCTCTACAAGTAGTGACTTCTTATAATTTTTTTAGGTTTTTTTATCCTTAATGAAGTGGTTTGTATTAGACATGAGACCTTACTCGGCAAGAGCTTTTGGGTTTAGTTCTGGTCACTGAAAGAAATGGGCCAGTAGAAACAGCTACTCATTCCTTTTCCCTCATTCCCGCATGAGAAATACTAGACAAGTCTGTGGGCAGGCATTACGTTCGTCCCTAATTTTTCAGTGCCCTTCACGTTGGCTTCAGGCATGTTACTGCTGCAGCAACTTGATACTGTTACACAACTGCTCAGAATGACATCAGGAGCTTCAGAAGCTAATTACACATTACTCAGAAAAGTCCCTGGTCCAATATTACCAACCCACAAAAAATAGTAGGATTGGGTACTAACCTAGCATTGCGTGGAATTTAAACCACAGTGGACAACTACACCGTCTTCCTGGATCCTTGTGTTATGCAGAACTATTATTTTTGTCAATAATCCTGCACTTTCTAGGTAAGCACATCTTTTGCAGAAGTCCAGTTTCCACTTGAAAGAGCATCAACAACAGACTCTTTGCAAGCCTCCTTGTTTTCTTTCTTCCAGTGTTTCTTGTCAATCACACATTTCAAAATACGCATTTTATTGTACACTGGGCGTGTAGCTAATCTTCCATTAGCCTCCAGCAACTGGGGTTTTTAACTGTCTTTTTATATTGAAGAGGTATTTAGAGTTTTTTCTCTATAATCAAATCAGCATTCCATTAATTTTTGAAAAAATTCAGCTAGGGGCCTTCAGCTCCCATGCAAAGAATTTTCCAAAGTCATCAAATAATTTTGTCATGTTGCTGTGTATCCTTAAAAATTTATACTACCTATAGTTTACAGGTTGCATGGAGCTTTCCAGACTCTGTCTTTTACTGTGTTAAATGAAATGAAGTTTATATTTCCAAATTAAAATTCCAAATGTTTTGAAAAGTAATGCTTAATTTTAGTTGGATATCTTTGTAGCAGGGATTGTCCCTGAATGTGATGTTATAAATATTATTTTTTTATGAAAATAATTCAATTTTTAAAATATAATACTTCAGTGAATTCCAAAAGTTTTCTTAATGCGAAGGATCAAGGCAATTTTCTTAGACGACTGTACTGTGAAATCTAGACAGGGTGATTCTCAGTTGGCCTGTAGAAAAGCCAGGCCCAGCATGCAGCTAAAATACACAGCAGTTCGTGCAGCAGTTTCTGCTTCTTTACGATTCTCTTGATGCCTTCTTGAGCTCCTGGGCACTTTTTCTGGGATTTGTGCACTTCTGGGAAGCCTCTGAGGACACTGAGGATGTCTGTTGTTTCCAGGTGAGGTTAAGGTAAGGGTAGCTCTAGCAGCTTCTGATGAACTCTGCCAGCTGTCCTTGAGCAGCGGGTGCCACAGCAGTGAGGTCAGGTCCCTTCTGACCTGTGCTGGATAAGGGCTCTGTAAGAGCAGTTTCTGCAGCGAGGGCACAAGCAGCCAGTAGATGCAGCAGATGGCACAGCAGTTCATGCAGGAGGGCACAAAGAAGAGGCCAGCAAACTTTCTCTGTCCGGCATGCACATACTCAGAGATGGTGGTCACAAAGCACAGGACCCAAGCGCTACTGAAGGAGCACTGGCAGCTGTTTGCTGTCAGACTTTTGTACCCAGATGGAGGACACGACTGCCTAAGTCCATAGGACCTCACACATTACAATCCTCTCTTGACTGTTTCGAATGGTCATGGTGACTGGAAGAGGCTACTGAAGAGTTGAAAAGACCAAATATCACTTCTATCTTCACAAGGGAAGGTGCAGGGAACTACAGGCCGATAGGCTTCACCTCAATCCCCAGGAATGTGAAAGAGGAAATATTCCCGGAAACCATTTCCATACACGTGGAGGACAAGAAGGTGATTGGGATAGTCTGCATGAATTTATGAAAGGGAAATTTTGCTTGAACAAATACATTGCTTTCTACTATGATGTGACTAGCTAGGTGGATGGGACATGAGCAGTGGATGTCAACCTCAGCTTTAGCCAAGCCTTTGACATTATCTCCCATAATTTTATCTCATCAACTTCGTAGACAAGCTGACAAAGTATAAGTTAGATGGGTGGATGGTGAGATGGATTGAAAAACAGGATTGTCATTAGAGGCACGATGTCCAGCTGGAGACGAATCACTAGTGGTGTATCCCAGGGTTATTACTAGAGCCAGTACTGTCCTCACTGACAGCCTGGACAGAGGGACAGAATGTAGCGGAGAACTGGGGCAAGAGAAATCACACGAAGCTCAACAAGAGCAAATGTAAAATTCGGCATCTAGGGAGGAATAACCCCAGATATCAGCATACACTGGAAACAAACTGTCTGGAAGAAAGCTTTGTGTAGAAAAGCCATTTGGACAATAAGCACATCATGAGCCAGCAGTGCATCCTTGCGGCATAAAATAGGCCAACAATATCCTGGCCTGCATTTGAAAGGGCATTGCCAGCAGGTCAGGGGAGATATCCTTCCCCTTTGCTCAGCACTGGTGAGACCACCTCAAGAAAGATACAGACTTCCTGAGGAGTGTCAAAGTGCAACTTGAGAAACTTTCATGAAAGGAGAGACTGAGAGAGCTGGGACTCTTCAGCCTGGAGAAGGCTCACTGGGAATCTAAACAGTGTGTAAATACCTGATGTGAGGGAATAAAGAAGAAGGAGACATTCTCTTCAGTAGTAGCTGATGACAGGACAAGAGGCAATGGACAAGAAATTTAAAAAAAGCCAAAACAAACAAACAAAAAAACCAACAAAAACCAGAAAATTCTATCTGAACACAAGAGAGCACTTTCTTATTGTGAAGTTCATCAAATACTGAGGCAGGTTGCCCAGAGAGGTTGTGGAATCTCCATCTGGGGAGATATTCAAAAGCTGAGTAGACACAGTCCTGGACAACTGACCCTGCTTGAGGACGAGGATTATACTAAGTGATCTCAAGAGTTCCCTCCAACACAGAAAATTCTGTTGTTTTTATTTGAGTAGCTCTATCTTATTCTCAGCATAGCTGCCAATAACTTCATTTTTATGGATTAATAAGATTTTTTTTTAAGTCTTTTATATGTATTTAAACAGATTATTTTTCCATCATGGTGGTTTCTCTGGTTCCAGTGGTGAATTGGGTTCAAGCATTTACAAATCTTTCTACAATATCACAGCCGTATTTTTGACTCTGTATTCCTTGGGATATTGCAGGTGTCCTGAAGTAAATATTTTTGAAAGAACTTCCTTATTTCCAATAGTTATGTTTATAATACCAAATACTTCACTTAAGAGGAAGTTATTTTAGCATTATCTTAGTAATAAATTAAACACTTCATAAAACTGAGAGTCTGTTGTCCTATCTAGTATTTCAACACTGATTTCACTAAAATTACATGTTTGGAGGGACCTTGTGGAATTGCAATATTTGCCTTATGTTAATAATCAGTTTACTCTCTGAGATTACAAGTTTTTCTAACCAAGCATGAATAAAGTTATTTTGACAAAGTGGAAAATCTTCATAAATAAATGGATGGAGAGCTGTTAGATTTTCTTAACATAATTATTTAAAGTGACATCAAAATTCATTTAAATTCAGATTGTATTTATCTGATTTATGGAACTTAAATATTTCTTTGACATAATTTGTTTTCTAGTTCAGTGAGTAAATGTTGTACTTAACCAATTATAAAACAAACCTTACAGAGCAATGATAATGTCTGCATTGCAGGTCGGCCTCCTGGCACAATGCAAAACATTTTCTTCACAGCTAAAGCTCTGGAGTTTTGGAATCTCTTTTAATCTTCCCAGTCCTTCTTGACTTTGATGTAAGTTGTTTTCAAACATGCAAAGCTCCAATTTGATTTAATCTTTAAGTTGGAGTTCTGTATGTTCGTTCAGTCTGACGTTTAACAGCCCAAAAATGCTTAATGTAAAACAGTTTTTCTCCCAGAATGTCTCTACCTTGAAGTACATATCCAGTAAAATAAGATACAGCTTAAAAATATTTCCTTTTCCCACTTTGGCATTTAAAAAGGGAATGAAAAGTTTGTAATTTAGAATGCTAAAGACAGATTTGTCAATTAGAAAAGTTCTGGTTTTTTCCCTTGTTAATTTCCACTGTAGAAATTAAAATCTAACTTTTAATGGAATAGCAGAAATGGTTTAACTTTTAAGAGGCTCATTAAGAATTTTCAGACTCTCTTCCAAATACTCTATTATTAATATTTCTTTTAATGTCTCTTAGCCAAAGGTATAGAAACATGAGACAATAAGAATTTATATCTCATAATTAAAAATTAAGGTATCAACTATCTAAATACAGTTGAAAACTATTTCTTTGAGTGATTTTGAATTAAAATTGAGCTTTTATGGATACACTTGAAAAATTGTGATGGATTTTGTCTAGTGATTTGTTGGCAAAATAGGTTGTGGCATTTACCTTCTTGGCATCGCTTTGCCTGTTTAAGGACTTTTTTTTGTTTGTTAAATTCATTTGAATTTTATGTGGTCTGGCTGAGTGTTTCCTTTCAACATTTTATTAATGTCACAATGAAGAAACTAAAGACTTTGTAAACCGTTCCTAAAACGATTTTGGAAACCCAAGATTGAGTGCAGGAATACTTCTGTATTAATGAGGAGCTCCCTACTGACTTTTCTCTCAAAACAGGGGATTAGGATCTGTGTGCTGTATTCTTCTGTGAGCTTTGTTTCTGTGAAAGGTTTTAGTGGGATATGAGGAACAGACTTGCAATTGATTTCTGCAAACGGCTTAATTTCTTGCCTTCTGGCCTTATTTCCTGTGATTTTGTTCAGGTTTAACATTTAATACAGAGGTTAATTTGTAATATACTGGTTACCATAATATGTTCTCAAGGCCAAAGTTAATAGGATTGAAGAAGGGATTGTACATTCAAGTCCTAACACTGTATTACTGAAGTTAAAAAGATTTTGTTGTCTGCAACATAGATTTTCCTTTTAGGGGAGAAACCATCCCAACTCTTGCTGTAATCTGAGTTAGTGTAGGCATTTGAACTTATCTGGCTGCTTGGTGGCAACTTTGGGCATCTGGAGGAACAGTTTTTAACTGCCCAAAGCTCCACACGTGTGGCTGCATTTAGATACCCAAAGTGCTGATGGCCATCTGTGGGTTAGGCACTCTGAGACCGGGGTCTTTACTCCCCACCCACCTCCTGTTTTGGTTATATCTGTGCCTTCATCAGTCTGGTTTTGAGGATTAACCAGGAGAATCATAGTTTAGCTTGGCAAACAAATTACATAAACCTCCTTAATTTTGCATAACAACTACAGTAGTTCAGGCTTTAAAGCCCAGATTTCTACTTTCCCTAGGACTAGTTCCTGTTTTGAAATGTGATGATGTGTTTCAAGAACCACTAATTAGCACTTTCCCTTGAAAATTCACATGGGCTTATTCTAAGAACTTTTGCCTTCATACTCAAGTGTAGATTCTTTAAATTATTAATTCCATAAATCATGTCAGTGTTCCTACATAACTGCTTGATTTTATCCTTAAATAATCTGCAGCTTGTTTTTAAACACTAGAATTGGAGATCTTACTCCTCTAAAGTTAGAGAGATGTGAATAGATGGATATGGCATGATACAGCAGGGAGTTACAATACTGATTTTGAATTCTTGCACTGTGTGTTGGACCTGCAGCAGTGCCCAGGGGCAGCAGTCAGAACCAGAGCACAAAGCCTGCGGAAGGATGGCCAGAGCTTCTCTTCTAAACAGCTTTCCATCTCATGACAGGCAAAGCTCATCAAGTCATTTCAATTCACAAAAGGGGTGAAGGAAGAGAGGAATAAAGAATGCAGCTGACCATGTACTTCAGCTAGGCACTCAGCTGGGTTTCCTGAAGCACATAATTTCTCAATTACTTTATTTTTAGTATTTTATCTTTTTTTGCCCCAAACCAAACAGTTATTATTTGAATGATTTGTTTTTGAATGATCTAGCTGACATCTGTCCTTTGGGAGAGAGAAAAATAGCCTGCTGTACGAATTAGTTGGGGACAGGCATTTCAGGAGTCAAGGGGACAGCATACAATATCAGTACCATTTAGAAAACTTCTTATCACATTGATTGCCAGCAAAAATATATACAGCACAAAGGAAAAAACCAGCAACTCTTTTGGTCTTCTTCAGATATTCTAAGTAGCATTAGACAACTTGTTGGCACCACGTATCAGTTTTAAATTAATGTAGGTGGTATTGCATTTTTTATTTAGTTAAAGGAACAATGTGATGCCTAGGACATTTATTTATATTTTGAGTGGTTTTACAACCTCAGTTTTTGCTCAGTGATCTTAGCTGAAGAAAGGTAACAGGCCTCCTGTGCGGGCTGTCAGCCCTCTGCACAGCAGTTGGCACTAGGTACGGCTCTCGTGGGGCTGCCAAGACCCATGCTGAGCAGGAGATGGGAACTGTGGCTCTCTGCTAAGCCCGCTCTACAAACCAGAGAGGACACTGAGATGTTTTTCACTTCTTTCTTGCCCGAAGGATGACTCAAAATCAAAACGTAAATATTTAGTCATGGTCTGGCTCATGGTCTGCTCAAGGCAACATCATAATGGGCTTGTCAAAAACATTTTTCTAATTGTTTTAATTACCCTAAACAAAAATATAAACTATTTTTTTCTGTTTGCACTGTTACTATAGTATATATATATATATATATATATATTTTTTTTTCCCCCCTGCTGGTGCTGAGAAGTCATAGAGAAGCAGGAGTGCTGACAAGCAGGTGGAACTTCGGGTATTCCTAACATTGAAATCTCTGTATCTGAAAGGCATTGCTGAAAGATAGTGGGCTTTCATACATTTCTGTATTAAATTTGAAATATCAGACTGTTTATAAAGGTGCTTGGAGGCAAAAAAAAGGACTTTTATTACTCTATAAAAAGCTTATGCCTCATACTGATCTGTGTGGTTGTTTTACACGCAACATTGCATAATGGCTAATAATATAATGATGGGATAAAAAGTGGGGCAAATGTTTCTTCTGTGTTCCACTGTGTATGTGTTCTAGTAATTAATAAATGACAGTGAAAAGTAACTACCCCAATTTTTATTTTTTTATAACTGTTTTTTCAGAAAGTTCATCACGTTTTGTCTTTGCTATGTCATAAATCACATTTTAGTTCATCTTCTAAACAGAGATAAAATTGCCTTCCCAACATATTCCATGTTTTCCTGTGTAATTAACACCTCGTTCACAGTTGTTTCTGCCAGTCAAAGCCCTGTCTTCTTCATCCTGACACTTCCTTGATACTTTGTTTAGACTGCTGTGATTTTAAGTGTCATCCTCAGGATACTTTAAATAAGTTCAAACAGGAAAAGGAGGGTGCTTCAAGAAGTCAGCACTGTAGATCTTTATAACTCAGAGGGACTATTTTAAAAGTATGGAGCAATTGATCTTTGTTTATTACATTATTACCTCTCAATCTGTTTTTCATACTTTCTAAGGGAAGTTCACTATTTGTTTTTTTAAAAAAAGTCAGGAAATATTAGTTTCCACCTGTATTTCCGGAGTAGAGATCAGTCCAAAAGTACAGATGTAGCTAACTGCAGCCCCCTTTCCTTGTGCATGTGTACCTTTGCCACTGCTGTGCCCTGTCAGGCCAGGCAAGATCCTCAGCTGCTCAGTGAACTGCATCAATGAGCTGACCAAAGTCAAAGCCTACTCCACCTTAGCCCAGCTGAGTTCCCAGCTCTAGCTGGTCCCAGGGCTGCAGGGACAGTATTACCAGCACAGCAGAGGACGTGCTGGGGGCAGGTAGTAAGGGCCAGTAGGGCCTTGAGCCCAGCCTTGGCACCTAGTACTGTATTTTGGTTCTAAAAATTTACTCTTAGCTGCCCCAGTTAGAGCCCTGCATGTGCAAGTACTGGTGGGATTAAACAGCTCAGCACATAACATATGTCTCAGCTGGTTAAGACCCAGGAATTTGGCACTCCAAATATGCTGAGGTGGTTTTGTTTCACGCTGCCCTTAAAACACACTGACTGACGGAGGATATTCATAACACCGTGGTGGCAGCGTACACGTTGTGTGGCACAACCCAATGGCTGAAACACATCCACACAACCTTTGTTCTGTTCCTTCTTCAGCTTGAAGGGCTTCAAACACCTGCCCCTCTCAGGAGAGTCCCTGGCTTCTAGGCAAGAGGTTACCCTGGAGAGATGCAGAGTGTGAGGGACAGGGATTTTCCGGCCTTACTGTCATCATCTTCTTCCCCTCAGCATACATCAAGATTTATGAAATGCAGAGCATAGGAGTGCTTTCCTACAGATCAGGGCTCTCACCTGGAAATAGCGAATCTGGATTTCACTTTCTGTTCCTGAGAATACTTCTGCAGTCTATGTGAGACTGTTATTTAATAAAATACAGAAATAGGGACCATAGCTTACAGAAATATCCCTATGTGTTAATTGTGAGCTGTCCACAAGAATTTTAATTTTTTCGCTTCTTAAGCCAAGTTTTCACCAGGACACCCCCGTAGTGCTTAACATTAATTTACATTTGCCATATGCAAGGGAAAAGTTTACTCTTGATGGATATAATACATCTTTTCTTTGCCATTTGTACCTATATATTAGTTTTTCTCAGCTGTTGTTTCTAAAAAATGTGCATCAGATTTCAGCTTGGCAATCAAGATGTTAACTCCTGTAAATTACTTCCATTTTTATGTTGATCTTCCTAAAAAACAAAGCATATGTGAAAACAGTTGTTCAAGCAAACTGTGTTAAAAAATTGTAATAGTTACATATGCATGTTTTTTTAAAAAAACTGAGTGCAAAGTCTCCCTTAAGTAGACTTTTATGGACTTTCAGTTTTAATGCAAATGATTTTGCATGTGCATTATATACACACAGATGGTAGTAATTGCACAAAGAAGGTGAATTGTTTTTGCAAATAAATCTCTGGCTTTTGTGCTCATTATCACATCCCAGGGAAGAAGGGTATGGGTGTTTGTTAATTGGATTATATTGCACATATGTACTGACTGTGCAAGTCAGACTGTTGCAGCACAGTTTAACATCCCAAGCTCCGGTGTATTCATACAAATGTAATTTCTTTACACTTCATCAGGATACTTTGTTAACAGCCATATCAATGTGCACTCACATTTGAGACAAAGCTTCAAAATGGGACAATGAATGTTACAGGGATGCAAATGTAGTTTGTCATAACTATTAAGAGCAATCCTAGAATGATTCATATGAGATAGTGTTGCAGTGACTGATACAGAGTATTCATTTGGGATGGCTTTTGATTTTTTTTTTGCTAATACATAAGGCAATAAATCTTTTCTTAAAATTCTTATTCCAAATCAGTCCCTAACCACAGCATTTATGAATGTCTGTTGTAATTTTTTGTTTCCAGGGGAGACGAGGCAAACCAGGCCTTCCAGGAAAACCGGGGCCACCAGGACCTCCTGTGAGTAACTAACAAGGGGAATGAGAAATTTTCGCTCTGTCCTTGGACTTTGTTAACTCTTTTATAGCAGGTTACTGGATCATAATTATAGTTGAAAATAATTGATCTGTGTGTACTCTGCTGTATCAAACAGCTACTACTGGTAGGTTTTGTTACAGCGAAAAATAAAAGGACTGGCTCCACAAGTATGAGGGACTACACAGGAGAGAAAGAACAAGATGGAAACTTCAGCAGAGGAGGCAGAAATTGGCATGTCAAAGAAAGACTGGCCATGTATGCTAACTGTGAATACTGTGCATTCATTCCCTTTGCAAAATGCGTGATGCTCTGTAGAAGAACGGATAATTTCTGTCTCAGAGGGGTAATTTGAAAGATGAAGGACTGTGTGAAGCATGTGCCAACTGTCTGAATGATGAGGAGGATTATACCCAGCACTGGAATGAGCACTCAGCTGTAGTTCAAATGAGTTGACTGAAGAATTAAAAAGATTAAGAAATACATGACTTTATGAAAGGATTTGTAATATGAAGAACTAAAGGGTTTAGCTCAGATCTAAGAGGTTTGGGATTTTCTTTTTCTTCTCTATTTTTTTTTTTCGATATAAAAGATTTAAAATTCAAGTCATGCATGGATGTATATTAGTCTTCAATGAATGCAGCCTTCTTTTGGTAGAGGAAGACTTGGTCATGTTTTTAAAATTCTCTATATATTGTATTGTAAAAATGCTGCCATGGACAAATACAAAACAGCTATTTGTGGATTAAGTTAACTTCTGCTGCTTTACATTCTTAATATAAAACAAAATATTCATAATCCCTTCTTTTGCTTACCTGGATAAAGGCTAGTGGTTCATGTATCTGAAAATTTGATTCATATGCTTCAACCTCGTCTCATATGTAGAGAAGAGAATAATGCACGGCTGCATGGGATGCAGTGACTAAAATGAAACAGATGTCATCTACCCTCATCCAAAACAGAAACTGCACAGATTTCACAAATAATTTTTTCTTGCAAAATGTGTTCAGAAAGCAGAGTTTATGATGGAATTCATTTATCCTGCCTAAAACCAAACAGTTAAAATCCCTCCCTCTCACTCTTCTCCCGTGTGTATAGTCACATTGAAGCCCTGCTTGTTTCTTTTGCACAGTCCTAATGCTGAAATGGTATTGCAGACTGCAGGAGGCCAAATGGAGGAAAGGAGTGATGCAGAATCTTTCTTAATACAAGTGCCAAATATAACCTTTAAAGGATAAAAAAGCAAACCATAGTAGAGGTCAATGTTAGACCTAATCTACTTAGCTTTTTGTGAGCCAGTGAAAAGCTATTTCTCTGTTCCAGATTGCTGCCATCCTAGATTTGCTGGCAGGTCAGGGTTGTGAAGATATATGATCCTTGACAGATAAACCAGAAATCTTGAGTGGAAGCTAAACTGCGCTTCTATTACTGAGACATATCTCAGATTTTCTTACAGCAAGTGGAAAGCTCAACTTTGTCAGCATGGCAACATCACTACAAGGAACTCTGTGTTGGGTACTGTACCTTAGCACTACATACAGAAAAGCATTCCTCAAGCAGCCACGGCCTAAATATTGGTTAAAAGTATCTGTTTCTAGTATAGCTATCTTGATGCACTCCTTGCTTTGGATACAGCTCTACCACCATCTTGTGTTCCTCTTCCAAGACTGAGAACATAACACATAGAGAAGGCATACTCCAAAAGCAGCGATGCCTGCTAACGTGCATTGGCAGTATCCCTGTATTTCAAGTGCCACAGCTTCTACGCACCAAAAAAAACTTCAACGTGATCCATCGTTCCCCCTCTCTTTTTCAAGGGTCAAACCATATTCAGTTTTGCTGTGCTTCCAGTTACGCTTCTCTCCTAATAGTAAGCAGCTTCTTCACACGTGTGGATGCATTGTTAGCCTTTACTTTGGCCTTTCCAAAGTGCAACAGAACAGTCACACCTGCAGGGTGGTTGCTGTCATAAGTTTGGCATACACACAGGGTACAAAGATTGACTGAGTATGTAAAAATTAGACTTTCCAGCATAAATAAGTTTTGGTTCTGGCTGATGTTTCAAAAGAATATGAAATTTGTTTTTGAGAAAAAGGACTTTCAGTCATTAATTGCTAGGGTAGCTACAGCATACAGTGTGTGTTTGAAATTAATAAATTTACCTAATTTATTTATCAGTTTATGCCACGATGTGAAGTATTTAATTTAGATATTAGAACAGTTAAGTGCTCAGTACTGACAAAAAAAAAGTAAACACAAAAAATGTGAGAAGGGAAGTTCTGCTTCTCTGAGGAAGAAGTTGGTGGACAGGATACAATACTCAGGGTGTTTATTATAAAGGACAGTCCCAATAACAGTGTGTGCAGATAGGGATTTGTGGGGAAAAGACCAGGGGTAAAGTTAAAGAAAAGTGAGAAGTTACAAAAATTGCAGTCAGCACACAGGCTGTGCTTTTATGTGACAGGAATGTAAAAGCACCTGCTAACAGTCAAAAATCTACTTGTCACATGGCATCATTTAAGACTTTTCCAACCTCTCAGTATCTCATCTTTCTTCTTTTTTTTCCTAACGTAATTTCTGGGGATTTTTTTTTCAGTAAAATTAATGCTTGGAGTGAGTTTCTAGTTCCTTAACATCATCTGCAGAGCTTTGGTTAAAAACCTATGTCACTGTCAGAAACATAGATTGATTGGCATCTGATAATGAAACTATTCAGTTAAAGTGGAATTTTCCATGAAATTTCTTCCAGATATCCTTTCTTTTGTATCATTTTTTTCTTATCCTTTCTTTTATGTTATCTTTTTTTCCCTTTGAAGCGAATCCTGTGCTCACCAAAGGCAAGGAGTCAATGAGGATTTTCACTGACCAGCTATACAAAATATTTTTGTAAACCTATGGAATATGTTCCCCTTTGAGTATTTGTTTAAAGTCTATTACATATTATAGACTTTTAAAGTGTTCTTTGGTTCCCTTCTGGTTCAGAATTCGTGGTATGCATCCTTGCTGTCTGAGGTTGTTTTTGAGTACTGATCTGTTATTTCAGTGCAGGAGTGCCGAGATGTGTGCTCACACCTGTCTCAATCCACTGGGTAGCAATTTGTGCTGAAGACAAGAATCCAAGTAGAGCAGCAGCTCCCTCTAGTGCTTTTTGACACTTTCTCCACTTTTGAAGTGCCTGGATAGCAGAGAAAAGCTTCTGTTAAACACACTATTCACTTTGCTCTCACAAGCATTCTGAAAATTGTAATTGTAAAATCAATATCTCTGTACCCTTCAAATGTATTTTATATATTTGCCTACTTCCATTTTCTTCTAAAGTCTTCTGAAAGAGAGACTGTCACATGCTGTTACCCTGCTTGGCATGGCTCTTCACTGAAATTGAAATGCTGATTTTATGAAACAAAAAGAATTACTATGATAATAGGATGCTATGAGGTTATAAGAACAGCATTTTGATCAGACTGCAGAACTGAGCTGATTGCTTTCTTCTGCCATAGCTGTTAACAAACGTCTATAGGATTCAGCAACACAGAAGGGGTCCCCAGCAGACCACGACTTGTTTTGCATTAATGTGTAATGCATTGACTTTCCAGATACCACACCTTTTTATTTTAAAAACAAATCACAGAATCACAGAATGAGTAGGATTGGAAGGGATCTCTGCTGTTCATCTGATACAGCTCCTTGCTCAAGCAGGGTCATCTGAAAGCACGGGATTGGGTCTAGATGATTCTTGAATCGTCTTCCAGCATCATTCTTCCAGCAAGGAAAAATCCCCCACCTCTCTGGGAAGTCTGTTCCACCATGCTGTCACCCACAATGTAATGTGTGAAATGTATCTGACCTTGGTATCCTTGGCCTAAGGATGTACAGGCCTAAGTGAGCACTCTTTACCTAGGCAAAGTACTTTTCTGGTTTTGGGTTGTAGAATTACTATCTGCCTCATTCTGTGTAGTGTTCTTTTAAGAGGAGAAAGTTTATTTTTCTGTTTGTTCTGCCTGAAAAATAGCTGCCTGATGTCTGTCAGTATTGAGATCGGGGGTTTATTTGTTTATTTATTTTTACCTTTGTGTGAATCAGCAGGTATATTTACATAGATGGGTTAGATGACAGAAAAAAAGGAATTTTACTCATTTCTCCATTGAGGGTAAACTTTATCTTTCCTGTCCTAATTTTCTCTGTCTCTACTGGAACTGTTATGACTGGAGGAATTCCATTTCTCAAGAGCTCCTATTTTAGTGATTTAGTTTGTTTTTAAAATCAAAAGAGTGCTAAGCTTGAGCTGTGCTACAGACTTGCACCAGTATAACAGCATTCTTTGAGGCGAGTCTGACTTTTGCCCAGTCGTTGTTTGGCAGAAGTGAAATGTTATCAGCTCTGGTTTGTAAAGTTAAGAAGCATGAGGACTGCTTGTTCTGGCCAAACACAATCTTGTCCAACCTACCTGTGGCAGAGGTGGGAAAGAAACTTAGGCATGCTAAATCACAGGCTAGTAAAATGTAATCACAATTATTCATTCTCTTAAACTGATACATCCAAAACTAAGCTATTGTTTTCAACCAATAGATGTAATTGATTCATTTCACAATTGCTATAGCCCTTGAAGCTCATCATTCAGTTTATCGTTCACCTTTGCAAGAGGCTGAGCTTCATATCTTTTATTTTGCCAAGTATTTTTGCTTGGAAGATGAGCTTTGTGTTACTCTTTAAAGTTTTAAATTAAAATAGGGTTTCATTTCTGTCTGCATTTCATGTGATTTCATAGAGAAGTTCACTTGAACTTCTTCATTTAATTGCATATACTTTTGGTCTTGTGATTCAATACATATGTCAGTGCCACCAAACTAGTTATCTTAAGTAGCCAGCAGTTCATCTCAGAAATTTCATTTCCTCTGCCTCGGGAAATGCTGTCATTCCTCTACCAATATTTTGAAAGTGCGTGAATGTTATCACTTAATTACAATAAAAAAAAAATCAAAGCAATGATAACTGAAAATTGTCAGTAGCATTTCTGGTTTTGCTGGACTTTCAGCTGCTTCTTAGAAGAATATTGGAAATGCTTACACAGTAGTGTGGGAATGGCTGGGAAAGGTTGGTCATATTGCTTGTTTCTATCCATTAAGTTTTTTTAATCCATATCAACTTGTGATTTATTTCTTGTATTCTGTTGTAGCAGACATGCTTTCATCATTCTTTCCATTTGCTCTTTGGAGTAGTTATACAATATTGCATATCTGCCCTGATGAATTTCACAATGCTTTGCATCAAAATAATCAGAAAAACAGTGTCTTGTTGTAATGGGCAGGCACCAATGTGAAATACAAGGATAAAGTAACTGCACTGAGTCACTTGCAGGCTGTGTTCTCTGAAATGGCCTGTTTTTGAGACACAACCCGTGCAATTTACTTGTTACCCATTTTATGCATGGAATGTGAGATTGGGTAGACTTTTTCAACAGTCTCATCCTTACAGAAATGCAGATGAACTATAAAAGTTAAGGGAGGAAAATATATTGTAAACCCCAGTAATTTCACAGTTTGGAGCTATTTCCCTTTAAGCACCTGTGTTTCTATTCCTGCCTTGTCGGTAGAAATAACATCTGAAACCTGTTTGCAATTTTAGGAAACAATCAGGACACATTTTCAGTTCTTTTCTTATTCATACAACTGTACTCTCTGTGCACTTCACTTCTCTCAATTACACAACTTGATATTAAAAAAGAAAAAGGAAACCCCACTGAAGTGAGCTTCAAAGTGCCAGATGTGCAAAATTCTCATTCAAAAGCTAGAAACTGCTGGTACAATAATTCTTCAACTGCTGTTAATTTCATTGCTTCTCCACTTCCAAATCAATGCTGCTGGTTTGTTTTTCTTTTTTTTGTCTGTAGAGACTTCAGAGTGGATTGTGCAACTATATTAGTGATGTGAAGCTGTGGAAGAAAAGAGACTAAGGTTTAGGAAAAAAGTCTTGAATAAAAATATTTTCTGTTGTTGTACACTTGTTTTACCAGTTTTTATTATAGAAAGAATGATGGAATTATTAAATTATTAAATTTATGTCAATTTTTGGAAAACAGAAGTACTAAACTGGTAACACAAAGCCTGTGGCATAGTCAAGAATGCAACCCAAATGCCTAAAGTTCTCTTTGACTGTCTTAGTCATGAGACAGTTCTGAGGGTTTTTAAGGTTATGTCTGTTTTTTAAAACTGTGACATGTACGATGTACTTTTCATCTTGTCAAAAATAATTTATTTTATATACAAATAATATCTGAGAGTTTGGGGTTGATGGCAGATATGCCATTAAGTTCTTCCTGGGTTGTGTGGCTGCAGCAGTTTCAGTTGTGAAAAAACAGTAAAAGACACGTGATAGATGGTGCCAAATGCAAAGGGAGAGTAAGTTCTTGGTTTTGACTCCTTGCAGGACTTCAGAATCCTGCAGGAATCCTGGGTTCAAGGATTCAACATGGCAGGTTTAAAGTGTTTAAGTTGAGACATCTAGGCAGTGTCATCATACTTCAGTCCCAGTTCTGGATTGCCAGCTTTAATATGGATATCAAAGTAAAAATTCTGCCGTTAACTTCAGAAATCAGAGCGGAGTGACATCTCAGTGAAAACATCATGACTATATTGATCTTATTTTTAACATAAATTTGAAGTGACAATTCACTTCAAAATAACATGAATGTAAAAATTTATGGCCTTTTATCTCTTCCAATGTAGGGAAAAAGGAGGTAATGAGACGCCTGAGTTGTTTTACGTGGCTTCCAAATTTTCCTAATATCCACACTGTGGATACTAGGACAAAAGCTGCAGAGGGTAAATTGTAATCATAAAAAGCCCCAGAGAAGGAAAGTTGCTTTTGTGCCCTGTCTGTGTTACAACCAGGTCAATCAGGCTAAGTGACTTACTTGAATATATTGTACTCTTATTAATGCAGTCAAATGTTTCTTAGAGCCATCATGAGCGGTTGTTGTTCATATTGCATTATGTGAAAGTTTCAACTCAAAGAGAGTATCTGTGCTAATTTTTAAATTTAATTGCATCTTAGTTCGTAAGTTCTTGACTGTACTTCTGTGTTCTCCTCCATCTACCAAACTTAAAAATCTCATCGAGGCCATGTTTTTTGGCAGAATATGCCTAAAAATGGGGAGATTTAATGTCCAAAAATGTTTTTTCCCTAGTACATTTTTCAGTCTCTCTGTCCTAAATGTTCATTTGAGCAGGAAGTTCCTTTTTCACTGTTGAATTTCTTGATGAAAGGTATGTGTTTAAGTACAAACTTGGAATGCTAATAAAACTAGGAAGTTAATATTCTGGAGAATTCTGGCATTCCTCAATTTCACTTACGGTACTCTCAAGTTAAAAATCTGTTTGCTCACACTAGGAGCTGCTTCTACACCAGAACTTGTGCTTTGAGTTAGTTGAAAGAGTTTTAAAATGCTGCAGAACAAGAATGTTGTTCATACTGGAAGGGACTTGTTTTAAAATTGATATGGATTTCATTTCTGCCTTCTCTGACAGACCAATTCACTTGAAAATAAGATGCTGGTTTTCAAACCTCAGAGATTTAAAAACTAACTTTCTTCTTCCTCTGTGCTAGAAAAAAAGAAATAATGAAGTTACAGAAAATAATTTACTGTATACTCAAGTAAAAATCAAAACTCTTTTACATCCCCACTGCTCTTTAAATACAGATATGCAAACATAAAATTAGTTAAATTAAAATGACCTTCTGATGCATATTTTCCCATATAGGGTCCTTCTGGACTAAAAGGAATTCTGGATTCATTGAACAAGCATTATAATGAGGTATGGAGATTTGATTTAGTGTCTGTGTGGGTTTATGACTAAGTAGTATCTAAGGTAGAAATGACTAGAGTTTTGATCCTTGTTAACCACATTCCAAAGTAATTCAAAAGGTAATTTCTTCCCTGCTCCTTTTCTCCATCCCTTTACAGTCTCAGTCCACACTCCAGTCACATACCTGCTGTGTCATCTATCTTGCTGCCATGTGTCTTGCCTCCCATCTCTCTTCTACTCACTTGTTTTTGACTGGTATAACTCAAAAAGAAGATGTGTGGACCACCTAGCTGCTAGTGTGAAGCACCAGCTCCCCATTTCTAAACCTAATTGCTCTAAACTGTACTTGATATTTCTTTCTTGACCAATTCTGTCATGATTCTAAGAGTAAAATAGAAAGACAAGAAGGCATAATTTTGAAAAGATCTGCTAGCAGTCCATAAGAATTGTCCTTATGTTTGTATTATGGACTAATAAAAATATTGTGCTAATTATAAAACCACTTGCAGCTAAAAGAATTTAATATAAAAAAAAAGTTAAAACTGCATAGGACGGTGTTCAACGTGACAGAGCTTTTACATTCTTACTGCAGATATTTCAAATCATTTGAGCTGTGGTAGTGTCTGCCACTGTAAGAGAATACAGAAGTTTGCTTAATTGATTTGGGAGTATGTAACCTATCTGATCAGAAAACTATTTAATTCAAAGATTCATGATGCGCTATTACAGCATTATTTGCCCAGTACAATGGTTAATGTGTGTATCACAACTTAAGTCATGCAGGTCAAGCCTGGAGGACATTAATTTCTTTTAATATTAGAATGAATAATTATAAAGAGCACATGTATTCAGGGTATTTTTCTCATATAACATTCCCAGATGAGTGCTAAAATCTTCCCTTGAATAGGGATTCTGGAGTTAAATTCATGTCAAACAGACCTTTCCAGCTGCTTTTATCACTGAAATGATTTCTCTGTTAATTCTGACATTTAATCCCTTCCAAATCAGTATATCACCTTAGAAGCATGTATTAGGAATTAAGCATAGAGCATTTTTATGCCTAGAGACTTAGTTTCTCTGTTTGGTCTCCTGTTTCATATGTGTGTGTTAAAGTTTTATGTATTTTGGTTTTCACATTTGGTTTCCTTACCAGTTTATTTTTCCTGCCAAAGAGCTTTCACTGATATCAGCACTTTTTCCTCTATTGATATCATATTTATTGTAATTCATTCCCCACTCTGCCTTACGAATCTCTTTTATCCTGATAGTCTCTTCAAGGTTAATTCTGCAAGGAAATACAGTGATGATCTTTAGGAAATGACACACATCTGTCTCCAAAAATCACATTTCTTATAATTATAAGGGTCTAAGTATTCTTAAGGTGTCTTATATTTCCTGATTAAAAATATTCTGGAAAAAATGTAGACCAGCTGGTATGTGTCCATAAATTAATCATCTTTTAAATCCTGTACAGCTTACCAACTTTCTTCTTCCTTCAGCTGTCTGGTTTGAAGATTTTAATGACTCTGTCATGAGCAATTAACTGTTCAACAAGGAAACACTGTTTGATTCCAGTTAAAAGAGGAGCTGGTTTTCTGATTCAAGTAGAAGGTTCTAAATATGCAAAGTTTCCTTAACTAAATATTCAGAGTCTCCTAGAGTCAACTTAAGTCTCCAACTGCTACAACACATGTATTAATTCCCATACGTTTTATGATGGGAATGGGATATTCCCATCAAGGACAAGACAAAGAGGTCATCAAAGAAAAGGACAGCTTCTCTGCTTTGCCATTGATTCACTTAGGCAGATGGATGCACCAGTAACTTGTCTTTTTTCCCATGCTGGTACATAGTATGACAGAAGCTGATTTCATCCACGGCATCTTGGAGACATCAAGCAGTCTTTCACATTCCAGTATTGAATTTTCAGGGTGCCTCAGTTATCTGGATTAGTAAAATGATATTTGAGTGATACTCTGAGGTTTTTGAGGTTCCTTACAGCACAGGGAATGGTGGTGTCATTTTCCATCATTTTATCCATGTTCTCAAGGATGTCACAAAGTCTTCTTTTGGTTTGGTGCTTAAAGTGTTTACATATTGACCACATTTTAGTTGTTTTATGTATTTTAACACCTTCTTTATTCCTGAGGATATTAGTATGGCTTCTTTGTATTGGTATTTCTAGGAACCATGAGAAACTGGTACCAAGAAATGTGATGGCTCTTAAGACCCATCATAATTAATAATGTTTTTTCTGTTTCTCTAATTTCTCTGTTTCTTAGCAGATTATTTGCAATTTTTCTGATCGCTGTATGGTAATTTCTGATTGCTGTAATAAGTATTGGTAATTGCACAATGAATTTAAATAATTTATTGAAACCAGGATTTTTCTAGGTCAGCGTCAATCACATTATCAGAGTGATTTTTAAGGAGGCTGGAGTGCAAGCCTTTAAAAGCATAATTTACTTGATCCATGTATACAGTGAAAGAGAGCACTATAAATACAATTGCTGATTGCAGCAGCAAATTGTGCTAAACTGCAAACCAAGATCAGCAGTCTTTCTTTAGTGCAGGTGAGAGGAACCTGCCGAGGATAAGTAGTAGCATTGATCCTTAATGGAGTGGGAGACAGTGCTGGAACATTGCTTCCCTCATTCTTCCTTTGTGCCTGTTCCTACAAGCATGTGACTATTTTTATATTCCTTCTTGTTATGTCTTTTGAGATTTCAGCGTAAATGAGATGCTTTGCATGTGTTCGATAAATGTGTTTGGCATTTTGTTCTTTTCGCCAAGAAACCAGTTCTGCCCTGTACTGTGTGTTACATTCCTTCAGAGACAGATAAATGATGCCTCATGATTTGCATTTATATACTCTCAGGCCTCTGTAATCCTTTGCTTGGGCTTTCAAGGCCTCTGTTTGCCATCCTTCTTACTTACCAGTTTTCCATACATAGATATAAGGTCATTTAGCCAAACTTGCTTCTAAATATCTTTGGAAAGGGCATACAGATCAGTTTAAGCTAAAATGTTCTCCAACAAATTAAAATAAAAATTAAACCAAAACACAAAGAAATTGAAACTGCATCACAATCTGGTCAGGAAATGTTTCAGAATCATTATAATTCATAGTCATTTTACATTATTCTGGAATAATTCATTATTAACTTTCTAAGATTTTTTTTTTTGCTTTGGTGTATTTTACTTACATTTGGTTGTAAAGAGCAAATTACCTATAAAAATGCAATAAGGGTAGTTATTTGGTCTAATAGCTTTTTTCTCATTTTATTTTTTCATTTCATGTATACAAAAAAAAAAGCACAACTCAGTATAAATCATAATTTGTAGTGTACTCATAGTAACAGACACCTGGATTCTCAGTCCGGTGGTAGTCAATTACTTCTCATAAATAATCAGGTATCTGGGTATCTGCCTCTTGCTCTGAAGCTGATTTTGAAAATTAGTATATGAACAGTATTACAAACCCTAAACACCAAAGAAAATCCATCAGGAAATTAGCATTTCTAAAATAATTATTAATTTTATTCAATTTATATTCCGTTACCGACTTCTGAAAATATTAACAGGGTGTAAATGGCACATTTATTCATCATGAAGTTTTCCCATTTTAGAGCTATGGAAATTGGAACATGGCAAGGGGAGTTAATTTGCTCAGGGATCCTGCTCACCCCAGCGGCACGTGTTCTAGGACTGGGATTCCTCAGGTCTAGACTGGAGCTCATTTTTCAGGGTCACTGGTGTTTTGTTGCTTCTTCCATTGTCACTGCAAAAAAACATGTTCCCCTTAGGAAGTCTGAGTCTGACTTCGTGAAAAGGAAACCATTTGCTTGTATTTTATTGTGTCTTTACCTTGTTCAGAAGAGTAAATAAATGCAGTGCAATAACAGCTGAGCAAGTATACAACCTGAATCTCTAGTCCTTAAGTCTGTCTTCTTTGAGAAGCAATGTGAGGAGCCTCTTCCCTCTCCTTTTGTCTTACTACTGTAGTAGACTTAAATTAGTTCTACTTTTTTCCGCATTTCATGCTGCTCAAAAGTGAAAAGCTGGTGCTTCTTTTTTGCAGACGTGGGGTTTTTTGTTCTTTCCTAACATACCTGAGAAATGTATTGTGACAATGAGCATAAAAATATGTTCTTTGCGTCGAACTTAAAAAAATCATAGATTTGCATAGCAATAATAAACACAGACATTTCCCTTTTATGCTTTTGTTCATCTTCTGTTAGTCTGGCAGGAGTGTGAATGCATGATAAAGGATGTGTTCTGCAATACACTACCTAGTTGTACTGCATAGGCGTTTATTATCCCTTTCTAGCAGTAAATTAGGACTTCGGAATTTGCAAGTGGTAAATTTCAAGAAATTGTTACAGCAAAGAAATTGTTACTGGAAGTAAATAGTGACATATTTTGATCTTTGTGGTGATATTTCTTTCCAGAGTGATACAAGACTACTAGGAGTACTCGGGACCCCTGGACTCAAAGGCCAGAAGGGAGACGTTGTAAGCATTTGGAATGAATTTGGAGAAGTTTCAAAGTGCCTATCTAACCTGTCCCTGCCACCCTTAACACAGTGCATTTTATTTGATTTATCACAACAGGCTTTGAAGAAATAGATTTTTGAGATGACTGGCACTTTGATCTGTGTAGTCCAATATCCAACTCATCATGCTATCCTGCAGAGGCAGCATGTGGTCCTTTCTCCTCCAGTATAAATAGAAATGGAAAATCCTGAAAGAATTATGTATGGTTTCTATAATGCCCTCTAAGAATTCAAATGAGCTGCCCCGCCAGTTATGTGGGAAAGACTCTGGAAAAGTTGAAATTCAGAAAATATTTTGGATAGTAAATAATGAATATTTAAAGCAGTTTCACTGTAACAATGAGATTTTCTATACCAAAAATACTCATAGACAGCCTCTAAAAATTACATGGAAGTAAAATTCTGAATCCACACCATATGGCACTATAATGTTTATAGTTATCTGTCCTGTATAAACAGCTGACTGATATTTTAACAATTGCATGCCTTTCAAACTTGTAAGAGAAGAGTGTTCTGGGTATGTGACAGAATGGACAACATTTTATTGAGAAGCCTGCAGATCTGCTATAGAAAACAGTCATTTAAATTCATTTGCAGATGTTTAAAGCTTGATTTCCATTGTAACAATAGTTAAGATTTTGTGGCCCACACAGAACAAAGTACAGTTAAAGAAGAGGAGGGGTTTATTTACATTTGCCAGAATATAAAGATTTTAAATATAATTAATTTTTTTTAAAGGGTCAAAAAGGAGAATTGGGAATGACTGGTGCAAAAGGAGAAAAGGTGAGTCAATTCCTCGCATCTGTGCTCATGTGTTATACTAGAAGTTGAAACAATGTACTGATTATGAATGAAATCTTGTAAAATACACAGGGGATCAAGAAAAATTTTTGGGCATAGGAAAAGTTGTCAGTCTCTAAATGTCCTTAGTACTTTATTCAAGTCCCTTCTTGGGAGTCTATTTACACACGCAAGTAAATTTCCCTGTTCTACCAGCTCACAAGGTCCTTAGCTTTAAAAACATTCAGACTTTTACTTAATACCAGTTTAAAATTATTTTTATATAAGTTTATGACCAAAGACTGCCTCATGAATTAGGTGCTAGTCATACTTTTTCAAGTTATGAATCTGATCTTCAATATCTATATGAAAAAACAAGCTTTAAATTATTAAAATTTACAAATTAACTTTCTAATTTAGCATCTTTTAGTTTAAGCATAAATTTTACAGTATGATTGGGGGGTTATTACTGGGAAACAGGTGTGTATTTTGCTTTTCTAGGAACATGTGCTGCCCATAGTTCTTCATCTACTGATTAATAAGTGTTTCGCCATTCAGCTGTGAGGCTTCTTGGTTTCTTTGGTCATGTCCTTCTATATAAATAGTTTTCATGCAGCCAGAAACATTATTTGTACTCTGTTGCTATCACAGATTTATGATTTTGTGTGTTATAAAGCACTTGTGTTTGAGAATTTTTCAGATTTGGATGCATGGTCACACTCTTTAGTTCATGCTCCTGACCCTCCCTTGTGCTCCTGCTTGAAAGGATCACAGATGTCATGGTCTTGGCATTAATTCAACATCATCCTTCAAGTAAACTTTTGTAGTCCTTATGTTTCTATTTTAGACAGGTTTAAAATGGCCACATTTTCCAGGACTCTTCAGCAAAACCAAACATACGTAATATTTGTAATTTTAAATGAGTCTGTGTTAATCTCTTTCCTACATTTCCCTAGGGAGAGCCTTCTGAAAAAGGGGACAAGGGAGATCCAGTAGGTATAGCATGTTTTGAACTGATGTGAATAACGTATATTTGAGATTACTCTCATACCATATTCATTCTGTTATTCTTTTCTTTGTAGACATTCATTAGATGCAGGGATTATGTGGGACAGCATAGGTATTGTCTCCTTCTTACATGTGCATCAAGGTCTCACAGGGTATAAATAAAACACAGAGATGCCCTGTTCTTCAGAATTTCACTTGCTGGTACAGCCCACAAACTGAGTTAAAAGCACACTCTTTTTATTAATTCCTGAAGGTTCTTTCTTTCAGCTTTTTCACAAAGTTTTATATGGCCTGAACTGTACTGTTTTGATGCCACCAGTGTGGCATTTAACATCAGGCTGTTCTCATGCAGCCATTTTATGTGTGCATAACTTTTTTGTTATTTCAAGGCAAATTTTCAGAACACTCATTCTGTAAGAGTCTCTTTACCTATGTTACTTATTTTTAATTAATTATTGTCCTCTCTTATGATGTGCGACGAAAGCTAGTTATGTTTTTTAATATAAAGCTCAAGGTTGCTCAGATATTTGTGGTTAACATATTATAATAACCAAAATAAGTCCTACTGTAATAATGTGTGGTTTTGGAGGTGAATACTGGGTACCAGAAGAGATGTAGTGGTGAAGAATTGACTGGAAAAGCTCTTAAGCAAATGTAGTGTTTTCAAATATTTTTCCTTTAAAACAGTGGGAAAACTTGCAAAAAAATTAGGTTGCAAGAGGAATGCCTTTCAGAGTTTGAACAAGGCATCAGAAATTCTTTAATGTTTTCTCAGTATTTAGGTTTGCAAACTGTATTACAATATTTTAAGGTAGCAAATTAAACTCTTAGTTGATCTTAGTTAAACTTGTAACTTCTTATGGTTGTATTTACCATTTTCAGGGAGAGACTGGAATGGAGGGATCGAAAGGAAATAAGGTATTTTTTTACTTGTACACACTACATACATTGCCAGTATACATAGCTGATACTGGGAGACATAGCAGTAAACCTGGATTTTTTTGTTTTGTCAAACAATATAATTAGGGTGAAATGGGACACCCTGGACCACCTGGTCTTATTGGAAATCCAGGATCAAAGGTAAGTGTAAGTTATTTTATCCAACAGCAATTGCATTCTATGCTGTTGTATAAGAGGACTCTGATGCTATCAACTCTTTAGCTAGCATTAATGGGCAAAGAATGCAAAAAGTTTATATCAAAGGTTTGTGCTTGGATCATGGCTATTTTGCATAAAATTTACATTTTATATAAAGTTCTTCTTGCTCTCAGTGTCGCTCAGAAAGGAATATTTAAGCAATATATAAGCAAAATGTTATTTTGTCATTCAAGAATATGAGTACCCATTTTGCAATTAGAAATCCACTGGTAGCTGGGTGTATTCTCTTTATCCATTAGTGAGGCAAGGAGTAACCACTGCCAGTGCTTTAGCAGTTCTTTTGTTTAATCCTATGAGAGAGCAGGTAATGTCAAAGCAGTCATGGCCTTGCTTTGAGTATATCCTCACAGGCAAACTCAGGAAGTGCGGACTGGATGAGTGGATGGTGAGGTGGATCGAGAACTGGCTGAACAGCAGATCCCAGAGGGTCCTAATCAGTGGCACAGGGTCTAGTTGGAGGCCTGTCACTAGTGGAGTCCACCAGGGTTCAGTATTGGGCCCAGTCTTGTTTAATTGGTTCATCAAGGATTTGGATGAAGGATCAGAGGCCTCCTCAGCAAGTTCCCTATAACACAAAGGTGGGAAGAGTGGCTGATACCCCAGAGGGTTGTGTAGCCCTTCAGAGGGACCATGACAGGTTGGAGAGATGGGCAGAGAAGAACTGAAACGCAACCAAGGCAAGTGCAGGTTCCAGCACATGGGGAGGAATAACCATAGAGGACGACCTGCTGGAAAGCAGCTCTGTGGAGAAGGACCTGGAGGTCCTGGTGGACAACACCACGAGCCAGCAGTGCCCTTGAGGCCAAGAAGGCCAATGGAATCCAGGGGTACATTAGGAAGAGCATTGCCAGCAGGTCAAGGGCAGTGATCCTGCCCCTCTACTCAGCCCTGGGGAGGCACATGTGGAGTGCTGTGTCCAGTTCTGGGCTCCTCAGTATGAAGGGACATGAGTCTCCTGGAGCAAGTCCAGTGGAGAGCAATAAAGATGATTAAGGGACTGAAGAATCTCTCTTACAAGGAAAGGATGAGGGAGCTGGGCCTGTTCAGCCTTGAGAAAAGTCAACTAGAAGGAGACTTCATCAATGTCTATAAGTATCTAAACAGTGGTGTTGAGGTTTCCAGGTCCTTCTTGGTGGTGCCGAGCAACAGGTCAAGAGGCAAATGGCAAAAACTGATGCACAGGAAGTTCCACCTGAATATGAGGAAGAACTTCTTCACTGTATGGGTGACTGGAACAGGTTGTCCAGGGAGGTTGTGGAGTCTCCTTCACTGGAGATATTGAAGAAACTCTGCAGTGCTCTAGAATCACCCTTCTTGAGCAGGAAGGTTGAACAAGATAACCTCCTGTGGTCCCTTACAGCTTCACCCATTCTGCAATTATGTGATTCTGTAAAGAAAGTAACTGAAGCACAAAAGTTCTTGAGAATCTCTCATGATACCTTGAATTGTATCAAATGAAGGTGGAATTAGGAACTGTTAAATCCAACTGCCACCCAGTGCTATTCATATTGGATATTACCTGAATTTTAGATCATGAAAAGAAGGCCCAGTGAGAATGGATGTAGCTATAGAAGCCACAAAATTGTTGTCTTAAAATTATTCTTGAAATCTTGATTTATTCTTTTGTTATGTCTTTCTCTTTAGGTATTCCCTTTGTATTTACTTGTATTTGCTTTACATACATACTTTGGATTTTGTACATATCAATGTACAAGACTTATTGAACTAAACATTAGAGTAAGAGAGAATGAGCCAACTCTGTACTTCTTAGTCCATGTTGAAGATAATTCTTAATGCCAGATGTTTTAATATATTTATGTATAAGAATGCTTTACACCATATTATTTATTGACTTTTACCTCAGGTGTGTATTATATCATTTCACAGGGACTGCAAGGCCCTCCAGGACCTGTCGGACCCAGGGGACTGCCAGGAGAAGTTGTATGTATTGTGCCGTTTCACTGGCTGTAGCAGTGTGGTGTGTGAACAGTTAGTCAGTGAACTGTGCCACAGAAGTTACCATAGGTGCTCCTTTTATGGGTGCTACTGTAGCTATCAGGTGTTGAAGCACAGTAGGATGGGATGCCTCCCTCAACAGGCCATTATCTTGAATTTCAATAAACCCTCTATACCCTCCTTCTGCCCCTGACAGCCTGGAGTGGATCTGGATAGTGGGGTTTATTTAAGAACCATTGAAATGAGAGTTTTACCCTTCTTGATTATCTCTCCCTCATTCCCCTGTTAGCATTATGTTTGTTAGGTCCTGGCTTCCCATTCCAGCAGGGAGATCATTGCTTGGCGGGGATGGTTAAGCAACAAGTTGTCTTGGTGTGTGTTGTGCAGCTGCTCACAGTTACCAGGCACAGATGTTACTGGGCAAGGCTCCCCAGAGACGCAGTGTGCTTGTGGGTGCAAAACTGGTGGGTTGGGAGTGTCAAGCAGTGGTACTTCTCAGCAGAATTTGAATGTTCCTGTAGTTATTGCACTTTTGGGTGACTCACATTCAGGTCTGCCAACTGACTGGGATTTGTCAAGGTGATGGGGGTGTCCTTCATGGGGATTTTAGTGTACCTGTAACAATTATGCCACTGGGCAACAGGCTGATGGGTCTGCTGGCTGGTTGGGATTTCCCAAACCGGAGGCACCTACCCCAAGATCCAGCACACCTGTAACCTTTGTGCCTCTGCGCAGGAGAAGCACGGGTGAAATGTCAATCCAGTCTGGATTCCCTAGGAAACTATTAGCCGCTGTTATACTAAACTTGAAACTGCCCTGGGCATTTAATTTGACACCCACATGGAGTAGAAGCCTCTCCTGGGGCAGTGGCTGCCTGTCTCCCTCCCGCATTATGGCACAATCCCTCTTTCAGTGTGCAGACAGCTACGTTCTGCCTAATTCCCTGTGTTTCAGTCCACGACACTAGTGGTGTCACATGACCTAACAAATGGCACCTACAACCTCGTTTTGGTTCTTGTACCTCCGTTCTTCCATAAACCATAAAATGGCTTTTAAGCACCATTTTGGAGGTAAGAGTGGTTAGATCCTAGAAGTGGATCAAGAAAAGCAGACAATAAAAAAGCTTAGCTTTAGCCTAGCAGTTCAGCCACTCACTTGAAAAGGACTGGGATTTCAATCGTTGCTCTGTGTGTGTGGTTTTGGTTTTTATCTTTTTTCTACCAACAGAAGCATCTAGAAGCTGGTTTGCTGCATTTTGTCTTAGGCCTTTCCACACATGCTCTGAGACTGCATTGTGGAAGAGAACTCTTACTTGGAACAGACTTTTAAGTCATATACCTTATTAATATTAAAATACCCTTCAGAGTGGTATGCAGCTGGCAGACCTTTTATTGGTGACCTGTTAAAAGTCTTAGGGATGTAAGTGAAGTGACCAGTGGAGTACAGCATTTTCAGCTCTTGATAGGGGAAAAATCCACTAGTATTTAAATCTGCATGTAGTCATTTTATACTGTGTTACTTATTGACCATTTCCTGATATCTTATTTTCCTACTCACTTGAGGCATATGTTTTTTCAGTTGTGTCTGATTTATCTATCTTCTATACTGTAGTTTGTAAGTCTTATCTGCTGTGCTTCTTTTTATGTATAAATCACCAGTCCTACCGTGAAAGATAACAAAATACTCATTTCTCTCTTGCTTGTGTTGCCATCATCCCACTTGAGTTCATAATTGCTGTTTTTGAAGCTGCTGTTCTGATGAACCTTTGATTAAGAGAACATTATGAACAGATAAATACTAGTTTAAATATATGTAAGTCCTAGATACAGATGATCCTGAAGACTTATATTTGTGCACAGAATTCTAGTATCTTAAAACATAAATTTAAATATTATAGACATTGTGCTTAACTCCAAGCTTCTTGGTTTTTTATCTTCTATGGGTGAAACATTATAGATTTAAAAATATAATAATTTATTTTATGCAGTATGATGACAATTATGGTAGTTTAAAAATTGTTTTACATTAACTTACGTTATGAAAGAGTGATTCTTATCTAGCAGATAAGAATTACTTCTTTTGTTTTCCTAAGAAACCACTTGAGCTTGGTCCAACCAAAAAGAAGATAAATTTGGGAAATCCTAAGAAGAGAGAGGAGAGAGACTGTATGTATTTTATGCCAATATTAAAAGTGGATAGGGTAGGCCATGATCGGTAAATTTAAATTTCAATTTTTATAATGATTTTATGTCGGTATAAGCAGAATATTCTTCATTAGGGTACTTTTTTTTCTTTCTTATGCTTTTAGTTTGGATGACTGGGTGAAACAAGTAGCTGTCTGTCTGTATTAAGTACAGAATGCAGCAGAGAAAGCAAACACAGCTGCTGAACATTCACTACTGGCATGAAAATGTTGTCATCTGTCATATGTCAGTGTTCACAAAAATGTGTTTTACACTGAGAAGAAAAATTAAAACAATACGTGTTTCCGTGTCTTTTTCTTAGAAAGTTCATTTTTCAGTCCAGCTTAAGTTTCATACTTAGATTTTACTGTTCAGTTTGGACAATTTTATCCTTTACTGTGAAAATTACTGGTATTCTTAACAAAACACTTGACTAAATAGTTGGATGAATAACATTGAAGGGTCATGGAAAAAATTTTCTGTATTTGTTGCAGTATAGTAAGAGAACCCAATTAAGCCAAACTTATTATTTAAATAGTTTATATTTAAATTTTAATCTTTTTTACTTATCTTCATTTCTCTGCATTTATAATAATCCTCCATGTAAAGGACAAGGGAAAATACCAAAGTTAAAATCAAAATGTGAAAGATGAGAAGATTTAGGCAAAAGAAAGGCTGGAACATACTTTATTTACTGAAAATGTTTGACTGTCCATTACATATCTAAAACATTTAAACAGATTTGTTGGATTAACTAATGTGAAGGAGTAGGAATTCATTGAGGCTTTTAAGATACCAGTTTGAATAATTAACTACTACAGGAAATGGGAAAAAAAGATGAGACACTTACTTAAAATTCAAGTTTTTATGTGCTACTGCCTTCCTTGAAAAAACAATTGATTTTCAAGACTTGGAATTATTTTAAAATAGAAGAAATAAACCTTTCGGTTTCTGCCATTCTGCCCTAATAGGGTCCAGAAAATAATCTTGATTATTACATTTTAACTTAAAGAAAAATGATTCATATAATTCATTAAGGAAGCATTCATTAACTTATAGTCTTTAACATTCGTGGTCAATATTAATGCACAGTGAATAATCCAGTGTCCACTTATTTTCGTCTGTATTTTTATATAACCATTAAGGGAATAGCTATAAAAATGTACAGTTATGTTTTTCTTAATTCCAGGGCTTACCAGGAGAGCCTGGAGTACCAGGAAACCCAGGAATTAAAGGAGACAAGGTATGTTTTAAGTGTTTTTAATTCAACTTGATATGTTAAAGCATTTTAAATTTTCGCTTCAAGAGTAACCTTCCATTCTTCTGTAGTGCATCTGTGTGGCTGTTGTATAAAGTGATTTTAAAATGTACCGGCAGCAACCTCCTGTGTCTTGGAGGAGAAACATCTCTGCATTTGGAGATGGTTCAGGCCAGTTTGGCAAGCCAGTTGTTCTTCAGATGAATAATTTAAGTAATATTTCAAGGAGGTTGGACTGTGCCCTTACAATAAATCTGTGCAGTGCAGAAATGTCAGTTCAGGTCCTGACTACAGAATAACCTTTTCGGTGTAGTGTCCTACCTAGACTAATGTGTAAAATCCCACTTCGCAGTCAGACATATTCATCTTGGCAGAGCTCTAGGGCAGCTACACTGGCTCAGACGCGAGCCAAGGCTGGATCTCTTTAGGACATTGTATTTTGCTGTGTAGAAATCCCTTAGTTAGAATTCAGCTGCATCAGCAAGACCTAAAAATTATGTGTGTATATACTGAATGTAAAGAAGGAGAAAAAAAGAGGATATACAGGTGTGCTCTGAGCTGTGTGATGTGTTGTGATATTTATAAATTGTGGGATACAAGGAAAACCAATAAAATCCAGTTTGAAGAAGTGAACTGAAAGAAAGGCGAAGAAAATAACTGGAACAAGGACAAAAATGTACTCATCTTGCAAAATGGGAAGTGCTGGATTCAGAAAGAATCACAGAGAATGCTGCAGGAGCCTGCAAAAGACAAGAGGACAGCATAATAAAAGGCACAGATTTGCTGTGTAAGCAGCAGGAGTTTAACGATATGGAGTAAGAGACACTGCACGTGTTGAAATAAGGAACAGAGGTGTAAAGAGGAATACACTGAAGACCCCAGGTTTAGCACTAGTGGTTGATAGCTGGGGAGAGACAGCTGTTGTTTCAGCTGTTGCTATGAATTTGTTGGCAGGGTTTAATGACAACCTGCATATTAGGAGCCTGGGGAACACGAAATGCAGATCAGATGCATTGCAAGCATGGGAAACCAAGAGAATGTTAGTTATTATTAATGGTTATATGATCCGTGTCTCCAATTCTGTAACTTTTTGAAGGAAAATATGAGGGGTTTTTTTCTTCTCTGTATCTACTCAAAGTACTGGCACTTTCTATGGTAACCTTGATAATATTTAGAGTTTTTTCATAGGGGGAAATTCTCACATTTCAATTAGTGACTCAAATTTATTTTGTAGGGTGACCCTGGTGGAATTATGGGACCACCTGGACATCCAGGTCCAAAAGGCGATATGGGGCCTCCTGGACCAAGTGTGCCTGGAACACCAGTAAGTTCATAATCTGAAAAGACTTTCCTGACTTTATTTTCTGCAGGGGCAACTGTGAAAGAATTCTCACTGTGCAATGAAAGAAATCATACAATGGTTTGGGTTGGAAGATACCTTAAAAATCATCATGTTCCAAGCCCCTGCTATGGGCAGGGACACCTCCTACTAGAACAGGTTCCTCAAAGCCCCATTCAACCTGGCCTTGAACACTTCTAGAGATGGGGCATTCACAGCTTCCTTCCAGCAACCTGTTCCAGTGCCTCACTGCCCTCACAGTAAAGAATTTCTTCCTAATACCTAATCTAAACCTAGTCACTTCCAGCTTAAAGCCACAAAGCAAGTATTTTTGATTGAAATTTCAAAATTGAAATATATTTCATGCTGGTATTATAAGTTCACTAAAATATAGTCTAGAAATTGTCTAAGAATCCCACATGATCCTAGTGACACTGGCACTAACGAGGAAGACATGTAAACTTGTCATAGTTCATTTCTAAAGGCTGGCTAATTTTGGCAATTAAATTCATCTAGTGTCTTGGATTTCAAAACATAATTTGTTTTTTTTCTTGGTTTTTTTCGTGTTTTGTTTTGTTTTGGGTTTCTTTTAGGGTCCCACTGGCGTTCCTGGAAACCCAGGTCCAAGGGGGCCAAAGGTATGCAAAATATATTATTTCTGTTTCTAAAAATATTTTTTAAAAGATAATATGGTAGTTTACGTTTTCAGAGCTATTGTGATGGAAAGCCTTGTACCTTTCACAGGGAGAAAGAGGATTACCTGGTGTACAGGGAGCACCTGGGGAGATGGGGCCCCCTGGAATAGGCATTCAGGGATCACCAGTAAGTAAACCAACACCCAGAATTTGGGCTTCTCACTGTGCATCACTGAGAAAATGCAATAAGCAAACAAAGCACAATAAAAAGCCACGAACTCCCTTCTGGCCTGGCTCCCAACTCTCAGTTTGCTTCAAGGGTTGCTGTGCAATTTAAATTCAAACATGAAGCAAGCTGATGCAGACGTCTAAAGCATTCATGGTAAATAATTTGTATACCAATAACTGTTTCAGTTATTCAGCTTGTTTCCCGGGTTTCTTTCTTTTTAATGCCTTTAAATAAAGCCATCTGCTGTGTCTTCAGAGTGTTCAGTAAAAAAATTTGCTGATACTGATGGTATACTTGGTAGGTGGTACATGTTATTGCAGGAGTTTTACTCCAGTGACTGAGGCAATCTCTCTTCAGTCGACCAGTGTGTATCACCTGATACAACTCAGTTTACGCACCGTACTCTGGTATAAAGAGAAAATGTTTGTGAAAGGTGACTAGACATTCACCCTGAATGTCTTAATCTAAAATAATAATACTTAAAGATAGTTTTTTCAGTTACAATATTTTCAAATCTGAATTTTAAAAATTGCCCACTTATATCTAAATTATCTGTTTTTATTCAACTGCTCATTAGTTTTTTTTATGAATCTCCTTGCTAAATATCAAGTTTCACCACAGTCATTAATTTTTGGAATTTCTTGCCCTAAAAAACGAGGGCAAAGTCTTGAGGTCTCTAATTTTGGCAAAATTAGATTTGAATTTAAAGCCAAACCTTAAAGCAAGCCTTTCTCGAAGTGAAAACTGCACAAATATCCCACACTCAGCATTTTTTAATGAAGTCAATCTCCCTTATCCCCAAAAGTGTAATTACTGATTATTTGGAATTTTCTTGCAGGGTCCTATAGGTCCAACTGGATCAGCAGGTGTGCAGGTAGGGTATAAGTTTTCTCACAAAAACCATTTCTTTAGTTTAAGAATTTTGCAGGAAAGGTATTCTTATATCCTAAATGACTTTTCGTGCTCTTAGGGCCCTAGGGGACCTCCAGGATTACCAGGAACTCCAGGTACCCCTGGCATTAATGTAAGTGACAGTTTTATATATATACAAGAAAAAAAAATGTGTACCTCATCAATGATTTAAGGCCATCAAGTTTCACATTTGTTTCTAGGGCACTCCAGGAAGAGATGGAAAACCAGGACTACCAGGCCCTCCAGGTGATCCTGTATGTATACAGGGAAAGCTTTTGCATTTGCTTTGGTGAAAATAATTTAAATTTATAGAGGTGAGATAGCATAGCAAGTCTAGAAGAACCAGTGATATGAAAATAAAGTGGAAATACTTCCTTGGGAAAGAGAGGAGAATAGTCATGTTAGGTACCTTGGCCTCAATAAAACTGAGACTGTCTTCATGATGTTTCTTTAAGCAAGAAAAAATGCTTAGAGTTAGTTACCATGTAGTTAATGCTTATCAAAAACCATGGATCTGAGTGTCTCTCAGCAGATTATTGCCAAACTTGGAAAGAGAGGTCTCTCCCATGCTCAGTTCTTGTCAGTGATTTAATTTGATTTGAGTAAGTAGATAAAACTCTGAAGTTGGAAAGATTGCTTGCTTTTTGAAGATATAATCAAAATTCGGAGGCTGTCTGAAGTCAACAAGATTTAACTCGAGACAGATGAGGATAAAGTGCTTAATAAGGAAAACCTAAAATCCGTAAGTAGAATACGTCTGGAAGGCACAGCACATTGTAAACTAAATGTAAGTAAAATATTTGATGCTCCTATTAAACTTACAGGTCTAAATGGTAAACTCACAAACAGGATAATTATTGCATTTTTCTCTCTTGAAATACTCTTGTCTTTGGAAAGAACATTTTTTGAACAAAGATGTAGCAAACAGGAGTGAATCTGGAGAATTAGGGCCATTTTCAAAATCCTGGCATATATTCTACACCTACTCAGAGATGGGCACACAGTTATGGCTCTACAGAGTGTTTGCAGTCAGGCTGGACTTGCCTCACACACAGAAGAGGAGCTGTGTGGCACGAACGCAGTCAGCTTGCTCCCATACGTGTGTGCCCTTTGCAGCTGGGGTTAGTACCCTTTCACACTAAGGGTTTGGGGTTCTGTGCCATACAGTGATAGAGCAGCTAAAATACGAGCATTAGAAAAGAGGAGAGACTGGGGAAATTACGCTTCTAGTCCAGTAGGAGACCAACAGGTGACACAGTAATACCCCATCTAGCTGTAAAATGTCATAAGGAGAAGGGTGAAAAGTCAGGCCATGTAGGTTGTTGTTTTCAAGTCTTGTCACAAGATTTAAGAGCAGGTGATCCTATCTATGTACAGTTTACCTCTGTGCAGAGGATGGACTTCACACCTCACATAACCATGTCCTTAAGTTGTGCTAGGTGGTGTTGTCTCACCCTAAGAAATACCTCAGCATGCTTTCAAAGGTGATTATGCCACCCTGTAGATGGTGTACTCCTGATTATATTTCTGATTAATTATGTTCAGCAGCACATCTCTTGAGCTGATATTTGATACTCGGTCTTATTAACTGGCAGCTTTTAGAATACACTAAAAAAAGTGCTTATGTTTTATTTTTCTTCTTCAAGATGGGAAGAATTGAAGCAGGCTGAACAAAAACAGTTACCTTATTTTGAATATGTCTAATTTTATAGTATGCCCAGGATGATTTTAGATTTAGCAATTGCCAGATGAAATGAGAATTAATAATTGGAGAGTCTGTTTGTGAATGAAGCTGATGATAACCAGGGCAATGAGTTTTTCACAGGGAGTCTTTAAATATAAATTTAATGACACGTCTTGGAAATCTGGGATGTGCTTCAGTACAGTATAGATCCACTGACTGATCTTTAAATGGGTCAGCTTTAGTATTGGTAGCAATTTAGCAGTGGCACCAAGGAGTTACACACTAATTATGAATGTTTAAAGGCAGGAGAAAATATTACATATGTTGCTCGTGTTGCTGTAGCTGGATTATTCCCAGTATCTGAGATAATTTATTGAAGTTAGCTTTGGCATCTCCAGAATTTGTGCTACAGTTGACAGTAGAGTCAAAGCCTAGGAGAAAGGAGGAGGAAAACAATTGAAGTTAATCAGGTGAGAATACGAGACATTCCAGTAACATTAAGTTGTTGCTGATATGCTACAAAAGCAATATTAGTATGCTCAGGAGTTATGCTGTTGTCATGGTTTGAGAAATTTCATTGAGTTATTAGCAAAGAATTACAATTGGTAGATTGTTGGATAGATTGTGATATTTCACTATATCTGAAAACTTGCTTTTTCGTTTGAGTTTTCATTAAAAAATAGCTTCAACTAATGTATGCAAATAATCAGCTCTGTGTATAACAATACAAAGTTTAGAAGCGATTAAAACATCAGAATTAGTAGCGCTGTGTAAAACATTAACTGCAGATGCCTATTTTAATTTCAGGTTGCACTTCCACTTGTGGGAGACATGGGTGCTATACTGAAGGTAAATTTTTCAGAAATTAAATGTCTTTTTTTGCTATAAACATGCTTTTTAAACAAACGTGCACTTGAGAGCTTCTATAGGTTCAGTTTTGACTTATGGGGCTAGCCTAGAATAGTACTGTGATTTTTGTTGATTTTTTGTTTTGTTTTTTAAAGATACTCGAGAAATGTATTTTATAGAAATTTTGCAAAATAGTGTTTGAACAGCATGTGAGGTAATAGCCAGCAAGTGCCTACTCAGCACATCCAGTCCACAGTATGAATTGCTACAAATATACCCTGTTCTCCACTTTACTTTGTAGCATTAATTTCAGTAATATACCAAATGGGGAAAATAGTCTAGAATTTCTAAGATATTATTTTGAAAAATAATGAAATTTGGAGTGTTCTGCAATATTCTGAAATGAAAATTGTGCTCAGGAGGATTTCAGTATGAAAAGAACACATCATTTCTACTGTCCTTTATTAATACATGCACTTAGAGTTTATTGACTTTCTCATTTCCAAATCTGATTTATTTTAGGTCTTTCTTTCTGTTTGTAATTGTACTCTCTTTCTGCTGTACATGCTCTTCTTGTCAGAGCTCTGTCTCTTATTGATTCTTTATGCTTCACTCTTCATTTCTTGGTGTTTTGTGGTTAGCACTTCTATATGACTAATTTAGCTGGCAAATGCTTCTCTCAGCAATGCAGGGGTCATTTTCTTTTAAATAACTATGGATTTGAAGCTGGAGAGAGTAACAAGTAGCCTTCATCTCTACCTAAACCTTAAAAGGAAGATGGTCTGCTCAAACCTAAACAGAGATGTGTCTGGGACTATCCAAAATGAAGCTAAAAATGCGTTAGCATGATTTGAGTAGAGAGTGTGAGAGATGGGGAGGAAAACAAGTCTCTGAACAAGTACATGGTTTAGAAGAGAGCAAGGACTGAAGAGAAGGCTTTGGGGTAAAATGAAGGGCTGGTCAGAAAGGCAGGAAGGAAGCAGTGTGCATGGATCAGTGTGCATGGATCAGATCTATGTCATAAAAATATTTATTTGTCACTTCGTTTTCTGTCTGCTCCGCAGGGTGATCCTGGAACAAGAGGTCCTCCAGGCATTCCTGGTAGAGAAGGACCAAAAGTAAGTTTTGAAGAGAGTACTTTGCATTGCTTTGTTTCTTGTTAAAAGCAAAAGGCTGGATTCTTACCTTTGCCAGATGGTGGCCAAACCGGCACACCAGACTTGACTTTTTTGTTGGATCTGTATCCCTGTGGCATCAAGCAGACTAAAGGTTCAAATGACTTTTATGTTTCAGGCCTCTTCATGTGTCAGTCTGCCTTTTCTCGAGGCTGAGTGAGCAAAATAGCCTGAGTTGAGTCCCAGGCCCAGATAGCTTTTCTGTGTCATGCCTCCATTAAAGCTGGCTCAGATCTGACTGCTCAGCAGCACATTGCTATCTATAGACCCATTTTAGGTGAGTCAGTCACACGAGAATCCTGCGGTGAAGAGGCAAATTTCCCTTGTCTTCCTCAAGTGTGCAACACAGCTGGACCGCCCTGTGCCTTTGCTGCTCCCATGGCAGTAACTCAGCCATTTACCTGGGACTTGAAGTTTCACTGACATCAATCAAAATCCTGCTTCACTGGAATCGGATCAAAAGCCACATGGTTTGGCACATAGATATCTCCTGTCGCTGAGCCTAATTCCAAGGAAGTTAACTTTCTCCATTTCAGCAAGCATTAAAGCTCTTTGGTGCTAATGTCTCCATCAGGCCTTTTGACTAGTTTGCCTCCTAGGTACAAACCACTCATTTCCTTTCACCTTGCTGGAAGGTATATTTTAAAGCTTTCAGATAGATTTGATCCTTTGCTTTCTGTTTTAGGCACTATGGCTGTAAGGGCATCATGCTAGCATATATTAAATGTGGGTCATAAAATGCCCTACAGAGCATGAAATTCATTGTTCTCTAATAAAAGGGTTTGTCTGAATGTTATGTTTTCATAGGGAAGCAAAGGTGAACGTGGATTTCCTGGGCTTGCGGGAGAAAAGGGCGATGAGGTAAAATTACTTCATTTCTACAGTGGTTGCGTTCTTATCTGAACCTGAGTAAAGACCTAGACTGAAAATTAAATGCACAGGATGTTATTTAGTTCTTTTAAACTGCTGAGATAGTCATGTATTACTACAAATAGCCCTCAATTCTGATTTTTCAACAAGATTAAATGTTGTTATTCAATTAAATAACGTCTATTTAATTTTCATCTGTGAATTTTTGTTCATTTGTATATTTTAAAGCCTCACATACACTTACATACTAATTTTCAAGGATATAGAATAGAGCAATAACTAGGCTAATGCCAAATATTTTCAGAAAATACTTCATGTCTATAACATACTTGCTTTCATTTTGTTGGTTCCCATTTAGAATTCACTTTTGAAAACTTTCCATTAAGCAAATAATCTGATGGGAACAGTAATAGCAGCAACTACTGTTAAGTGCAAACTGAAAAATATTTGAATAGGCTGAATTTAAAGTATTTACAGTATTTTGCATCTTCTATTACATTCTTAGAGTTATTTTTATGTCTTTATGAAGAAGGAAAAAAAGCCAAATGACTTGTGGTGACAAATCCAAAATAGCTGCTATAGCTTTCATTTCAAATTGAAGTATTTGCAGTTAACATTTCAAGAGCAGTATTTGTGCAAAAAAAAAAGAGTATCACCACAGCAGACGCTATTAAGCAAATTAATCCAGATAAATAAATTAATTTCTTAGTGGCCTTAGCCAAGTGAGGAGTTAAAATAAGTAGCCCATTAAAAAATATGTGGTGAACACTTCGAAACTCCAAAATACTTAGCTGGCATTGAACACATACTACTCTCTTGTAATTTAGGAGTGCTGGTTACAAGACACAGCATCTGGAAAATACTAAAGTAATTTACCGTGTATTGATTGAGGGGTTTGCAATTCTTTATAAGCGTTTCACATTTCTTTGGCACTAAGGCCGTGATATCTTAAGAATTTTTAGGGAGTAATAGAATGAGAGAATAGTTTTCCAAAAAAAGGTGTTCATCAGGATTCTTGGCTTACAAAAGCAAACAGTTATATGAGGAAAAAACAGATGCAGCTCCTGCTACTGTTTTGCCCCAGAATTTAGCATGTTGTCAGCCTAAAGTATCATGCTTATTTTTTCCTTTGGTTTCACACAATATATCGAGCTCGTTAAGTCTTTGATTCTTAAAGAAGCAAGTGCCTCCTGAGGTGGAATTCAGAGCATACTCTGTTTAAGGATGGGGCAGCCATAAGCAAATTTCATGCAGAATTTTACTTTAAAAATAAGTGGGAAAGTAACACATACTTTGTGTGCTGTATAGGATACCTCTACCAGTTAAGCCCAGCAGGATGAGGCATTAGCAAAACGATTTCGACAATTCAAATACTATTAAACAGCTGAGACCCAAATAAGATATTGCAAAGAATTAAGAAGGTAATAAGGTAACAGCGATTTTATGACTGGCAGATTTTTTAAAGAAGTCTAGAGAAAATTCATTGTACATTTTTCATTCATGCTGTGTTAATAAGTTAGTTACTCACATGTTTCCTGACCGTTTGAGAGCTGGTTAGCTGCCTTAGCTCTGATATTTTCAATGTTTTAGAGCAGCTTTTGAATATGACATTGTGAGGGTGCAAGTGAATCTCTTTTTTCAGAAACATGTATGGAAAGGTTTTAAAAGTAGCTTTTTTACAAATTTTAAAATTTTTATTTTTATTATTTTGTTGGAGTGGGAAGAAATGAGAAGAAAGTTTGAGAAGCCCACCTGAAGCCTTTTGAAATATGCTCATTAACTTCCATATGGTTTCCAATAACCCTTTTTTTGGACTTGTTATCTTCATTTTCAAAGCACTTCTTTTTTTCAGGGGAGGGTTTTTTTAATATCAGTAGTAAGAATTACAGAAAATGTTCCCTTGGCTTCATATTAATTTTCCATGTAAATGTACCATCAGAGTAAAGGAGTTCAAAAGGGACAGAGAGCACACTAGCAGTTACCTTGCCACTCTGAAAAGCTGCAGAGGTGGATCAATGTCCTCCGCATGTAGGAGCAAGAAAGAAAAATCAATGTCTCTCCACCTCTACATTTTTGCTGATTTATTTCTCTCTGAAATTTGTCCCTCAGTCTCTCCCTCAGAGCACCTTTTTCAGGGCTCCTGACCTCTGTGGCTTTCTAGGTTGCTTCCTTAGCCATTCCTTCTTAAATACTGCATTTAAAATGAGAAATACACCTTGTCTGAGGGGATTTTTCTTGTCAGAGTATGGACAGATGAAATTAATCACTGCTTGGAAGTATCTATTTCCCTTTGTGGATTATAGGGAGAACCAAGAGCATTAGCTCTCATTAGTACATGACTTTTACATGTTTAAAATTGCACCCAAGCCTGATGAGGCAGATGAAAGACTCTCAGTGTCATACAGGGTTGTCTCAAATCCCATCTCTATCCACTGTAGCAAGTCGCACAGCTGTATGTTTAGTAAGTGGATACCAGAGTCCATTGATTTTCGGACAATCGAACAGAATACAAGCAGGGAAGTAGATCATTAAATACTATGTAAAATGTCATGTTCAATTATCAAAAAAACCCAAACCAAAAATGAGGCAGAAAGCATCATTTCATTTAGGTAGCATCAGGTAATTGAGAAACCTGAGTAAATGTCTTCTCACCAGAAAAAAAAGCCTTTTATAAAAGAAAATAGAAAATTAATCTCTAAGGAAAAGCTAGACATCTATTATCTGCACTATAAGACAAAACTATTTACAAAATATAAACTAACAGTGTGAAAGGTTGAAGGTCAAGTGGTGTTTCTCACTCAAGCAAGAAGTTGCCTCTAACCTGGTTCAATGATAACCTGGTTCTTGTCCTTGCCTGGTGGGGTGGTTACTTTTTTAGCCATTACTAAAAATAATGCCTAAATTTGAGAGGAAAATGCACTGTAATATAGTTATAGTACTGCTGGACATGCTGAATATAAGTATTTTTGAGGTATAAGTGAGAGCCAAACTAGACATGTGCTCTTTTAATTTTCAGGGTCTTCAAGGTGCTCCTGGACTGCCAGGTATACCAGGACCCAGTGGCCCATCTGTAAGTGTGTGGCATCACCTGTGATCTAATTTATTTCCACAGGGGTTGCTGTAACTGCCTAGTTTCTTGTCCTTTCTTTTGTCTTTTAGGAGAGTAATAATAAAATCTTACCCGTTCTGCCTCTAGTAAAGTAAACTATACTGGTGTTGATGTTACTGAAAATACCATAATTGTCTGGACTCAAAGTTTATGTAACTTAAATAGGTTTGAAGTTTTGGCATTACTAGAGAATCTGTGAGGTTACATGATTTATAATGTGGAAACTTGAAGTGAATTATGTATTTTTACCCAAGTTAGAGTCATGTTAGTAATAAAATCTAAAAATAATTCCAGCCAGCCATTCTGAAAAAAAAACATAGTGCCAAAACAAAGTAATTACTCGGTTTCACAATTCAAAAACAAAGTATGAGAAGAAGCTGACAATATTTAAAGACATTGAAAGATATCATTAAAATTTTTGGTATTACTGAGAAAAGTCCTCTTTGAAATTTTTTCAAATTTTCTTTTCTACATATGGGATGGAATCACATTAGTTAGTATGATCATTATTTTTTCCTAGGTTTCATGACAATACTAATACTTCTTTCAAAAATTGTGTGCTACGGTTTAAGAAGTTTAATGTGGAATATGTGCCAATAAATTGGCATTTAGCAGTAAAACGTGATTCTCAGCTGTATCAAGATGTGCCAGTTAGGGTCAGCACATTTAGCTTGCCAAGGTGAAAACACAACGGCAAACACAAGTTTTACCCTTCAAAGGACTTATCAGGAGGACACAGCTGTTGTATCAAAGAGAAGAGAAATATTTAAACCTGAAGGAGAAGCATAATTAGGTTTAAACAACCTTCAAAAAGCACATGTTTTAAAAACTTAGTGGCACTGCAAAAATACTGTTTCCTTTTTTCCTAACTTATATAAACAATTCTGTGTTGTCCAGGGAGTCCCAGGAAGACCTGGACATCCTGGTCCAGCTGGAGCAAAAGGAGAAAAGGTATTCCTTCTTTCTATTCTTGGTAAAGGTCCGTGAAGGTTTTGCAATCCCATTACACCGTGTTTTGGGGCTTTTTTAAACAAGTGCAAGAGTGTAACAAGAATGTGGCATACATTTCAAATTTTTACTTGTGTTTCAATAGAAGTACTTTTCCCAAACAACGCTGTGCATAATGGGCTTATATTTTGAAGTGCACTCCTTGTGATATACGTAAGTTGCAGAGAATTTTCTCCAGGTATAACACATTATATAAAGTTTAGGAAAGTGAAAGTATGTTTCTGAAATAGAATATGACTGCTGCTGTGCTTCTCATTCTTTTACCAGTATTATACTCAAAAGTAATTGTACAAGTACTGAAAGTTATTAGGTGTTAGTTATTCTGAAAAAATATCTAAGCTTCCTTTATTCTTAATTTAGACTCTTGTAGCACTGCTTTTTTTCAAACGTTTATGCACTCTTTTATCAGGAACTTAATATTATCCATTATAAATAAGAGGTCAAATTCATTTCTTGGGTACCTCAGATCAGAGCAATACAGAAGAGACAAACTTCGTTTGCTGCAAAATACTTTCTGGGACAAGTTCTACATTTTGTGTACAAACACAGATTTTTTTTCAGTAGTACTATGGAATTTTCCAGGCATAGCACTGCCACATCCATGTGCGGGATCCTAATTCCCCACAAAACTTTGGCATGAGTAAGAAGAAAACTATTTTGAAAAGCTCTAAAATTATTTTAGTATAAAATTTGAATGAGAGTTGTCTCCTTGCAGATTACAACAACAAAAATTTACCCCACTTATTTCCTTTTTATGTAACTGAATGCAAAACACATAATAGTTCCTTGTTCACAATTCCCACACAGGTGAGAATGAGAAGCCCCTGCTCTACAGCTCATGTCTCATCATTCTAAAAGGGCAAAAGTCAGATGGATGAAAAGTAACAAAGTAAATTGAAATATAGCCCCAGTAGTTTTCTCCTCCTTCCTTCATCTGGGACACGCTTGAGAATTGATCACATAATGTGCTTTCTAAAATAATAGTGTTTTAATTCCCCATGAAGTTCTCCAAATCACTCTTGGGAGGCTGGCAGTTTCTAACAATTAGCAGGGCCATTTGGAAATTATCCTAGTGTAAATGTTTAGTAAGAATTATATTTTTCTGCTGAGCTAATTATTGGCATTGAACATTTAGCTTGATTTTTGCCACCTTAGTAATTTTAAATTTGTGACTTAAGTGTCTCACTGACATAAGTTTAATAAGATCCAACAAAGTCAGTGAAAAATTCTGACAGACTTGTTCCAAATTATACAGTGTATTTATCTGAATTGTAGTGATGAGAGTTTGAAAAGATTGTTTGGGAAATTTTAAGCTGAAACCTTTGGAGCTCTCTACTATTCACAGACCCCATGATTCTGCTAGGGAAAAATGTCGTCAGCTCTGCTTTTTGTAATATAATCAATTCAGTGCACAACAGCAGAACAGACCAGAGATACAGGTAACAATGGGTAAACATTTTACAGTAAAACCCAAAAAGATATTCATTGTATCTCTTAATAAGGAAGATTCTTTAAAAAAAAATCTTAATTTATATTCAATATGTTTCTAAGTAAACTAAACTTCTGACACTTTAGCTCTTCTTTATTTACATATGAATGATCAACTGAGGACTGGCTTTTGCAAAATAATATACAAAGGATAAAATGAATGTTAACTTTTATCTGCCAGTTTCTTAGAAATTAATATTAACAACTCTTTTTTTTTTTTCTTCCTCTCCCTCCTGGTACATATGAAATGTTTCCCAGCCCAGGTTACCACTGCTATTTTGCCATAAAGAAGTTACTACACATAAAGCAGCAAGTAACTAACAAAATAAAAACTAGTACAAAATAATGATTCATGCCTTCCCTAAAGCTTAAGCAGGAACATTGCAGGAGAATTTATTCTTGACATTACCTGCTCTTATTGACTGTATCTCTTATTTATTGTCATTATGGTCATCATAGCTTGAGTGTGGAATAGATGTGGCCAGTTACAGTAAATGAGTTACATCAATCTCTTGCTGTACTAGGGTAGCGAAGGTTCTCCTGGGAAACCTGGACCACCTGGGCCTCCGGTGAGACATTTTGTTTTCTATCTTGAATTTATATTAGGAACAATATACTTGTGAGTAAAATGTAATGTAATATAAAGAACTGACTGTTGATCTAATAAAAATTAATATTGCAGGCAGGTAACCGTGTCTTTTTTCGAAAGGTTTCTGTATTCCATTTTTTTTCCTCGCAATTCATCGCTGAGTAAGTTCAGATCACTAAAGACATCTTAGAAACCTTCTCAAGTTAGTTAACCTTGGTATCCAATATTATTAGAGTAAAATTGACAGCTTGGATACCTGAGATCAGAGAACCCAGGCAACCTAGGGAAAGTCTGTGGAGCTCACTGGATTCCAAATTAACTGGAATAGTACCTAACGCAAAATTTATTCTGGAGAATTATAATAATAAATATCAAAATATGATGTACACTGATTTACAGGTTTCTTGGTTTATAATTTAAAAAAAAAGAAGTCCCAAGGTGTGTTGGTGTGTATCTTATGTTCTTCTGAAATCTGGAATCTTTGACGAATTGAGAACAAAAAGGATACCACAGCTTTGCTGAACTACAGGACTTGAACAGGGCAATAGTGCTGCCTTTTTAATTCATAAGTGACACTTACTTGGTTTTTATGCTTTAAAGGGTATGCCTTACAATGAAAGAAATGGAATGAGCAGCTTATATAAACTGCAGGTATTTCTCTTTAATGTTAATTGCTTTTTTTTTCAATCCCCACCTAATTTTAGCCCAACTCAACTTTTAAACTTGCTGTTACAGGGAGGTGTGAGTGTCGCGAGTTACCCAGGCCCACCAGGACCTCCGGTAAGCGCTACCAGAAATCTAATTTCTAGTAGGTAATTGATATAGAAACAGAGCATGGTTACTTGCATGGAATTTGATTTTATTTGCAAAAGATTAAAAAATAAAGATACGATTGGTATGTAGCAATGTCTGTGATTTTATGGGCCAAGCATTTTAGCCCATTTTGGAGAGTGGTTTATTTTGATTAAAGCATTTCATCCTAGCAAGTAAAGGTTACAGAAATGGTATATAATTTGGACTCTTTTGTGAAAGTATTCTTATCTCTAAAAATGTGTAATATTGTACTTATAGTTCATGGAGGCATAGTTTTGTAGTGGATGAAATTTGGTGCCAGAAATGAGAAGCTCATGAATTCTGATCTGAGTTCTTTCACTGGTTCACTATATGTAGCTACAATGCAGAAAAATATGTAAAATTGAGAATTATATTGTGGATGTAATACAAGTCTGGTGTCTTTCACACTGCAGATGCAGCACCTTGCAGATGGACACTGTTGCCTTGGTTCTACGGAGCCAAAGATGCTGTGCACTTATTTACATTCTCCTCCTTTTTAGCATCATAGACAAGTTCTGTTTTGAGATGATTGTCTCTTTGGTAACCACAGTTATGGGCTGGCACCAAACAACAGAGCTGTCTTTCTCTGTATTCTGGAACAACAAAACAAAACCCAAAATATTACTGAGATTTTATACTAAATTAATCAGCTGAGAGAGCTGGAATTAATAATGATTCTAAATGCACTGCGTTAGCAAAGTATACTCATAATGCAGGCATTAAAAAAACCCCATGTTATTGTGTAACTGTTCTTCTTCAAATGTGGCTCTTTTTTTGGTTGCTTTTTTTTTTTTTTTTTTTTTGCAGGGCCCAAAAGGAGATCCTGGAACAGTGGTATGTATGTATTTTTTGGTTTTGATAGAGAATTCCCCAAGTACTTTGACACATGGTACTTCTCAAGGACAATAAGAAACCCAAACCAAAACCTCTCTGCAGTGACAGCAAAACATGGAGTTACGAGACAGTTTTCTAAAATAGCTTAATAATCTGTTTTCAAAAAAATTCACAAAGCCTCTTTTTTTTGTTTCACCATAATGCCTGGAAGCTGAGTACATCATTCTGAACCAGCATCCACTTCCTACTCAGAAAACACCAAGTACCAGAGTTTGGGTGGGAAAAGTGAGATCTGTCAGAGACTTCAGGAAATCCAGGCAGCAATTTGCCATGGATTTGATTTAACTGAGAATTGCTGAAATACTGGGATTGTTGGCTGTAGTTTAAATTTCCATGGTAAATTACCAATTTTCTTTCAAAAAATAATTAAAAGGACCTCTCCACTCTACATGATAAGCTGATTTCTCCAGTGCAGCATGTTTACAGTTTTCTTTCAAAACTTGAAGACCTACCCAGGGATCCAGCCTGTGTGTCCCTCGCTGCAGAGTAACCTTTGTTTAGGGAACACAGCACAGAACTGCTTGGAGCTTGGTTCTCTGGTTGACAGTGTATGCTTAGAGCCCAGGGCTGTACTGCCCGGAGGTGCTTCAGAGGTCACCTTGGCTTGCAAGAGCACTGGAATGGAGTCTTCCAGGTTACATCTTTCATCAGAATTAAACCATTGGTCCAAATACTCACACAGAGCCTCTGGGAAAAGTTTAATTTGCAGATCAGTAAAACAGGGCATAATGAAAACTGTTTACCTAATAACGGGTTAGTTTTCTCACTAATCTCAAATTAAATAATCTGCTGTTGCTTGCTGTTCAACATTTCCCATGTTGAGTAAAGAAATTCTAATGTATGCAATCTTTTAATTAAAAAAAAACAAAAAACAGGGAGATCCAGGACCAATGGGATTACCAGGACTGGAAGGACTCCCAGGGGAAAAGGTAGGACTCTTAAAAAGAAGTCATGACTTCTTAGTGGCCACTATCTGCAATGAAATGTTTTCTGAAGCCTTGTTTGACTTATTTTCGTGTGTAAGTTATTGTTTCTGTGAGAAAAATCTTTGCATACTTATTTATATTTTCCTTTATTGCTTTAGCACGGGTGTAAATAATATACTCACTGAACATAAAATTTCACTTTCTGCAAATGGAAAATTGTGTGTAGGAGGTCTTGTAATATTCTTGGTAGAATACTACTATATCTGATATTAATATAGTTAATATTTTCCTATGTATGGTTCTTGTTCTCTCTTGAACATCATCTTATGCTTACAGTCCATCTGTCTTGTTCTCAGGCTTTTGCTTTCTAATTGTGGAGGCTGATTATGAATTTAAAGAAAAGCTTGTCATAAAAGGCTAAAAAAGTCAAGATTTTTGTATTCATTTCTAAATAGAGCAAAGTAAAAAACATTTAGCAGAGAAATAAAAAAAATCTGTAAATATGTTTTCTGTCAGCAAATACAGTTTGATTTTGCCCATATCTTCTAATTTAAGAAGAAAAAAGAGTAAATTTTTTTGCAAATGAATTATTTTTCATCTTTTTGAATTATGCTATTAAATGACTTCATGCAAAAGCACTTTACTGAAACTTATTTTTCATCACAAAGAAATGTAAATTGAAAGTTTCCCTCTCAATATCACTGTGCATTCCTCCTACTCGTTCAGTCGGTGACAAGACCTAAGGTATGTGTCTATACTAGATGCTTAAATTACATGAGATGGTTCTTGCTCTGGAAGTCTAAAATTCACAAGCAATTAAAGACTAGTCTGATTTCAAAATGAACAAACACAGGGAGACATTACAGGTCTAACTGAGACATAGTGGGGACAGGAATAAATAAAGGGAATAAGCAATGGATCGGATCATATAAACCAGCTAAGTGAGTGTTTGGCCCTCTCCCAAAGTAAAAATATAGTTTCCTTAACTAAATTTGGTCAAAATTCCAAATTTGTGGTGCAAATAAGTGAACAGAATCTCAGAGCCTGCCAGTCCCAGCAGCATAGTGCATGCTGGATTTTAATTTAAAGCTATTATGCACCTCTGTGTAGCAGAATGCCATCTTCTACAGACAACATTGGCTGTAATTTCATGATAATTTCATTAACTGCCTTAAGAACTTTGTGTCCTCTGGATAAAATGTCCCTTCCCTCAGCTGTGCTGACAGTGGTTGGTGCAGCTGTGCTGCAAGCCACATTGCTGAAAGGACCACAATAACCCTGACAAGAAAAAAAAAAATGTTGCAAGGGAAGTGTTAGGAATTTCTAGTTTCATTGTCACAGCCAGCATACAGGGAAAACACCCCAAGTTCTGGGTCCAGAATAACCACTGGGGCAGAGGGCAGTGCTCCAGACAACATGCCCTGCCTGCTGCAGGCACTCAGTGTTCCAGAGGTGCAAGTTGTGTTCCTCACTGAGTGACTTCTGCCAGCCTCCAGAGCAGGAGAGGTTGAGCTGTGTCCTGTAAGCTGCTTCCTCCAGACACGAGGTCAGACACGTAACTTGTCATCTGTTGCACTCTGTGTAGGGGAGTTAAGTGTGTCTAACCACCAGCAGTATCGTTGTGCACCTGAACAAAATGATGAGGATGAGACAAACCTCCATTACTTATAAGAACAGAAACCATAAATCCCAACACTTCCTGGGGCTCTTATGCACAACACAACGTGGCTGTAGACGTTTACAGAGTTTTAGTAAATCTGCTTCAGGTAACATTAACTCATCTCAGAAGAATATTCTCCTGTTAGTATGGCTTTAACAGTGCCAGGGCTTTTCTGACATGAAAAATGAATGAATATAGAAATGAGGAGCCTGATTTTTTTCTCACGTTTTTAACCAACATTACACTAACAGAGCACAGTGTTGCAGACCAACACGTCAGCAGTGGGTAAATACCTCTGTGTAGAGTTTTACCACTTGTTGAGCTCTGTCTGTCTGCTTTGGATTACAGTCCTGTTGAGAAAGATGAATTTGTGCCTGTAATTCATCAGTTCCAGCCAAAAAACCAACACTCTCCTAGCTTAAAGCATAGATGAAGGTGGCTGTGTGCTATAACGAGAACCTTTGCCCTGCAAGAGCCATGCCACAAGCAAACAGAGGTTGCTGGCTTGTAGTAAATGGATGACTGGGTAGCAGGAAAGCAAAAACTTCTTTGAAAGATACATCTTAAATACGGGGATGTTGATATGAAAGTGAAGTACCCTATGTAAATTTCGATCATTGTCATGGCCACAAATTATAACTATTTGGAGAACTACAGATAAGTCAGGGACTTTCCACCCCTTTTCAAGGGAGGCCTCGAGCAGAGTCAAAGGGAAACATTACATGAGAGAACCTAAACAAAGGGTTTTGGTTGCTTGCTCAAGTCTGTAAAATGAGCCAGTGGCACGGATAAATATTAGCATTTAGCCTGGCTCTTGTCCTCATTTTCAATTCACTGAATAATCCTTCCTCATGTTTTAATGGGAATCCACCAAGAAATTTTTGTTTTGATTGTTATAATTTAAACACAATGTATCTTTTTAAACACGATTTATCTTTTCTTCAGGGTGACCGTGGACCAGCCGGCGCACCGGGAGTATCAGGGACACCGGTATGTATATTCTTTAAAGAAAACTCAGGTTTTTAGAAGCTGAAAAAACAGTCAAGCAAGGTGCTGAGCTGCAGTCTCAATCACTGTGGAACACCAGTGCTTGGCTTATGCTTTATACACAGGTATGAAGATTATGAGTTTTCCCTAAAGAAATTAAGAGTTCTAATAGCAGCAAGAGTTCATATTATTATTAAAATGACAAGACTGAGTGGCATGAATACATGATAAAGCTGGAATTTGAAGCTGCAGATGCTTAGTTAAGAAATGCGAGATTCTTCTCATTGCCTCTGTTTAATATAGATAAAGATGTTTTTCGTGTTCCTGGGCATGCACAAATTTCTGAGCATATTTCTATCACAAAGAAAAATTACGAACATTAGTTATTGCAGTCCACAAGGATCTGCATATCAAGTCGATCAAACACTTGCTTTAGAGAAATGCTTTGTTAGCTATTTACATGTGGTATTCAGAGAAGTTTCTGAAAGTCATTGAGAAACTTTGTTGTAAGTGAAAGAAAAAGTAACTAATGATAAATTGAAATTATAATTATTCATTTGTGTTCCTAAAGGAAATGAAGATATTAGATTGCATTCACAGTTTAATAAAAAAGTTTATCCATATTTCAGGAGGCAATATGGAGTTATTTATATGCAAATAGATTTATTATTAAATTTGGGCAGCTACCAATACATTCAGGAGCTGTTTAAATTATAAATATGTGTTTCATGAAATAAAGAGAAGTTTGTGTCTATGCACTCCCATTTCCATTAGCCGCTGATTTAGTCTATTTACTGTGAGTTCCAAGAGAGAATATCATCTTAAATAGGCTAATTTCATTGAGTTTTCCTAAAAAAATTTGCACATTTAAGGGGAAAAGGATTTCTCTGAGTTTTATAGCAGATGTAAGAGTTTCAAAGTTTGTTGTTCTGAAACAGATTTTACACTGTTAATAATAACACTGTAGCTGGTTAGAATGATCACAGTTGTTCATTTCCTATGCATTTCCCACTGGATATGTCCCAAGTTATTGGATGTTTTCTATTCAAGCTGGATAGGAAATATTTAATGAGGTCCCTTCTTCACTGATGGAGTTGCATTCTGTTGATTATGTTTAGTTCTAATAAAATCCACTGAAATAAAATATTTCCCCCTGAAATAAATTGTTTGCTTTTACATTTTATGCTGAAGAGTTTTGATCAACAAAGTAGTAGACGTGAGATACAATTTTCTCAGTAGTCTAGGAAGAGTTTGAGACATATCCACATATCTTGCTGGAAAAGAATTTGTCTTTATTCCCTAGATTGAATAGTGGACCCTTTTTCCCAACCGGGAATATAAACCTCTTATTTTGTCTTTGGTGTTTTGCTGGGATTGCTGAGATTGTCAGGGAAGCTTGGACTGAGATTCTGCAAGCATTCTCACTGATGCCCATTTCCTCAACACAAGCCCTCAGTCCTGCTGTTCCCAGAGTTCTCCCTGATGTCGATGGGTTTGATCCCTCACTTGTACAAGTCCCCTGAGAATCTGGTCTAAGGATACTTTCAGGAAATGTAGATTCAAGTTATTAAAAGAAAGGCATCCTATAGAAAAGAGACATTTAAAATCAGCATTTAAATTATGTCATAAGAGGGGATTGTGAATTCTGGCAGGCTGAACATAAAATTACAATAAAAGTGGCCAAAAAAGAGCATGAAGAAAATTTACAAAAGGCCTTAAGTCAGTAGTAAAGTCAATGTCATGGTTTAGCGTAGCTTGGTTTTTAGTTAAGGAGAAATCCACCAGCCATGGAAGTTATTTTTTTGCAAGAGGCTGCAGGCAGCTTCCCCCAGACCCAACAAACCCAATCAGCTGGCTAGTTTGAATATTGACAACTGTGTTAAGCCACTTAAGAAAGCTGAACACGCCTCTGGGAACCACATTTACGTATGAACAAACTACGGGAAAGCTCTCTTGTTTACGGCTTCTGGACAGGTAACTGCGGATCCGGCACGGCCCCGCGGGGCCGGGCTGGGCTCTGCCCGCGCAGCCCAGCAGGGCCAGGCCCTGCTCCGTTCGGGACGGCCCTGTGGCTCGGCTAAAAATCTCAGCTGTTCCTGCTCCATTAGAGCAGCCTCCCCAGTGCGGCCGCCGAAATGAAATTCTGCACCGAAATGAGCTCCACACGGCCGGCCGCGATCATGTGACCAACAGCGAGAGGCAAATTCCACCTGCAAGGCCCGGGTGAGAGTAACTCTTTCAGCCCTGTAAGATTCTCCAGAACAGATGAAACCTGCAGACATCAATCCTCTCCCGAGTCAAAAGAAAGGGAAAGGTGAAGGCACATGAAGAAAACACCATAGAGACACCAAAGTCAGTGAAGAAGGAAGAGCTGAAGCCCATAAAGAGGAGAAAGAGGAGATGCTTCAAACCCAGGAGCTGAAATTCTTTTGTAAGGCTATGGTGATGGACTATGATACGTCAGAATACCCCTGTGATTCATGAAAAGCATGGGGGGCTGGAGTGTTCAAGCCCCAACCATGAGCAAAGGTACCTGTGCTGAAACAAGCAAATGCTGAAGTAGCTGTGATCTAATGAGACACTTGAACAGAGGGAGATGAGAGTGAGGAAGACCCTTGCCCCCAGGGAAGAAGAAGACCTCTGTTCCCAGAGATGAAGATGATCCCAGAGATACATGAAGAGAACCTTTGCTTCTGAACAGTTCATCTTTAAAGTGGTACCCAATTAGCTAAGGAGTGAACCCTCGAAAACAGTTGTGGGGAAAGCTGTAAGTCGAGGGAAGAGACTTTCACATCAAGCAGAGAACCATTTTCCCGGGCGGCTGTTTGCTGTGACATTGAAGCTGCGAGAGAACTGTTTCTTGTGGAGAAGCCTCCATAGCATAGCAAAAGAGACTCCTCTCCCTAAGTGAACTGAAGAAAGACTAAGAGGTGGTAAACTGACTGAAAAAATTCCAAGTTTTGTCTCTTCACATTGTCAGTGGGAGAAAAAAGAAGAGGTGGGGGGAGGAGAAGTGTTCTGAAGGTTTATTCTGAGTCTTATTTTTTTTTTTCTTTTAGTTCTCTTAATAAAGCTTTCTTTATATTCTTTAAAGTTTTGGGCCTGCTTTGCTTTCTCCTAATCCTTATCTCACAGAAGGAAAATAAGTAAGCAATGGATGTGAACCAAAACCATTACAGTCACATACAAAAAAAATCAGGAATAGAAAATACCTGAGGGAAAAAAATCTTGATTTTACATATATAATGAAAAACTTTGATCTGACTATGACTTCTCAAGATGGAAATCATGATGTTGTAAAAGAAAATTTCATAAAAACATCTCAGTATTCAGGAAGAGTAAAGAAAACCAAGCGGTTGGGTAATGTTTAACACAAGAGCCTGTTCATTAAATATGACAAAAATCTGGTAAAATATTTCTTTTTCCTTTCTTAAATCATTAGTGAACAGTAACACGAATATTTCACACCTATATATATATATCAACATATATGTATATATATATCAACATATATTTATATATATTCTCTCTTATTTTTGGTATAGAGAAAAATTTTATTTGGCTTCCTAATAATTTGAATCTGTAATATTCTCTTTTTGCAGGGAAAGCCAGGATCTCCTGGGTCCCCAGGGATGCCAGGAGAACCTGTAAGTACAGATTTGAGTTCTGGATTCTTACAATAGCAAACAAATATTTCAGACACCTAATGTGAGATTTTTCATGCAGATTTATATGTGTGTTTTCTTCTTTCTTAGGGTGAAAGAGGACCTATAGGAGATATAGGCTTCCCTGGTCCAGAAGGCCCACAAGGAAAACCAGTAAGCAATTTTATACTGAATATATATTTTGTTACAAAAAAATGTGTCTTACTTTATCAGAAGTTTATCAGGGTTTCCTTACAAAAGAAAGGACATTACATCTTGCTTTGTGTTAAAGTAGGTAATGTGAAGAACATACAGAGCTGCAGTGCTCAATATTAACCATCCAGAAAAGAATTCCTGGTATTGTGTGATAATAGTTAATGTTACTGAGATGTTCCCTTTAAAGGTCTTATGAGGGTCATTTGGATCTTGCTGACATAAAGGTTCCTCTTGTACTTTTTCCAGGGATATAATATGAACCCAGACACTCAACACAGTCAGTAAAGGATGGGGTGACAGAATAGGTTCTCAGTTTCAGTTTAGATAGAGAAGCGTGTGCTTCATGACTGAATAAACTTTGTGACTCTTCTGTATACAGGTGATGCAACACTGCAGCTGAGGCATTTACTGTGCACTTAGGAGATGTCTAATCTGATCTCTTTATGTAATAAAAGTGTGACAGCAGTGTAGTCAGCACTGTCTGAGCTGGTTTAAAAATCCTAGTTTATATTCTAGAAGGGGCTCAGCAAGGGTAGTGCAGGGCTCATTATCCTCTTGAACCTTGGTGTTTTGGGGATAAGCATAAGAAGCAGACTTTTGCGGCTTGTCAGCACATCTCCATGTTGCACTTCTGCCTTGAAAGGAGACAGTTTCTGTAGCTACAGCAGCAAATTAGCCCAAGGTGCCTAATCTGTGCAAAACTCCACTTTGCAGTATATGAGGAGAAGGAAATATTCCTGATGTCTCTGCTCATGCAAGTCATCCTTTCTCAGTGAAACATCTGTGAGTTTGCTACATGTGCAGATCCATAAATATCCTACTAAATTAAACACTGCCAGAGCATTTATCTTGCAATTATCTGGCATTGTGCAATTGTTAATATAGTCTCTGACATTATTTTGGCCCGTACCAGCTAAGACTCTCAGATCACGCCACATTCCACTCTGGAGGATAATGTGGGCCTGGAACAGTTTCCAGCAGGTGCTATGAATGCAAACACCTTCTTTTGGGAAGGAAATAGCCCAGGAGACCAAAACTGTGCCATGCTACAAGTCCTAAGGCCCAAAGAATGGATCTGGACATGTAATAGTAAGGCATAATCTCTGTAACAGCAGAAGGGTCATTCAGCACCAATGCTAATATCTAGAATAAAAGAAATCTCTCCCGTGGTTGCATTATGATTGGCTGGGACTAAAAAAGTGGATGTACATATCCATAAATATTCCACATTTGCAAAATTTCCCCGTAATTTGTCATTTAAAGTTGGATGCTCATTAAATTTCATGCACATCTTGATGGTCTTTGTATTTCTATATTGTAGCCACACAAACTTCTGCTTCTGCAGCTTCAGAGCATTTACTGATATGGCACTAAACACTGAGATTTACACTTTATATTTTTAAAATACGTAAACATATTAATTTTTTTTTCCTAGGGAATCAATGGAAAAGATGGATTGCCAGGTCCTCCGGTAAGGAAACATGTTTTTGTGTATTTTATTCCTCACAGATACCACAGCTGTTAATCCTAGGCAGTTGCTTTCTGTTCTGCTTATACATGAATACACAACAAAGCTTTTAATTGATAAGTTTATCTTTTTTCAAAAAACATTTTTCAGGGTGCTGTAGGGAGACCAGGAGACAGAGGACCCAAAGGAGAACGTGTAAGTCCCTATTATGATAACTTTTTCTTTTTTTACTGGGCATCTAAATACCTCATCAGCACCTATCTTATAGGCAAAATCAAGAAATTTATTCTCTGTGAACTTGAAGCAGTCACCTAGACATCTAAGAGGTTTAGTCCTAGACGCCACTTTAAAGAACTAGAGTTGAAATGGCTTCTGCATTTAGAGGAAAAACACATTTTATAGACTTTCTAACGCAGCTGGCCTGGACAGTGTAAATTGATCAATAGGTTGAAAACTGGAAAGCAGCTAATCCTGTTGTGTTGTTGTCAGACTTTGCAAAAGCTATGAACTTTCCCTGTTGTCATCTCTTCTATGTCACAAACACAAATCATGTTTTATATAAAACAAGCTTGTCAGGCTTAGGCAGCAGGAATGCCAGTGCAATACCTGACTGCTTCCCAAACTCTTCAGACAGTTCTGTTCATGGTAACAAGATCATGGTGAGCAGGAATGATTATGGGAGGTGAGAGATGAGGTTATATATATATACATATATATATATGAGAGATGGTCTTGTTATAACGTGGCTAAAGTCCTGATGTCCTAATCAGATGGATACTACACTTATTTGATGAATCGGAGAAGTATCTCCCTGTTTAATCTGGAAAAGGAAATGCTGCTTTATGACACTGAAGAGACACGAGGGTTTAACTATTATTACAATTATCCCTTAAAAAATTAACTGTTTGCAACTTTCTGGTTTTGCTTTTAAAGACACAGGCCTGCATCTGTGAGAGAGATTGCAATGATTATGAAAATAAAATCAAGGTTTTTTTGCAGCCATTCTTATTACTGCTGTACAGCATGCTCCTTCAGTTTGAGACCAGCTGTTTTAGTTACAGAAAATAGAAGCATCAAAATTGGAAGGACAGAGTAAAACTCTTCAGGTTTTCTTGTCTAATATAAGAATGTCCTCATTTTAAGCCACCTGGGCTGAAATAATCTTACATATTCTTTGAGTCACTAAACACTGCTGTTATTACTACTTCATAAACCGAGTGACAAACTAGTTGAAAACATGCTTTATACCAATCAGTTTTCAAGTAATTTCAACAGATACAAGTACTAGTGGCTGGCTCATTTATTGCTGTTATCTGCATATCTCAATCACTGACTGTGAACCTGCTGGACTAGAGCAGGGAGAAACCCAGGATAAACAGCAGTTCCTTCTGCACAGAATTTGGAACAGGATAAAATACAAGAGATAGGAGAACACTAGAAAGGAGAAGGGCTGAATAAATCAGCACCTTAGGCAGAGGTCACAAAACACAAATGTCCTGCGTTTTGTACAATTCACAGTGGAGAGTTTTAAGAGGAATCTGGAGGAACATATGACCTAGTTTTATGAATTTTTACAAGGACCTTTTTCAAAACACGAAGAAAACACTGGAGGCAGTTAAACAATGCTTGTTTGAAAAGTTGCTCTAGTACTTGATTTGCCTCCTACACATTGACAGCCTGTAAAACATGGATTGTTTAGAAGAAAAGGATCAGCTTCACACTGCCATAGCACCATGGTTCTAGAAAAACCTGCCTTTTTCTTTATCTCTAGTAGAAGAGCTATCTATACCTACTCTGCAGGGTTATAAACATGAGAACTTATATATCACAGAATTGTAGAAAGGCTTTGGCTGGAAGTTACCTTTAAAGATCATCCAGTTCCAACTACCCTGCCATGGGCAGGGACACCTTTCATGAGACCAGGTTGCTCTAAGCCCCATCCAGCCTGGCCTTAAATATTTCCAGGGTTGGAGCATCCAAAGCTTCTCTGGACAACCTGTTCCAGTGCCTCACCATCCTCACAGTAAAGAATTTCTTCCTGACATCTCATGTAAACCTACTCTCTTTCAATCTAAAGCCATTCCCCCTTGTCCTGTCACTACACTCCCTTGTTAAAAATTCCTCTCCAGCTTCCTCCTTGGCCCCCTTTGGATACTGGAAACAGATTAACTAAGATTTTGTGTAAATGAAGACATAAAATAGTAGGCTTCTAAGGAAAGTGACAGGAAAAATCCTGGTGTGTTTTGCCTGTGTGAGTCTGACCACTTAAATTTTACCTACGCCATAACTGACATTTCTAGATCCTTGTATAAAGGCTAAAATTTTTCTATACTCAATTTCTGTCCTTGAAAAGTGGGTTACAGAGTCAAGCTATTCTTCTTGTCATTGGCTTCAACATCAGAAGTGCAAGAGCACAAAACATATCTCCAGAGACAAGGTTCAGCCTGTAAAATCATCTTCCCTGCATGACTCAGTCTGTTTCTGAAAAGACAAGAATTTTCTCTTTAGCATTCTCAAGTGACTTTTCAGGTTTGTTCCACTATGTGCAATGTTTTTCTTGCTGCTTTTATTTTACCCAGGGAGATCAGGGTATTCCAGGGGACAGAGGTCCGCAGGGTGAACGAGGGAAACCTGGCCCATCAGGAGAAAAAGGGGATGTGGGTCCTGTTGGCCCTCCAGGAGACAGAGGCTATCCAGGATCACCAGGTCATCAAGGTCCCCCAGGTTCACCAGGACCCCCAGGGTTTCCGGTAGGTAAATAAAAGTTTACCTTGGTTGCTTGTGAATTCAGACGGTTATGAAGGTAGCATGGGCTGAGCAGTGGCAATTCAACTGAGCAATACCACAGTATTAGAAAAACTAAGGATTCTCTCAGATAATTTCAGTGTTCAGTTAAGGTGGAAAAAAATACACCCACATGATCAGGCACTTATTTTTAATTATTTTTTAAAACATCTGCTATGGATAAACTTTAATTATTTATTTCTTTAGTTTCTGCATATCAATATGGCTACTCAGTACAGTTAATTTTCCCATTTTCCATAAGATTAAGAGCTAAAGTCTGAGCCTTTGCAACTGGGAAAGAAAAGGAGGCAGCCAAAATTGATTCTCGGTAGAAATCAATATTTAAAAAGACAGTGAAATGCTGCTTGCCAGTTGTAGATATCTTGATTTGTCTGCATGTGCTCACAGGCCCCCACATCCCATGTTATGCGTTCTTTTTTAACCTCAATCAGATAAGGTAAAGCTCTAAAACACATTTCCAGTGAAGTTACTGGTGCTGTGGTTCTGTTCTGGTCAGCTGTGCATCAAAGCAATTAGTCCCCAGGGCAGGTGAGAAGTTGGCAGATTCTGTGCAAAAGGCAAGTAAAGCAGAGGGGTGTCCCTGGACACCCTTACTGTCTTGTGCAAGTTAATTTCCACACTCATCACATCCTGGTCGTCTTGGCAGCTGGGAGTGCCTCTCCTGCTTCATGCCATTAGTGTCTTTATAATATTATAATGTATTTGCAGTAAAGCGGCCTTTGCAGTTAAGTAAATAACACAAATACATTAATACACTTATTTGTTGGTGAAAGGTTTATATTTGTAACGTCAATTAGAGCATTTCTTATTTTTGTAGCATTATAAAGTGTTCTCTGTATGTTCTTTCTGATACATATCAGCTTTCTTTTTCCTCATCAGGCTGATGCAATTTCACTTGAAGAAATAAAAAAATATATCAAACAAGAGGTTCTTAAGGTTTTTGAAGGTAAGAAAAGGAAGTGTTATGCAACTAAATCTGAAATTCTGCTCTAAATTTCTTTATATGTCATTTAACTTATGTTGTACTTAGCAGCTCCCTTGTTTCTATAGCTATGTTTAACAAGTCTACTTTACATGATTCTGTTCAAACAATTAGAAGTTACAGTATCTGTTAACCAGAGTATTTCCTTATGTAAAAGATTAGCATTGAAGAGTAGTCTGCTCCAAATCATAATAGCAAGCATAGGCGTGTATCATTGTAGATACATATACGTGTCATATATTACTGCAGATACATGTTTATCTACAACACACCATTAGGATACTGAAGTATCTTAATACATTCATAGATATACCTAATTGCTTTGCCCACTTAGTGGCTGACTGTCTAAACGAGAGAAAGGCTTGACAGCTTTCAGTGACATAGGTCTAAATTGCTGTGCAGTTTTCTCAGCAAATCTCCCTACTGAGGTCCAGAGCTCCCTATTAGACCACCATCTTCTGGCACAATTTTCGGCAAGTACCAGATTCAGCCAAGGCCTTTGTATTATGTAAGATTTCTTAGATGAGTCCTTACTCTGAGAAGGAAATACATTTCTTCCCCAGCATTCCCTTAAGTCATGGTGGGAAAGCTGGGACTCAGGTGTTTCAGACAAGTGTCTGAAACAAGATTCTGCTTGAACACCCCTTAACAGTAGCTTCTCTTCCGTTGCAAAATGCATTTCTTATGTCTTCAATGTGCTTTACTATTCTGTCACTAATATATGTGGATACTGTAGCAGGTTCTGTTCGTAAACTAGGCAGAAACACCAATTTAGTGTAGTGGGTTTGTTCGCATTTTTTACCTTCTGTGAGATAAGAATTAGGAGGAATACAAAGCAGGCTCTAAACTTAAAGAATATAAAAGAAGTTCATTAACAGAACTAAAAGGAAAAAAAGAATATTAAGGGTCAGAATAAACCTTCAGAACACTTCTCCTCCCCTCATCCTCCCCCCTCCTCCCACTTACAAAAATAAAGACACAAATTTAGGATTATGTCAGTCAGTTTACCACTTCTGTAATAGTCTTTCATCAGTTCACTTAGGGAGAGGAGTCTCTTTTGCCCATGCTATGGGGCTTTTCCACAGTCACAGCACAACAGCCATCTGGGGTGGTTTTCTGTTGGCATGTGTGAGTCCCTTCCCTCGATTTACAGCTTTCCCCACAACCGTTTTTGAGGGTTCAATCTTAGCTAATGTGGTATATTTTAAGGATGAGCTCTTCAAGAGCAAAGGTTCTCTTCATCCACCTCTGAGATCATCTTCATCTCTAGGAAGAGAAGTCTTCTCCTTCCCTGGGAGCAAGGATTTTGACTTCATCACTACCTCTCTCTGTTCAGGTTTCTCATTGGACCACAGTTACTTCAACTTTTGCTTATTTCAACACAAACATCTTTACTCATGGCAATTTGAATGCTCCACCC
>VZTD01002512.1:0-33374 GCA_013397725.1 Rhagologus leucostigma | reverse complement strand
GGAGCAGGGCCGTGGCCCCGGCCCCCGCCCAGGCCTCCGTGGTCAGGCCCAGCCAGGCCCGGGCAGGCCTAGCCCGGCCCCCGCCGGGCCGAGTGGGCAGCCCTGTGACCTGTCCCAGGACCGGAAGCAAGAGAGAGTTCCCGCGTCTCCACGGGATTTATATATGGAAATTTCGGGAAGCACCATTGCTCTAAATAACTGTCCATCAAGTTCAGGTTCAAACCACCACAGATACAAACCATATTTTAGGGATAAAAGAAATCATATAAAGCTTGAGACTTCTTAAACTTTTCAGGCAGTTTTTCACTTTATAACAAGGCTATAGTTTTGTGTATTTTCATCCTTCCCCAGGAGTTCAACGTACTGTGTATTTCAAGAGCAGTTTGTTGAATGCAGTCACCTCCTTTTCCCATTCAAATACAGTGGTAACAAGTATTTAGTCTATTCACAAAAAGAAAGCATTAGAAGGTGCCCTGCCTACAGGGAATAATGGAGTTACGTCTTTATAGCTATTCCATTTGCTACACCTTGCTGGTGTTCCCACAGATCTTCCATTTTTGGCATTGTTTTATTTTGCCTACTTTTTATGACCTTTCTCCTTTTATATTTGATGCCCACTCTTCTCTATTCTGACTTTTTTCTTAAATCCTAAAACTCCACCACAGTAAATACCCACTAAATTGTGGGATGTTTAGGGGTTTAATCTGGTATAAATGCAACAGAGTCAAGGTTACTACCTATTTTATCCCCCTATAAGGAACACTAAAATGTTACCAAGGGCACTTTATCTCACCACCATGAACATTTATATTCTGAAATATCTGCAATTAATAATCTTTGCTGAGCACTTTCAGGTTTTTTACAACTGTTTTCAGGGTTCCAGCACTTTCCAAGAACTGTTTGCGGTATTTAATCTCTACTTTGCAGCTTAATGTGAGTTAGAAACATGTAAGATAGCCCTCCATCAGTGTGTTAAGTACTAATTATTCTGTCTATGTGTTTTAAGTACTTCCATGAACGGGAGCCAGAAGTCATTTGAAATATGGGAATACATTAGTAATAGAGAGTAGTAATAGAAACTTTAATACAAATTCATTCTGATTATTTCAAAGGGTAAAGACTCAGACATGACTCTGAGTTGGAACTGAGGGTCTCAGTGCTTGTTGGAGCATTTAATACCTTGACATTAGGAAGGGTTAAACACCTTACTCCCAGAAACTTTAGCTTGGGCTTTGGGAACTTTTTTTCCTGCTTTTTGCTGGCAGATTTCTTACCCACTTTTTCTTGTGTCTTTAATTAATGAAGAAAGGATGGCTCAATTTGTATCCCAGCTGAAGCTGCCTGCTGCAATGCTTGCCTCCCAATCTCATGGAAAACCAGGGCCCCCAGGAAAAGATGGGTCACCAGGGCCACCAGGAAAGGATGGCTTGCCAGGACCACCAGGAGAACGTGGAGTTCAAGGTAGGAATTCCAAAAAATGGTCCTGTTAGTTGTATCTTGAAATCCTTATACACTTGCTAATGATTATTAAATAAGCCAGGATTACCTATCTAGCTTTCTAATGATTAACTTTTAAACTTATGTACTTATGTTTTTCCAGACCAGATCTAAATATTAACCCATAGTAAATGTGTGGATTTTACTGATTAAAAACTCCTAATTCAGTGCATTTTATTCTAATCAGTTATAAAGTTAATCAATGACAGATATCTAAATCTGACAGAACTACTGTAGCAGTTACTAGTTTTCTACAAGATACCTGAATAAGGAAGAAAAACAATGCCAGCACTCTAGCTATTTAGATCCAGCTTCATATTGAGAGACCACCTTATTTAAGAAAGAAAATTTGATCTCCTAGTTTGATCCTTAGACAATACAGGGCAGCAAAAACTGAAGGCAAATATTCGTCTTTAAGAAGCAGTGAAAACTGGAGTATTACCAAATGAATTCTTCTTACAGTGAGGGAATCTACTATCACAAAAAAAAAAAAATCAGAGTAATGAGTTTTTCACTATACCCCAAACAGTAATTTGTGCATTGCAACGCACTTGGACAGTATAGGACTTGTTTCTCTGAACTGTCTTTTACTGCAAAATTAGCTTTGAGGGATCCAGGTTCATTGTAGTTGTGCTCTACTGCAGAGTCAGCCTTTCAGAGATTAAAAGGAAGAGGCGAACAGACTAAAAGGAAAAAAAATTTATCAATTAATAACATTTTGTGGGTGGGTAATGTGTAATTTGCAGTTTATCTGTAGGTAGTTCTTTATTATCTTTTGTTAGTTTGGTCTGCTCTGGAGTCAGAGCAAGTCAGACTGGAATGAAGAACATGACAGCAAAGCTGAAGATGTGTGGACCCTAAAGCTATCAGAAGAATAAGGACTTACTAACATTGATAAGCGCAAAACCCTGACAGAAGCTTGAAAAATGTGATGTGCTCAGAATGAGAAGAACAAGAATAAAGGATCAAGGAAAACAATAAAAGGCTTAGAATCTTACTACACTGACTTCATCGTTATCTAAATATTCAGATCACTGCAAATAGTCACCTTCAATGTCAGTGCCAGATTGTTCAGTGATGGTGTATGTACTGGATAGTCTCAGAGGTTTCTGGGAAGTGAAACGTTGCACTAGATTTCATTTCCAGCTAGTGAGCACCAAGACTAAAAAATGAGAGCTATGCTTGAAAAAAAAAAAAAAAAAGGCTGCTTTTCTATACTTTATGCTTAAGTAAAATAGTGCCCCATGTACACAGCATTTCAATTTGTTTTACTGATATGCTCAATACTTCTTTTTTATTAGTAAAAGGTAAGCTAAGTGAGAAGCCTTTACTTCTCTGATACATCAAAAGATATATGAAATTACTCTTCCAAGGAAAGAAAACCAGAAGTTTACTTTGCCTCCTTTAAATATTGCTAATAAGACACAGTCCTGTAAGAGGAGCACACTTACAAATACCCTTCATGCCTTCCTCAGTTGTGCCTGTGCATGTTACTGCTTTGTGCCAAGAGTAAAACGAAATTCAAATCTGAGCAGATTGAAAAGTATCCTCTTATATTCCAGCTTGTCTTCAGCCATAAAATACATAGCAAACAAGACTTCTTGGAGAAGCACATTATGTGCATGTGTGGCTAAGCCCATCAAGGTAGCATGCTGTGTGCACAAGTCCTAATACAGACTTGGTATTGACTGATAGACACTTCTTATTATATTTCTCGTTTGGGTGTAGCCCAGACTGCCAACTCCAGGGATTTGCTGTGTGCAGTAACACATGTCTGGGCTGGCAGAGTGAGTCACTTGTCCCACACAGGGAGTGAGAAGAAGTAGATGCTTTTGGCAAGCAATTAACAGGACCTCTGTGAATATGTCCTGTTTGTGATGCTGCATGCAGAGCCTGCTAGAGCCAGCCAGCTGGAAAGGCAGATGCTGCTGTGTGTCTGGGGAGGTGTTTGACTTCATTTGTGCATTCACGAGGGTCCCTCCGTGCACCTTGAGCCTGGTGCCAGTTCCCCTGGAAACTGGTTAGGAATGATTTAGCTGGATTCCAGCAGAATCTACTTCTGCACAGCAAACTAATAGGTAGAGGGTTAGTCCCAGAAGCAGAAAACATAGACGCTAACTTTTGGAAGTGTAGGCATGGTTTTCAAAAAGCATATTAAAAGAATTGCTAGACTCTTATCTATAGTCATTCCCTTCTAAGGAAATTCAGAATTTTTACCTGCTGGCCTTTAGCAAGGTTGTTCATAGTGTTCCTCAGATACTTCCCAGTGGTTCAGGTAGATATAATTTATAGAATGGTCTCATTAGAAATATAGTATGCAAGCAAAATATAACAAAGAATTCAACTTAAATTATGAAAAGCTGATACTCTGAGGCACTGTTACTGGTAAAATGTACATCTCTGTAAGAGAGAACAGAGGGACTTTACTCTGTATGAGTTTTAAGGTATGTTAACATCTCCTAGAGAATTAGAAAGTTTATTTCAAGATTTTACAAACAAGATATAGCAATATCATCTGTCTGCAAGCAGTCAGTCAGCTTGTCATGTGTTAGAGGATCTAGCTCAATTAACTCCACTGACTTAACTGGATTTTTAAAATTGTAATAGTAAGTGAATTTTGATCCATTAGATGAAATGCAACTTGGGATAATTTAGCAATCCAGAGATCCTTTATGTTAATATGACTTGATTTTTTTCTCAGTAGAGAAAAGATTCCATCCTAGTTAAAATTCAGTCTTTCTATCAAATTAAGGAAATCAGTTTTTATAGGTCCTCATAACTTGTGGTAGCCTTGAGGAACCAAACATCACAGCTCAGAAAATAAAAATACCATGCAATGAACAGAGAAAGCTCCTTATCTTTATTGCTAATCTCTGTTGTAAAGTTTATGTGTCTTACTATAATTACTAATTTGTGTGGTGGAAGCACGTTGAAACGTTGGCTGACATCAGGAACCCATTGTAGTGGGTGTTGTCTAGACACAGTCACTCTTCTGAAACAGCTGCACTGGTTTCAAGAGACACCTCCTGTAAAATGTTCTCTGCTGCAGAGGTTGAAGTTAACCTGTTTTACCTTGATTTGAAACTCAGCTGCTGCCTCACAGCTGAGAGAGCTGTAACACACAGAAGGAATTCAGAACGTGCATTGGTGGCTGGATGAGAGGGCTTCGTCTTAACACCATCTCTGCTGCTTTGCAGTCTCTTTAAGAACGCAGAGTATTTGCACAGTGAAACACAGTGGATACTTTGGTCTCATTGTTCCCTGTTTTGGTAATCTCTTTGCCTTGTATTTGTGTTAAAGAACCTCAGATTTCTCTAGATACTTGACATGTTAGTTTCAGGTGCTGCATTGTCCATGCTGATGGAAGAGGGTCTCCATGGTGTAGGTGGAATACCTTCTGTAGCAGGTTAAATACCTTTTACCTCTGAGTTAATGGACATGAACTTGTGTCATTTCCATGTAGAGCCGAGGGTGCTGCGGTAGTGATGCTTTTGACCGTAATGTTTGTGAGGAGCACCAAACTGAGAGCTGAATTCCAGCTGTTACTACTCATCTATGAGCAAAAGCTTATCTGTTTGAACACAGACTTGCTACATACTGCTGCCAAGTGTTTACCATACTGCCCATGTGTTTATAATTGGGTACGTGTTTATAATTACAGAACTTTGGGGTTGCAGAAATCACAACAAAATTTCTGGAAACTGAGTGAAGGGCTCTGCTAAAACAATTACCTTTTGAGTTGAGCAGGTGCCTTTTACTGGAATTGTAATTCTACCAGGAAAAGTAGATAGCAACTTATATGTGCCTTTACATTAAAAACAATAAATCAAAATCTGATTTGTGTGTATGGTAATATTTTCCTTTGACTGTGTATGAGTTTGTCAGTCTAAGCTCAGCAGGAAGGTGATACTATCTTCTGGAGGTATAATCATGGCCCTGCTTCTGAGCAAAATATACCTCATTAAAAATCAAATATTTTCTGCCAGAATTACACATTACATTGTTCACGTTGTTTACGTATAAGTCTGTTTATTAATATCCTTGCATCCTATCAAATAAAGCCTTATTGTTAGACAAGATATTTGGGAATTTTTGTATGAAACTTCAGTGCTAGCAGAACTTACCTGCCACCATGTACAAACTACACCCTTGCATGTGTATTTGGATACAGCCAGTGAAGGTTTACCACTATCCTGGACCATGTATCTGCATTGGCAAGCTGTTCTTTGTCCTGTTGTGAGGTTTTTTTTCCTTATTGTCTTGTATTCCAGTGATGTTTACAGAATCATTCAGTCTATCTCAGTCGTTTCCAGTTACGGTGTGTCAGAGACCTGCAGTAATGCTTATCATGGAGATTGTAAATGTAATATATGGTGCCTGTGATTTCTCTCTCTTCTCCATAACTAAAGAAATGCAACACAAATGATCAGTGGCAGCACTCCTTTGTAAAATTAGAGTTAACTGGGTTTGTAGTGGGAAATGCATTGTAACTGCTGACTGTAAATTAAAAAACATTGAGAAATATAAAATAAATAGGAGTGTAATGGATCCTGTGGTTGTATGATTCAGCTTTTCAAAAGGTAGCAATACTACAGGTTGCACAAGATTTTTCAGAGCAAAGCAACTTGATGTAGTTATAAATACTACTGTGCTCACTGGAGAGTAAATCTAAGATTCAAAATCCAATACAAATACCTACACATTCCTTTTCCTGAGTCTTTATAGCTTGTGTGTGTATATGCCTTGTACAATTTTTCTTAACACAACTCAGTGACCAGAATGCATGATTAATTTAAATTTGGATTTCTGTGAGGTTTTAAACCATTGGTTTCCTTTAGTTATGTTATGTATGGCACTCTGCATGCATTTGGTAATGTTTTTGCCTCACTGTAATTTCCTTGTTGTGGTGCTGAGAGAAGAGTAAGATGATTGATGCTCTGTTTTGAAAGCTGGAATGATTGCAACAGATAACAGACTTTCTACCAAAGTGTATAATGAGCTTGTGTGTAACAGAAGGCTTGAATACTCTGTGTACCATTCCCACTGCATTGTGTCTGTCGTAACAACCCTGAATCCGTACCCACAGCCCTCAGAGTAATTTCCTGCTGGAACATCCTGTGAGGTAGCAGTGTTGCCATAGACCACAGCACACTGACAATACAACCTTTGCCATCCACCTGCCAGTGCCAGTTAATCTTCATGAGACATCAGGTGGATTGACATGGCTGTGCTCTTCCTTTTAATTCAAACTGAGTTACAGTCCTTCACAAGAGGAAGAACTCAATACTTTATAGTATGGCATAGATGATGCTAAAAATTTACTGGTCCCTGAAGCAGGATGATTTTAATTCCAAATGCGACCAGAAATCAGCAAAGTAGTCCTCAACTTTTGTCACCTTACATGCCAGCATCTGAGGTGGTGGGGACAGAAGAGGGTTTCCTTGTAAGCCTTTTTGAAGTAACGGTTTGTGGCAGGTGTCACACTTGTTCCTTTAAAAATGGCTTCATCCTCTCTCCTGCGTAATAAAGATACATCTGTAGATTCTTAACTTGAAATAATAAGGAAAATGTTTTACCAATAGCTACAAGTCCCCTGCTCTAAAGCAGCCAGAGTGTTTCCAACTAATAAAACTTAACTGTTCAAGGAAAAAGAAACAGGGGTTGGGCATGGGTTGCAGCACCTGAGAAGGTGGAAGCTATTTAGATAAATACAAAGCTATGGCCTGTGAAGAAAAATGACTCAAGTATTCAAAATACAATTAGTAATCACATCTTGTTAATGATGCACAGCTACTTGGGTCAAAGTAAGCTTCAAAATCTGCACAAGCTCCAAAGATGCCTCATTCCGTGTGAGGGCAGCTGGGCAACACTGACCAGGGAGTGGGTCTTCTCTCGTATACAAGGGAATGTCTAAGCATAAAACTACCAGTTTACAGTTTAAAAAGTGCAAGTGTAAGGATTTATGCAGAACTGAGAGGGTAAAATCCACATCTGGCTCTTTATTAGAGGAATTTCAGCAAGGTAACTTAAAATCTTGGGGAAAGGTCCAGCTAGTGAACAAAGCAAGAGTCCTTTGACAGAGGATGTAGCAGTTACTGCTAGAAATGCTCGTATTTTCCAGAAGGAATTTATAAACTTAAGAGCTATCTCAGAAAAAAAACCCAAACAGTTTCTGAAAAAGAGAACTGAGCATGTGCTTTCCCAATTATATTTGTCTTGGTAATTTCCTGTCAACAAGATATACAGATCACTACTTAAAAGAGGGTGCTCTTATTTTCATATCTTTATTCTGTATAGGTTATAGAGGACAGAAAGGGGAAAGAGGAGAGCCTGGAATTGGACTGCCTGGTAACCCTGGACCAGCTGGCCCTGCAGGTACAAGTCTCCAGATTTATTTCTGCTATTGTTATTTATGAACTAACAGGCCTTTCTCCTGTTTTTAACACTGGTTTTACACTCCTGCTTTTCCTCCTGAGCTGGGTCATAGCGTGAGGTCAGCCCTACCTGCCTTCTCATGGATGTGCTGGAGTGCAGCTGATGTCGGTGATGAAATGCAGGGCTCTGCACGTGCTCTGGTGAGGACTCTGCTAATTCTACCTTTGTTTTACCAGCTGCTGGCCTGCCAGGCCCACCAGGAACACCAGGCTCACCGGGACCGCAGGGGCCGCCTGGACCCCACGGGAGATGCAATCCAGCAGATTGCTATTACCACGTGTCACAGACTCGCTCACGCTCCAGCAGGAAATAAAAACCTCTCCCCCAGACACTTGGGTTCACGGTCACTTTTCACTCTTCCCAAAAAGTTAATTTAATTTTTGAAATATTTGGTGCATTTTTTTTTTCTCTTGACACTGCATGGTATATAGATAATTTGTAAGGCACGAAGTTGAGCCTTTTTCTGTTATTTGCAGTGTCATAATGATGACATGATGTCATATATTTTCCAGAGTGCATTCCATGTGTTGTTTCTCATATTTATTTTGCTTAGAACAGAAAATAGGCCCAAATAATTTTCATAAACTTCTTTCTTCAAACAAAAAATATTTTATTATAACTTAAGACATTATATATGCCTCCATATGTAAGCTGGCTTTATTTTTCTTGCTGGTGGTGAATTTTAAATGGAAAAAATACATTTCTGAAGTTACAAAGCATACTTGTTCATGACGAATGCAGGACCTGAGCTGGAGTACTGGGAATTCTGTTTAGACTAAACATTCATGTCCCTCGAGAAGGCTCTAGCACACCTTCTGAAAAGGGTCTGCCATGCACCAAGAATGCTGCCTGCAATTTCACAGTCACATCCAAGATGGCAAAGAAGGAAACAAAGATGTGTTTATGATCTCCTCATCCCATCCAGCGATGAGCTTCAGACTGACTGGAAAATCACCAGGTGTAGCTCCAGCAAGTGTCTCTCCTGACCGGATTTTGTCCCAGCTGGAGGCTTTTATGTTCCTTTAGTCATGGTCACATATACCCCAGATGTTAAATGCAAGATGCTGCTCGTGGTGTTCTGGACTGAGAACTGGCACACTTTGCAACCATTTTGTGGACTGAGTAAGGATACTAAGGCCTGTAATCAAGCTACTTTGCCATTAAATCTGCCTACAGCGAAGGCAACCTCTTGCTTTAGAGCAGAGGCTGGTGAGTACATAGTTCAAGAATGGAACTTCACGAGCCTCTAATCTTGGTGGTGGCACTGTTTTCCTCTACCTCCTGAAATATTCACAGGCTGAAATAAGCTTGAGAAGAACACGGAATCTGTAGAGTGCAAAACTCAAAGATCCTATTAACTGGTGGCAGAAAATTTCTTGAGTTCAAGAGAAATTTGGAAAAAAATACAAAACCCTCCTTGAAAGGTGTCCTACTGAGAGCAACAGCATCCAGTTTTCAGGCACTTAGTAAAGGCTACAGGAACAGATGTCAATGATGAACAAAACAGAACAATGTGTAAATTCTGTAGAGCTCAAAGGGTTGAGGCAAAAGAAAAGCTGGAGAAAATTGATCACACAGAGGCTGATTCTTAAAAGGAGGGAGTAAGGGTGGCCAAAATTTCACTTCTGATTATTAGGAAACAGATGATCCTAGGTTAGTCCTGTGAAATTTTGTACAGTGCAATAGAAAGTGAAGGTGCTATGGAGAGAACACAGACATCTATAACCTACAACCTCAAAATGCATCTGTAGTACAAAGCTATACTGAGGGCTCTTACCCCATTGTTAGGAAGTCAGTCACTCTCCCACATCAGGCAGGGAAGTGGTTTTGATGACTTTGTGCTTGAGCACTACTGAGCTGCCAGGGAAATATTCTCAAATTGGAAGTACTGGCTTCCAGAGGAGCTGTTGTGATACATGGATCTGGCTGACTTCTGGGTTTTGCTTAAAAACAGTTAAGGAATGACTGGTGGGAGTCTTTAGCAAAAGATGCACATTGGCATTTGTTCTGAATAGAGTTCCTAGCACTTGCACCCAGAGCAGAAGCAGTTAACCCAGGCAGGTGGGGCACTCAGGACGCTTTCTGAGAGGGAATGCACACATCCCTGACATCTTAGTTGGTTAGATGTTTGGAGGAGAGAAGGTGCTTGCTACAAAACGATGTTATAGGAAACACAGGGATGGAAAGCTGAGAGTAAACACTTGGGACAGGAGAGGGCAGCAGGAATGAGGACAGCAGAAAACCTGTGGCATGAAAATATCCCCTGAAGGAACTGCAGTAAACCCTGCAGCTGGGGACACCTTGGGGGCTCAGGGTGCTTCATCTGTTCCTTGTGAGAATGGGGAGAGGCAGGTCAAAGCCCACTGGTGAACCCAGTCCTCACACCTCCTGTTCTTCTCAGCCCCCTCATTCCTCAGGAGGCAATGGCTGTGCCTTCTCCAGGCCAACATGTCCTCCATTCTGCAGGCAGCAGGCGCCTGTCCCACCACAGTGAAGGTGCATTTGGGACAAGTGGTCCTGCCTGAGCTTAGCTCAACACAAGCTGCTCCCACTCCAGAACTGCTGTGCCCGTGGAGCACGTTTTGGTTTTCTCTGCGGAACTGCTCACCTTTCCAGATCTGGTCCTCAAAGTGCCGAGGCTGTGGAAGTGCTGGGCATAGTGAGGCAGCTTGAAATCGAGCAATGAGGCACTGACTGCTGTGCGGGCCATGGGTCTGCCCACCCAGAGGGTAAAGCCTTGCACCAGCACATGTCTTGGTGTCTAAACATGGACACCAGAGGTGGAACAGCACCCCATCCTGGTTTCCATTCTCTGAGAGGAACTGCTGGTCAGGTATTTTGCGTGAACATTTTCTCTTTTTTTTTCTTTTTTTTTGTTACTTCTCTAGTAATTCCAATATATGTAATAACCTAAACATTTTTTACTTCATGAGTTAATTTTGAACTTCATTTTCTGTGATAATTTTGAAAAGGGTGCTGTCTTGTGGTAGTATTTGCGTGACTTACAGGTTCCCAAGCAGCCCCACCCTGGAAGGCTGTACATAGACCATTGCACCGCATTAGTGGTATCTGTATATTTTGGGGCTTTTAGCTTGCTGAAACCCAGCATCTGTTATCTGCCAGATGCAATTGCTGTATTTTAATTTACTTGAACTTATTGGAAAGCAGAACACTTTTTATATTTGAAGAAGTTTTATTTTTTCATCTATGTTTCCTACAGATGCCTTTTTCTTTTTATAGGCTCAGACATAAAGGTTTTTCTAAAATGTATTTGAACGCTTTCAGTTGATTTGCAGGTAACTTTGGTAGTTATCTTGATGCATTATTTTTATTTTGCTAAAAGCCCACTTTAATTTTCTCATGTGAGAAAACGGGTATTTTTTTATATGGGCTGTCTCAATACCGATTTTAAGATGCCACGGTCTTCACTGGGGTAGAACAGAGTTAATCCCAGCTTAAATTTACTTCACACTGGCTTGCTCCTACTTTGCATTTTTAGAATTGAAAGTGGAATGTAGCTGGAAACATGTTTCTGCATGGTTTTCAGGTTTGGCCCCTGAAATTTCTTTGCAGATTCAGACTGATGTTGTCTTAGCTTTTGGGCAGGAGGCCAGCGAGGGAAGGGGGGTGCTAATCTATTTTTCAATTTGCTTTATTAGTTTTGTATCTGTTTTGAGTGGTTCATGCTGCAGTAAGCGCTGCAAGGAAATAAACACGAAGGATTATTTTTTCCAGTAGCATAAGGTCTTTTATTCTGCTTTGGGTTTATTTATGTGCAACAAGACTGAAAACTGAAATAACTTTGAGAAAATGTTTTAAACCCTTCTTCAAATCTGTCTAAGCTTGATGCTAAGTTCAGGGTCAGACTATTATATTTTACGGCAAGTTGCTTTATCACCTATTAAGAACATGTTTGGATTTTCTTTAATAGCTATGTATACTCAGTTTGCCCAAAGAAAGTAAAGAAACTTGCTAAGAGGGAAGCTTTCCCGAGGCTGCAGCAGACCTCCTGCTGTCCACGTGGTGGAGTGCAAAACATCCTTTCAGTACAAAGGTTACAGCCCAGGCATAACTCGCCCAGCAGCACAAGAGCTGACCCAGCCATGCGTATTCTCACAACACAACAGTCAGTGTTTCTGATTTTGTTCTGAGGCTGACTTTTTTCTATTTTCTGTTTTAAAATCTGTTTAGTTTTTCACGGCAGTATTTGCAGAAATACTGCCTTTCTTGGATAATTATTGTCAGATAATATTGCTAAGACTTTATTTGTGTTTATTACTATATTGCGTTTTGTCTATGTTACAAAAGAATATGTAGTGGTGGCACATCTGACTTTCAGGCATCGTTTATGTCCCCTGCAATGATGTTTGTCTCCAGGGGAGGAGGGACTCACCTATGGTTAGTAAAAACTACAACAGCAGCCTGTGTACGTTTGGGCAGCAGTGCAGCCTGGCAATGTTTTGAGAACTGACATTCTTATCTTAAACTGGATTTGGTTTCAGTGCTGAAAGAACACTGCGATACAGAAACAGGATTGATTCTCCATTCTTCCCTTAATGTTTCATGATTGTGGGTTATGACAGATGTTACATATGCACATCTTTGTTAAATAAGTGGGGTTTTTAATTAATGGATAACCACACAAAATATTTTGGATCTTCTTCTTTTTCAAGGGTGAAATGTTATTTTTAATGTCTATGTACACTCAATTTTTTTCTTTTTTTTCTGAAATGTTTATATGAAAGTCTTGTAAAAACCACACTGGCTAAATGAGCATTTTTTAGAACTTGTTTCTCCAAATAGACAACGTAAAACCAGTCCCTAATTTTGCATTTTACCAGTGGGGTAGAACTGCTGCTCTAATGTGAGATGTTAGAACAAGAAAAGTAACTCAGAAATCAAAACAGTGCTGGTTTGGGGTGTGTTTTCATTGAGTTTTTCATAGTTTCTGGATGTACCAAGGCATGCAAATTTTTCTTGAAATCTGATATGTCCACTACAATTCAATTGTACTGGATGGATGTTTAAATCACCTCCACGCACGTAGGTGGATGTAGGCCACAGAGAACAAGTTTAACCCTGACCTTGTCATGGTTGGTATTTAGGTGGAAAATTCAAGCTTCAGGATACCTTCAGGAAATGTGGTTTTCAAATATTAATTACTAACAAACATTACAGATTCTAGACCCAAATAAGTTTGTAGCTAAAAAGATTGGAGTCTACATGTCTTTTAGCAGTTTTCTTTCTTAGTCTGCTATTCTGTAAACATGAATGCATTTAATTACTTACTGCAGTTTTAATGTAAATGTATTCTGTCTCCAGTCAGAATGTTTGAAGGATTCTCAATGACATACCTTGGTTTTTTGTATTCTTTTATTTCTGAATTATACACAGCTGTCACTGAATGAATCACAGAACATGCCGACTGGTTGCTTCCTTCCTTATATTTTTGGTTTGCAACATTTAAGGTTCAGTTCAATGGAAATGTATTAAGTGGATGAAAAATGGCTTTTTACATTATTATGTGGCCATGTACATCTGAAACAGGATTCTGGATGGAAATGGAAATATTTCACATACTTTCTGTTTGTGGCTCTGTCAAAAATGTCAGCCTTTCCTTCTGTGTCAAATCACAAGAGGGAGGATGCAGCTGCAAACAGGAGAAAGGAGAGACACAAAGCCACTGCAGTGAGCTCTGGGGAGCAGTCAGGGCAGGTTGGCTGAATTTGGAGGGGTTGGATTTTGACTCCACTGAAGTCAGGCTTGTGCTTCCTAGGCCTGGTGAAACTTAAGGCTCTCTAATCTTGAGAAAAAAAACAAACTAAATGCAAAACCTTGGTCTTAATATGTATTTAATATATGGAAATTAATAAATTCTCTGAATGCAGATAGATTTCCTGCCCGAGTAGGAGATAATCACTTTTATTCAAGAAACTGATTCACTGAACTTTAGGGAACTTCAGGAATTTTCATTTTTCTCTTGCTGCCTAACTCTCCCAGGAGTAAAAATGCCGATGACATTTCGAAGGACTCTAGGTAATAATTTGACCACTAACTTGATTTTGTTTCTTCCAATTTCATAGTGACTTCAGCAAGTTTGTTTTGTTCATTGTCTGAAGCCGCCAGGTTTACTCGTCCTTTTGAATGCACAGGCAGCAAGCAAAACAGAACAGAAATAACAAAAGATTGAAGGGAGGGAATAAAAATGAAGCTGTAGCAAATCTTATGGGGTAACATGCCCTACAAAATATAGATATTTCTTCTCTGCTTGTGACCCATGAGCAGAGGAGATGCAGCAACTGCGTTTCTTAAGCATAAAGGAAGCAGAGGCTACATGGCCAAATAATAATACAGTGATGAGCAGGTCAAGCAAACACGTTTCATCCAATTATCTAAGCAATTTAACAACATTTGCAAAAATGCAGCATTTGTACGTGGAGCACAGCTGCGGTGTTCTGCCAGGATGAACTAACACTGTCATCTCTGAAACAAAGGATTTCTTGGGAACCTTGGTTTCTTGTTCCCTCTGTCCTTCAAGTAACCTTCAAAGTACCATCTGTTGACACTTTCCCTTTTTGTAGAAAAACAAATTTTGTTGTAGATCTGTGCTTGGCTCTGGGTAAACTCAGATCATGACTAGGGTATTCAAGACACAAAATGTAGTATAATCCTCCCTAGCCTTGGTTTCATACATCATTTAGGAGCTCCAAATAATGCTCTAGAGCTTCTTTGGCTACAGAGACTTTGGCCTTCATAAAACATTCACAAGATTTTTTGGTAGCAGTTCATATTAAGTTGCTTGAACCCAGTGATGGCTGTGGCAGAAAACTTATATAGAAACTCATATATTAACTCTATGTGTATATAAACCAGAGATGTATAACACAGACATCTCTTTGATGAGTATGTGGCAGCAGTTATGAATACTTTACTAATAGAGTGGTGGTGAATGGTGTTAATCCAGCTGGCCTCTGGTCACTAGCGGGGTGTCCCAAGGCTCAGAATTGAGGTTGGTTCAGTATCTCTTTTAGTGATCTGGATGAGGGGATCGAGGGTACCCTCAGTCAGTTGCAGACAACACCAAGCTGGGTGAGTGTTGATCTGATGGAGGATAGGAAGGCTCTGTAAACTGGGGAATCTGGACAGGCTGGACTGATGGATGCTGAGGACTGCCCCAACCCACATGCAGGACTTTGGCCTTGGCCTTGTTGAACCTCATGAGGTTCCCATGGACTCACTTCTCGAGCCTGTCCATGTCACTCTGCATGGCATCCCTTCTCTCCACTGTGTTGATTGAACCGCACAGCTTGGTGTTGTTGGCAAACTTGCTGAGGGTGCACTCGATCCCACTGTCCATGGCACCAGCAAAGACATTAAGCAGTGCCAGTCCCAATATGGACCTTTGAGGAACTGGTCTCCACTTGGACATTGGGCCAGTGACCCCAACTCTTTGAGTGCAGAAGCGCAGGTCCGTCTGTCAAATCCATGTCTCTTCAGTTTGCAGACAAGGATGTTGTGCAGGACAGTGTCAAATCCTTTGTCCATATAGATGACGTTACTCCCTCTTCCCTCATCCACCACCACTGTAACCCTGTCAGAAGCCCACCAAATTTGTTGGCAGTGCCAGATTAACAGTCAGACTCAATGATCCTGAAGTTCTTGTCCAACCTTAACAAGTCTATGAACTGGTTATCATTACAATTTGCTCTGGGTTCCTGCCTATACTGAAGTAACTGAGGAGCTAAAACATGTATTTATCACACTGCAGTTAAACCTCCAGAACTAGAAGTGGTGACAGATGGGTAAAAGAGATTTTCACTAGTCTTTTGTTCAATAAATCTCACAGAATTTTATGGTCTTGAACCTGAAGGAGATGAGAACAAGATTTACTTGGGATTTCACTGAGATTTCAAGAGCATCTGGTTAGAATTGGTAGCACGCTGACAGTGGCTTGTGAAACCTCCCAGTATCTTTGCACTGTGTCTTCTAAATTTATTTTAAAAGCCTTTTTTTTCTGTATCACCATAGTCAATACATCTTTGTTTTAAATTCATGTTCCCGTCTTTATTTTCGAAATCTTTATTTTATTTGAACGTGCTGTTACTAAAAATCCCGTCTCTGGTATGTTATGGTGCACAGTCTACCACTTGTCAAGAACCTCTTTTCCATTCTTGTGTTAAGATTTGGAATTGAGAATTAGATTAACCTACACATCTCCTAAGGACTTAAAATGGGCCTGAGGATTTTTTCTTCAGTTCTACATTTTAAGTTAAAACTTGTGAGTCAGCTTGAAGGCAGAAAATCTGTCACAATCTTAGGATGTCCACTTACAAAGATTCTGCATTGAATTGACTCTCGGTGTTGAATTTGTTTGATTGTAGTAATTCTTATTTGGGTTTTACATAAGAGTATTTTTGCTCCTACGTGAGTTTCCTTCCATTGTGGAATTTTATGCATTTTTCAGACTATATTTTCTAAAGCACTTCACAATTGTATTTAAATGTGGGGGAGTTTGCTTCTTTTGATTCATATGTTTATGCATTAAATACAGAAAACAGTATTTTCATTCTGTTATCAGGTGAGATTTCTTTCTTTTCAACAGTTTTACACAATTTATAGTCAAAATAAAAGTTTGCTGGTGAAACTAAAGGGTTTTTTACTGGTGTTTTATTTGTTCCACTAGGTAAGGAGTACTTTTGAGGACTATGCCCTAAGTCAGTGAAAATTGACCTAAGTCAAAAGCTTTTGAAAACACCTTTCTGTGTTCCCAAGCCACCCACCTTACGTGGAATCTTCTGGATTTATTCCTCAAGAATGAAATTCTTTGCACTTGCCTATTTTGGTGACTTCTTGTAGTATTAATGTAGGAAATCAGGTTTGCTTTGAGGAAGGTTTAACTACTATTTTTTTCAATAATTCCTTTTGGAGTATACATTATACCAGTACTTTTCCCTTTACTGTTATCTTACAAGTGACATGCAAAATGCAGAGCTCCATGGATCGTGTTATTTCTCTCTGTTGTCTCATGGCAAACAAGTCAAGTGTTTGGAATGTGACCAGACAGTTAAGGGCTAGGAGGAAAAAAATCAGTGCTTAACACAAGTGTGCCAAAGCTTGTATTGGAAAATTTGGATGGCCAATAATGAAAAGAAAGGAAACATCACAGGATAGTTTCATTGTTGTCTTGGAGAGATAATAAACTTCAGAGAGGTAAAGTCAAACCACAAATAGTTTAATTTATACAGAGAGGAACAGAATATCCACATTGCACATTTTCCTCTAAAAACTGAGTATCTAAAAAAGGCAACTTGGGCCATCTAATGGCTGCCTTCTGGCTGTTCTGGCTATCAGTACTGAATGCAACCATACATTAAAAAAAAATTATTTATTTATTTCGGGTTTTTTAATCTTTTATAGGAAACATACATATTTCTAGGAGTTAAAGTTCCCTTGACAGTGGCTACTAGGCTTTTATTTTAATGTCACATAGAAGGAGGCAAGCTGAAATGGGCTTCATGTGAAATTACTAATGCAGCACAAATTGGAGTCAAAAATGAAGAGATTATTCCACATGGGTTATTTGTGAGAACCCAGTGATTGTACCTTTACAGATATTGGCAGCATAAATGGTGCCAGGGATGGTGGGTTTTCATAAGAACCTCCCACCTGGGTTTCTGTGATTGAATTGAGGAGCTGAAGGAGGTTTAGCATATTCTGTACAAGACACACGTACAATGAAGTGTGCATGAAGGGTATGTGCTAGAATTTATTTCATAAGTATGAAAGAATAGCTACAGCTGCAGTAAATAAACTATCCTTTTTTATTTGATGGCTGAAGACATGTTATTTCACTGTACATCATACCTACGAAAAATCACAGAAACTCTTTATTAAACAAAATCAAAAATAAAAATAAAAATAGACAAGTACCTTTTATTCCCCCCAAAAGGAGAAAGAGCCAGAAGGCATCACCTGTGTATTTCTGTAAGCACCATTGTTCCAGCTTGTGTTGCTAAGTACTCCTTGTGGAAGAATTTACAACCACTGTGTTAAAAATACCTTACTGAAACCTTGGTTGAAAGGTTTGTCCGTGCCTGCATTTCTCCTTCATTCGTTGTTTTGTCCTCAGCTGTCTGTGCAGGATGTAAACTGCTGCCGACACGCGGTGGCACTTGGCGCTGCCCACTCAGGGCCCTTTCATGTTCTTTCCTGCTCTCTGTCCCGCCTGCATCCTGCAGGACGCTGGCTCGCAGTACCCGGGAGGGCCAGGAGGGCCGGGGGGACCAGGAACCCCAGGCTGCCCGGCCACCCCAGGGGGACCTCGGTCACCGTCACGGCCTTCCCTGCCGTAGCTGGCTTTGCCTGGCTCACCTGGAAAAGGGAATGCGGGTCTAAACATTGGCAGTATACGAATTGCTTAATTAGCGTTACTGAACCTCCTGTCCTTAAAAGCTGTATCAAGATGGTTTTTCACTGCTCTTAGGGTATTCCCAAGAGGGATGCTGACTTAGAGGGGCAATTTTCCTCTACCAGACACCCAATCTGCGATTACACAGCTACAGCAACGAAATTTAAGTCCCAGTGCTCTCCAGTTGTACTGGTGCAGGTCTGCTGCTGTACAAAGCTCTGCAGGGCACTCGACTCAGCCAACCCTGCTGCCAGTCCCTAGGGCAGGGTAGATGCTACTTGCTACCACAGGGTTTCATTAGCTCTCTGTAAAAAGACATACCAAGAATTTATTTTTATTTTCTACTCAGATGGTTGAGGAAATAGATGTATAGACTGGAACTGCTGAGCACTAAAGTAGTCTGTTACTTCTAAATCTTCAGTGAAGAAAGGATGAACAGTGATTTCAGGAAGCCTCTTCCAGTGATAGATTTCTACAGAAAACACCTCTGAGTTACACAGACATCCTTGGGATCAGTAAATACTAAACTTTGTTTTTCCTTTTTTCACAGAGAGAACAAATTTGACTAGTTCCTCTTGCTATATAAACACAGAAATATGCTGTAGAAATACTGATGGAAATAACAGGTTTATGTTCATTCCCTGGCCACTAGAGGCCAGCTGTGCTTCATCCATCAGCAGGAATCTCTCCTGGAGCCATGTTATATAGCACTGCAATTAATTACCACAGAATTAAAACAATATCCTAAATTATAAGGGGAGATATTGAAGACTCCTGTGCCTGCCAGTAAGATAATCTGGAGGTTACGGCTTTTTTTTGTTTATTTTTTATATATAATTATATGTGTATATAATACATATAAAAGATACATTAAAAGAGGCGAATTTTATTCATGTTTGTGTAATTGCCTCCTTTTTTTAATGCTTGCTTTACATTTTTCCTAATCTTTCTCCACTGAAATAAAGGAGGTGGTAGCTTTTTGCTTTTTAGTTTTCATTTCTGATTTCTGACTGAATCACCACCTATGAAGAAAAAGTTATGAAGCACTGTAATTTGGGAGTTTATTGCTTAATGGACTCATTTTATCTTTTCAAGGCAGATTCAAGTATCAGTTCTGAGTAAATTTTTATTACATCTCTTCTTTATCCTCACCCTCTTATATTTACCTGGAAGACCTCTTGGTCCAGGATAACCTTTCAGTCCTCTGCCTGGCAATCCTCTTTCTCCTCTTTCTCCTGGTTCACCTTAAAGCAAATTCATGAAATATTAGTTACAGTCTGCCTAGAGTATCATTTTCAGGAAACTCGCTTTCAGAAGTGAACAGTTAATAAGCAGAGAATTCAGCTGGCCGTATATATTCTTAGCATTTTTCAATGATGTCCTGACACACATCCTTGTAAAATGTTCAGGATTTGATTGGGTTTTTTCACCCATTTGAGTCATACCCAGAAGGGGACAGGTTGGACAGGGAAAGAAACCAGTAAGTATCACATGAAATGTGTCACAGCCTATATAACAGGAATAAACCAAAGTCCCAGGACTTCAGGATATTTGGAATACAGACTGAGGTTAGTGGCTTCTGCAAAACCATACAAGCTCAGCTAAAAAGTAAAAATTCTTGACTGTTGGTCCTCGAGACAACCAGTGCAGAGGAGAAAAAAGGTGGCTGCGTAGATGACAGTATTTTCTGTTGATATTCACGTAAGACATTGTTTTAGCTTCACGAAATAAATTTTTTCTCATATAATAGTATCATGGAGACTTTCCTTTGGTGGACACCCAGTGTTTCTTCAAGCTCGTATCTTGTTCCAAACCTGAATCATCTTAGTAAGAGAAAGGGGTTTTTTTGTTGCTTGGGTCATAAAATTCAAATTCTGTTCACTGTTTCTATACCATAACACTGTGTATATTCCTAATTGTGAATACCTTACGTCATTTGGGGGTTGTTTGTCTTCTTTCTTTTCATGGAAGTAAAAAGTCACAAGTTTATGCCTAATAATATTTGAATGAGCTTTATTTTTTGCTTCTATACTGTGTTGTACTGTGGTGAGGAAAGTTAGAATAGACTGCTGGGTTTCTGGCTTGCCTAGAAATGGTACAGCAGAAAACAAGGAAGCTGAGCAACGGAACACAAGAGCCAGTACAAAAGTCCAGGTTTTAATAAAAGATGTACATAGGGTACTAGAAGAGGAATCTTATCTCCGAGCTTCAGACTACCTAGTCAACATGGAGATCCCGCCTGTCTTTGTAAATACAGCTACTGCAAGCCCTAGTTCAGGTTACCCATAGGTACTTCTGCTTTTCCCAGCTACGTAACACTGCGGAATAGTGTTTACTCCTGCTTACCCCAAATGTCTCCAACTTTTTATTACTGTTTCTGAACAGAAATAGTCCTTCACTACCCCAGATTGCTCATTAATGTAACTAAATCTCCTTCCTTGAGGCACCTCTTTTTGATTCTACCATTGTTGCTGCTGCTAAAGTCACCGTACCTTTGTATCTTCTGCTGTGCCTCATGGCTACCCTTTGCTGTGTTTTTATCTCCTATTTATTATGACCTTTTTTAAACCATTCTCAGCATCTTCTTCCTGTTCTCTTTTATCACATGTCCAAGTACCCTTTTCCCCTCACTCCAATCTCAAACAACTCTCCAAAGGGATGGTGAAAATTGGTTGATCCCTGTGACTTGTGTGGAACTCTGGTAAGTACCAGGAACTCAGAGTGAAGCACTGAGATTTTTCATGTTGGCTGCCATGTACCATCCTGATAGCTCTTGCACACGAGAACATTCACCACTTCCCTTGTATCTGTAATGGTATTTCAACATTTACTGTAAGGTAACTCGGAATTTGATGACAGTTATTATAGCAAACTAAGTATCGTGCTTGTTTGGGGGTGGGGTTTAAAGCTCTGTTTATTTTTTTCTTTTAATATTAACACAGTGTAGCCTGTTGTGTGTTGAATCAAATTTTGCATACCACATACATCACCGCTGTATTTCTGTTTTTTGTTTCTTCTGCAGATGACATTCCACTGAATTAAAACAGTAACAAAGCTGTTAAGTTTTGCTTTATTTGTATTCTATTCCTTCTCTCAAAGGTTTCCCAGATTTTACTTTCAAATAAATCTTGAATCAAAAGTAAACACTCTACTCCAGCAACAGAACAGCTTTGTGCAGAAAGACAATTTTTAGATAAGACCTACTTTTGAGAAAACAAATATCAAAATCACTGCTGAATAGAAACTAATACATACATGGTAGTCATAAGACTTCGCAGAAATTTCTATCCTGTAATCCTCTGGAGGAGAATAGAACCTCTCAGTCATGAACAGGAGAGATTAACTTAGATCAAAGATTTTGTGTAAAATGTAAGTCAATTTTATTATGGATTTGTCCTTTCCAAAGAATCAATAGACTCTGGCACCTGGTGCAATGTTAAATGGCTCAAGTATTATATGCAAATAAAAAGGTAGATTATTATCAGTCCCTTGTAATGTGATAAACTGGGTGTTCTTAGAAAAGTAGACTAGATTTTAATGAAGGAATCTGACTGCTTACATCAGCCCTTGGGATGGTGAGTCTCGCAGAAGTGAGGTCAACAACCAGGCTGAATGGAGGAAAGAGAATCACTGCTGGAATCACATGTCCTTTTTGTCATCAAATGACTTCTACAATGTGAGAAAGGATGGCATCTGCCCTGAGCTAGAAGTAAGCAGCTGAGTCAGAGTCCTAATCAATAGATTCTCACTCTCATGGATTTTTGAGGTTTTTTGTTTTCCATGTGCTAAAAACCAGATTTCTAAACAGGTCTCGCTACAGCCAGGCCAGTGTGCCCTTTAATCACTGTGGTAACTGACACAAGAGTTACAGCAAACACCTTACATTCTTAACTCAGGATCTTTTTGGGCTTCACATGTGTACAGTCTACATCCACAACATGTAAACCAAGGAAGGGGGGGAAAAACAACAACAACAACAAAAACCACCAAAAAACAAACAACTAAAACCAAAAACCAAAACCGAAACAGTCACCAAGTGAAAGCCAGTTGGAGAATTTCTTACCTTTAGGACCTTTACGACCAATCTCACCGGGGGGACCTTTAAGGCCAGGCAGGCCACGGGGGCCAAGCTGTCCTGGGAAACCATTTTCACCAGCAGGTCCTGGAGCACCTGGTGGCCCTGGTCGGCCAGGAAGACCTGGAGCACCAAATTCTGGCCTCCTTAGGCTGGCTGCCAGCTGAGCTAATTGTTCTGCAATGAGCAGGAGGACAGAGTTAAGAAGTGAAAATGAATGAAGAGATTCCCATGATCATTGAAGAAGAATGTACGTTCTCTGCTACAGGAACTGACGGATTACACTACAGCACCTTCCTTTTGTACATTTCTATTTAAAAAGTTTATTACATATAAGATATTATCTTAGGACTACCGGTGGCAAACTGCATAGGCACACCATGCAGAAAAAACTGCAACGTTTTCTGCAAAATAAATTTAATGTTTATAGGTTGAAATGATTCAAATGTATATAGTTTACTTAGAAATGTCCTTATAATTTTCTATGTCATTTACATTTCAACCATTAGTAAGAAACGTACTCTTTTAAGAGGCAGCAATTTCAGGAGTAAATAGCTCTCTTCATTACTACGTGTTAATCCTGTCAAGATCCATTTTTGCAAGAATGGAAAAGCATGAGGTCAGTTATGTATGCTGCCTGTTAAGTGCAGGCCTTTTTTTCAAAGGAAAGAAACCCTCAAACTTGTGCTTATGAGCTCAGGTTTGATAAATAATTGAACATTTTATGTTGATCTTTTCTTAAGGCAAATCAGTAGAACCTTTGCTCTTAATCAGGCACAGGATCAGCTTGCCATTCCTCAGGACAGTCTATGCTGGATATTCCCCTTTCCTCCTCCCCCTTGCAGGCCACTGCTACAGCAGCATAAAAGCAGTCCTCTTTTTCCAAAATGTTTCTGTTTTAGACTTCAAATCCATCTTCCAAGAATGCTTTAGAAATAACTTTCTCTGGATACAGCCACACACAACTCCATATGACATTTGCTTTGAAGTCTGCAGGACTTGAAAAGACTAGTTATTTTTTCTCCACAGCTGAGAAATATTAAGATGATGTGGGATGGGGTGCAGAGGGAGGTTAGGACCTGAATTAAAATAGGAATTATAGCCAGCAGATATACAAGGAATAGCACTCTTCAGGCAAAGCCTGAGGAGCTGAAATTTACTTACAGTTGTCTTTAAGATTACAAGGTTCCAAGGACCCCCTTGGATTAATTTCTATTCCTATGTTTTTCTCTCTTTTTAATAGGCCAGCATGGACAATTATAGGAGTTTTCAAGAGGGGTGCAATGAAGAGAGTCTAGATTTTCCCCATACCAGTGCCTAATTCTGTTAATTCTGACAGTTCTGAATAAATTCAAGCACCAAATCTGATTTCACTATAATCCTTCTCAATATTATTGTGTCTTTCAAGAGACCACTTTAAAAGGCCTTTTTACCCTGTTGAGCAGAATCAAGAATAGTGACATCTACCAGAAATTTTTTAATCATGAGCAGCAATTTCATTCTGTAAACTCTCAACATTACAGAGGCATAATATCCCAAAAGACATCTTCAATAGCAAGTAGTGAAAAGTTTCTTTTGTGTTTACAGGGCAGCATAAATGTCTCAACTCAGTAAATTCCATGCACCCAACCGTATTAGAAAAGCTTCAGATTTCTGTGTGTGTCAAGAACTCAGAAAATATAATTAGGGTTTTCAGTATCTCTCTATTGCTTTAATTTTAAGGTATATTATCTCCAGAAAGCCTCTCTCTGCACTCCTCTTCTTTTTACGTATTTTGCATAGCTTGTTTGCTGCGATCTAACAGGGAGTATAAAAGGCTAAAAAGCCTTCAGTGAAGCTTGAATACTTTTATGTATGAAAACACAGCAAGTGATTTGAATACAAAATGCATGTATTTCACACAAATACTCTGGTCTATGGCCTGCTTATCACTGCAATAGTGTGGAATCAACAGGTAGTTCAATGACGCTACAAAACATATAAATAAGGGACTTCCTCATACTGTGTTCACATCCGTATGTTGAAAGATTTTCCACCAGGTTCCCTGCTGAGGCCACACAATTTGTTCTGGGTAAGCACAGGGAAAATCTTGGTTGCCTCCACAGAAATAGATGATCCCAATACAAATGCACAAGAAACATCAAATACTTTTTAACCTATTTACCTTGCATGACTCTCATGCAAACCTGCTTAATATGGTGATCGCTTGGTTCTTTTCCCTAGGATTAAAAAAAAAGAGTTTTAATAAAACATTTGATGCCACATTTACATTTTATAAGTGTGCCTGGTGCAAAAAAATGCTGGCCAGTTGTCACAGTTTAACTCCAGTGGCAAGACACCACACAGCTGCTCACACCCACAGCCCACACCCATGGGATGGGGGAAGAAAAAGAAGTTTTATAAACGGAAAGAAGGAGGAGGGGTTGGAAGAAGGGGAAAAGGAAGAAGAAGAAAATAAAATACAAAAAAGACAGTGATAATGCAAGTGATACAAATGAAAGCAGTTGCTCACCACTCCCACAAGTCTTCCCTGGTTACATTGCTGAGCATGATGCCATATGGCATGGGATATCCCTTTGGTCAGTTAGGGTCAGCTCTCCCAGCTGTGTCCCCCCTGCAATTTTTTGTGCACCTCCAGCCTACTCGCTGATGGGGCAGTGTAAGGAGCAGAGGAGGCTTTGATTCTATGCAAACAGTGTTCATGAGTAACTGAAACATCACAGAATGGCTTGGGTTGGAAGGGACCTTCGAAACAATCTAGTTCCAACCCCCCTTCAACATGACCTTGAACCCTTCCAGGGACAGAGCGTCCACAGCTTCCCTGGGTGACCTATTAGTACCTCACCATTCTTGCAGTGAAGAATTTCTTCCTAATATCTAATCTAAATCTATGTTATTTCACTTTTAAGCCATTACCCTTTTTCCTGTTCCCATCAGTGTGCTATAAAGATTATTTTCAGCACAAATCCAAAACATAACCCCATACAAGCCACTATGAAGAACTTTAAACGTATCTAACCAAAAACAATCCATGAGTCACTAAAAGGTGTTCCATCTCCTGCCAGTGCAACTATTCCAGCTGATGTCAACTTAACTAGCAAGGTAAAGCCTGTGAGTGATGCTCCTTTGTATCAAACACGGTTTGGTTTCATGCACACTACAAGGGTGGGGTGGGCATAAGAAAACAGAGCTGAACTGAAAGCTGGGGCCCCAAAGACATAGCTGTGTACAACCCAAGATTGCTCTGTGTCTGATGAGAGGCACACTGTACTTCAGACTACTGTGGTACTTCAGTTTGGCGTGTGTACATGCAAAACAAGGAGTGGTGTGAGTGAGAGATAAAGGTTCAAAAGATACCAATTACATGAAAACAGTTCTTACAGCTGGCCCTTCACTGCCAGGCAGGCCTGGGGCACCCTGTTCTCCCTGCAAGCCTCGCGGTCCAGGTGAGCCTCGTGGCCCTTCCATGCCGGGCAGTCCCCGACTTCCCTCAGGCCCACGGGAACCAGAGTCTCCAGGATTACCAACCTGACAATGAAAGAGAGGAATTTCAATGGACTGCTATAGTAGTGATAGATTCATTCTGACATATCAAAATGGTGACAGGAGCTATTCACAAATGCAAAGAAATGAGTGCTGAAATGCAGTTGTTGAATAGAGTTGTTTTTTTTTTAAATAAGCAACTGGGGTCAGTAGTTGCATGATCTTTAAGAGGTCTGTATTCTTCACTTAAAGGGGAGAAGTGGAAAAATAATTATTCTGTCAAAATAAGTAAATCAGAATTAGTAGTGACATGGTCAAGATGGTTCTCTGCCCTCATGCATGTCAACATAGGATATTTCTAGACATTAGTGCTGCTTAAGGTACAAAAATTCCAGCTCCCTGCTTGCTCCAAATGCCTTCCATGTCCTTCTGTAGAGAGTACCACAGTATGAACCTCTACTGTGTAGCCCCAGGCTGTTGGGGAACACAGATTTTTGCTTTGTTTATTCTGTCAGAGCCAGAGCTAGTTCTAGTGCCCATGCTTGAGTTTGCTGGCAGAGGAGAAGGAACATCCTCACACAAACTGACATTGACAAACTGCCTGAACAGATGCAGTGCCACGATTTCACTCAGGGAAAGGGTAGAAAGAGCTGTTCCTGACCCCTGGGGAATGAAAGGATTGACGTGACTATGTCAATATGTCCACTTAAGTACACTGAGTAAACAAAGCTATAGCTTCTGCTCCAGTAAATTTACTAAGAGTTATTAAATATTATGCAGAGTGAGACCTATGCCAGCAGGCACCTCTGAATTATTGTATTTGGTTTGAGTGGCGACGTTCTGGTAGCAGGGGGTCTACAAGGGTGGCTTCTCTGAGAAGCTGCCATAACCTTCCCCCATGTCCAGCAGAGCCAACGCCAGCCAGCTCCAAGACAGAACTGCTAGCCAATGCCAAGCCAATCAGTGAGGTTAGTAAAGCCTCTGGGATAACATATTTAAGGAGGAAAAAAATATTGCCTAGAAATAATTGCAGCCAGAGAAGAGCACGGTGAGAATATGTGAAATGAACAGCTCTGCAGACACCAAGGTCATTGCAGAAGGAGGGGGAGGAGGTTCTCCCCCATTGTTTTACTTCTCATTATCCTACTCTGACTCTGATTGGTAATAAATCAGTTTGTTTCCCCAAGTCTCTTTTGCCCGTGACCATAACTGGTGAGGGACCTCTCCCTGCCCTTATCTGGGCCCATGAGCTTTTTGTTATATTTTTCTTTCCCTGGCCAGTTGAGGAAGGGAGAGACAGCGTGGCTTTGGTGTACGCCAGATGTCCAGTCAGGGTCAAGCCGCCACAGTTGCTTTCAATACAAGTTAATTTACTTCTATTAATCAATAGTAGTACTAACAAAGAAAAGTAACGTGCAAAAGAATAAAAAAAAAAGCCACGCAACAAAACCCTAAACAAGCAGGGAAAAAAAAATCCTACATACTCATGACTTCCCAAACCTTCTGGGGAGAAAAAAAAAGAGCAACACCCGCTGAAAGAGATGCTGAAGAACCAATTACTCAGCTGTGGTATCAGTTAAATCCACAAGATGGAGCCCTTTCGGTTCCAGCTGTGCTGCATCCCAGACAGCCGATTGCTGTTCCTATCAGAAGAAAACTCAAGAACATGCTTCGATAGATATATTAAGAAGACAGAATAATTGCTTTTATGGACAATACAACCGGGAAGTCATCATTCCTTTCTTCCCCAGCCTGGTGAGTTATCAGGTTCCCAGACAGATTACTTATTCCTGTGAAGGCATTCACTGGGATGACAAGCCCTACAGGGTCTCATCAAGACAAGAGGATTTTAAAAATCTAGGTGGATAAAACTATGGATTTCTCTTCCACTCTATCTCTTCCTCATGTCCCTCATGTAGGATCTTCATCAGCAGTAAACACCCTTTAGCTTGCATTTGCTTTGCCCCAAAGTTACCCAGAACACAAAGAACACAAACACAGGTTTTTTGTTATGCTCAGCCTCAGTTCCCCATAGGCAGAACTGTTGGTATTTTAGTATCACAGCCCATACTGTCAGATGCTGTAACAATCCAACTCTTCAGTGATCCTGAAATAAAAGAATTAGTTCAGCTCTCCAGTTATTTTTTTATGTAACATACAAGATTCTGCTCCTTCCACATCAAAGTTATCATTTTGCAGTAAAACAAAACAAAACAAAAATTAAAAAAAAATATAAAGATAAAATAAAAATTTAAAATAAAAAATAAAAATAAAAATAAAGATTAAATAAAAATAAAATAAAAATAAAAATAAAAACAAAATAAAGGAATCTGGGCCATAAATACTTCTGGTTTCACAGGCATCACAATCCTGCTGCCAGCTTTTTAACAGTGGCATGCAGCCACTGCACTGAGCCTCCTTTCTATCCAACACCTACTGTACAAAGGGTGCATTCATTTTCTTTTAAAAAAAACTTAGTTGGCCAGAAAACTGCTGCTGAATGATGCTTCTCTTTCATGGAGTTAGAATTCAGGAAACCAATTCCTTTTCGAAGCCATTCATTTTAATATTAACTGTATTCAAAATTTAAACAGAAGAAAATCTGTTTAAACACATTCAATTTAACTGTGATAAAGAGCTTAGCGTGTTACTTGCATTTTTCTTTCCTTAAATCAGAAAACCATCTATATGATCTACTAGATCTCTGTATTTCTGTAACAATACTATTCGTTGTACTTACAGCTCCCTTTGCTCCTGGTAATCCCACGTCACCCTAAAAATAAGACAAACTGTATTAAAAGAGAATCTCTGTTACCACAGACATTACAAATGCAGTAAATTTGATGTGATTTTTTTTCACTATAAAAAGACATTTCATGTATTTGGTTGATTCATGCAAAATTGCACCACAAATTAATTATAATTCCTTTGAAAATAAAACCTTTATTTTGAGTGGGTTTTGTACAATTCCTTTCTCAAAAACTTTTCTGTAAGGTGCAAATGAGAAAGTGTGTTTGTTATAATTGTTTTTGTATTGCTTATCTTGGAATCAGACACATGGCTCTAACCTCTCAAACACAGCTACACCACAGGATAATCTTAGACAGCAGATTTCTTGGAAACCTTTAGAGGAAGCATTTTTTTAACCAGGATTTTCTAGTTTCTGAAAAGTGACAGAACTATGGATGTCAGTGCTGTGTTAATGCTGAAAAAATTACAACAGAAACCAGACAAGTGTCTACCTAAAGCTCAGTGAAGAAGCCAAATCCCAGCAAGTTCCTATTTCCATCAATCTTTCTCCTAGCTTGAACAATACCAAAATCCCTCAGTCACCTGACTGAGAATAGCAATCCCACTACTCAGGAATTTTTAGGCATTCTTCTTAACTGGAAAAAAAAAAAAACTTTCAAAATCTTGTAATCACTTGTGAAATAGATTAGTATGAAAATACCAAAGAAACTTAGAGCAGTTTCTGCAAACTGTACTTTCCCAGTTCCTAAATGTCATTGGTGAAATAACTGGTTTCCAGTCAAAGGCCTGTCTGTTAATGAATATGTCATAACTGAAATAGAAATAACTGTTATCCATTTAAAACGGGACTAGCTGGAAGCACAGTTAAACAACCCATAGTATTGCTTGCTGAGAATCCGTACAGTGATTGTAATGCTCAGTTACTGGACATCTAGCTCACTAAGGCTTTCAGAATTGCAGCATGTAGGAAAAAACCACTCATTTCCAGCATACAACCTGGCTACCATTCTTTGAATAGGGAGCAGTTTACTTCCTTTAGGAGGATCAGTTCTGGCTTTGCTGGATGAGGCCCCATGGGAGCCACTGAACCAGAGGGTTTCTCTTTTGGCAGGGAAACAAACCCTCTTTACCACAGGGCACATGACCCAGGCATTACCCCATGTCAATTCACAACATGGCATACTCCTGCAGCATATATATATGTACATATATATATATATATGTAATATCACAGTGTCACAGCCTCTTCCCAGCCCATTTTTCCTCTCCCTAACAGCCAGTTGCAAATCCTATTTCCAAAGAGAAAGTCAATACAAAATATTTCCTTTAAGTGTGAGTCATTAAGGATATTTATTAACACTCCTCCTGTTTCACTTGAATTAAACTAAATTCCTCCTCCTCACTGCCTCAAACACCATGAATTTGTGTCCGTGTATGCATGTATATATATATATTTATAAACAAACAGTCTCTCTATATATACATATCTACCTATACATATATACACAAACACAGACACATCCCTTTCCTTGAAGGCAGTCTGTGCTATACTGTACACGTAACAGAACATGTATATTAACAGTGCTTTCCAAACAGCAGGAATAGAGTAACTAGGCAAATAGAACTGCTGTGCTCTGCAGTGGCCAGTTGGTGTAACACTGAAATGTGCATTTCAATGATGAAAACATAACGCTTGAAGTATTCCAACAATACTTTATGTTTTTAATTTACAATAACAACGTAATATTGTATCAGGTAAAGGAAAAAAGGCGCCTTACTAAGTCACCCTTTTCTCCTCCATCTCCTTCTGCTCCAGGTGCACCCTATATTAAGGAAAGACATACTGTTAGCCTTCAGATTTAGTCAACATTATGTAACATTTGATACTGTGAATTTAAAGTCCCATGATCTCTATCACGACTTACTTGTTCACCCTTAGGTCCTGGTTCACCCACCGAACCCTAAAAGGTTAAAGATTTAAAAAAAAAAAAAAGAAAAAGAAGTATTCAGAATTTCAAACTGCAGGTTCTAAAGAACACTAAATGTTCTTTGATCCTAAATTTCGCATTCATGCAAGAGACTTTTAAAGCTGCAAGTTTTTAAGAATGACAATGAAAGCACTTAAATCTTACTATGTAATTTATGTGACAGACTAAGGCAAGCACTAGTTTGGAACATATTATCCAGCACCACACTGCACAGTACAGATTCTGAGTGTCAAACAGTAGATCTCCGCTTTACATGACAAATGCTCTTGCAGATGCTACTGGTCTGCTCTGAGAATTGGTTAGAAGCTACAAGTAAATAAATCCAGTAAGTGTATCACTTTTTCTAGCACTATTATATATTCCATATTGCTGTAGGCCATACTAGCCCTGCTAATGAGGGATAAGCAGAGATGCGTTCACAAGTACGGTCACAATCTTGTCTTGTGTGCTGTTTAATTCTCAATGTCTTTTAGCAAACTTGCATCTAAAATTTTGATCATTGTAGTCAAAGCGGAAGGGCTTGTATCTTAAAGTTAATATTCCTTTTTAGAAAGAAATTAGATTATGTTTCATCTTAGAATCCTCTAACAAAATGTACCTGTGAGGACAGGCAGGAAATAAGGAGTAATAAATTAATGACCTAATTCATTTCAAACAGAGGTAATTTTTTTCTATAGCAGAATTATTAAATTTGTAGAACACTATATCATTTAGGAAAATCTTTTTGTATTTGTATTCTGTAAGAAAACCAGTCACACCATCCTTTTAATATTCTTTGCAGTCTGTGCATGTTCAAAGATATGCATTCCAAAACTGTGCATGATAATTTTTTCTTGTAAAACAGACAGAGAGGCAGCAGTTTCTCTCCCATTTCAGAGATTCATTTAATTCACGTAAGATACAGGCACACAGACTGGTGTGACTTTTACAAATTTAATGAATTCTGACATGCTCTCATGTCCTTGAAGATGAAGAGCTAATACTAAATTATCCACAAAGCTAAGCAGTATAAATCACAGAACTGTTTAACATTCCGACTTTGTCAAACAACACTGAAACTATTTTGTCTGAAGTGTTCTCAAGATTGCGCCTTGTTAAGGTTTCCCAATTACACAAAAAAGACATTGGTTTCCAACCTAAAATTGTTTCGGGGGTTCTTTTTCTCCCCTTACTCTTGTTTAGAGCAATAAAACTGCCAATAGAGAAGGCTGACATAGAAGAATTTAGTGCTTTTGTGACCCTTGGCCTGCAATGTTTGTATTAGCAAATATAAAAATAATAACTGAAACTATCTGAATCTATTCTACATTGACTCCAAAAATTTCAGTGGAGGCAATAAGGCAAGATGTCAAACTATGAAAATACTCACTTTTATTTACATACTGCCTATCTATTTGCAAAAATCCTTCTCAAATTATACACAAGAATTATTTGGAAAACTGCCTGTCTGCATCATCCAAAACTGTACCAGGGGCTACTTTAACTACCTAGCAGCATAAAGGACCATGTTGCAGTACCAAGGTCTGGTACTTACCTTGGTGCTGTTCAACTAACTAAAATAGACAGAACCCGAGTGTATGAAACCAATCCAAAATACATGAATCAGAAACAGCCTAAGTGGTGAATGCTGGGGTTTGGCCATTATCCGTGTTGTGTGGCATAACCACCCCACACAGTAAGATTCACTGAAGCATAAGCCATTGCTCTTACATTGCTTTGTCCTGCTCTCTTTGCTAGTCTATGTCAGATGTGCGTGATGCACACAGCTCCTTGCCCAAACTAGTGGCAGTCTGGTTCAGGCTCCAAAGGAGGCAAAGGTCTAGGCTGTGACCTCCTTTTCCAACCTAAAAACCCACACAGGGACAGGCTGACATGGTGAGGATTGGTCCACGTGGGCTTGGAAACAGGAACACTGACCCTGCAATTAGTACACGGTATTATGCTTCAATCATTCTTATATCCATCGAATTTTGCCAACTCTCACTTTTACGTATTACTTCAATAAAAACTTCTGCTGGTGTCTTTGGTGGTGATTCATTCTTTAAGTGGTCATCACCTGCATGTAGACAAGATGCCAACAGATAGCACACAATTTTTAACAGCTTTGGGATCAAGAATGACTAATGATATATCAAATTCATGAATTCTATTGGCTTCCGGCTGCTATTTACATCAACTCTTACCATGCGGAAATAGCTAGACAACAGAACTTTATAGGATCCCTGTGTACAAAACCATGAAGTTTTGAAATCAGAAAGGGAAAAAAGGTTACTTCAGCCTAGAACTTACTCATAGAAGGGGTTGACCCAAAGACTAGGGTTAACAGGCTACAGAGACACCTATTTCCAACCTGACAAAACCAGGCCATGCAAAACCAATATATTGTAAGACTGATGCAGTTGCAGAAGCTGAAGGGAAGAGGAAGGTGTCATAGTTTAGCACAACTTGGTTTATAGTTAAGGAGAAATCCACCAGCCATGGAAGTGAATTTTTTACAAGAGGCTGCAGACAGCTTCCTCCAGACCCAACAAAACCAATCAGCTGTCTAATTTGCATACTGACAACTCTGTTAAGCCACTTAAGAAAGCTTGACACACCTCTGTGAACCACATTTAAGAACGAATTAACTCCAGGAAAGCTCTCTTGCTTCCGGCTTTCGGACAGGTAACTGGGGGGCCCGCGCAGCCCGGCGAGGCCAGGCCGCGGCGCGGCTTGGCTAAAATCTCAGCTGCTTCTG
>VZTD01002511.1:1823003-1969607 GCA_013397725.1 Rhagologus leucostigma | reverse complement strand
CACGGAGCCGTGGGCCGTGGCCCGGCCCCTGCCGGGCCGAGCGGGGCGGGGCCCAGCCTGGCCCGCCGGCCGCGCCGGCACCCCGGCCACCTGTCCAAGGGCCGGAAGCAAGAGAGTGGTGTCTGGCCTTGTTCGTACTTAAATGTGTTTTACAGAGGCGTGTTCAGCTTTCTTAAGTGGCTCAACAGAGTTGTGAATATTCAAACTAGCCAATTGATTGGTTTGTCGGGTTTGAAGGAAGTTAGAGCAGCCCCTCGCAAAAACATCACTTCCATAGCTGATGGATTTGTCCTTAACTAAAAACCAAGCTGTGCTAAACCACGACAAATGACCACTGAGATTCTAATATAAAACTACCATTTTCAGCATTACTTTCTAATACATCTGGACTGTAGATATTAGCCTAGGCTTTTAATGTTCTTTTGACCTCTGATTGTACAAATCCTATAACATTAAAATGGTATAGCATTGTAACATCAATAAGTGAAATAACACCTTTCTGTGATTCCACTGAGCTGTGTCAATACATTATTTTAACATGATACTTGAAAAGTTAGTTTGTTGCCTAAAGGAAGTATGTTCCAGCAAGTTTGTGTGCAGCAAACAGCCTAGATATTTTTATTAGTATGTCTACAGAAACAAAGATGATTAGAAATAAATTGCACATTATACGTTCAGGCATTTTTGTGTTGTTTATTTTGCATGAATATTTCATGTTCTGCAGCTCAGTAAGTACACTGGGATTTTCTATTGCTTGTTGTCTCAAACTACATGACAATGCAGTTTGTGTTTTTATACTGGCTTAGAGTGTGCAATGTCTTATAAAGAAGTGCAAAAATATAAAATATTTCAATAATTAAATCACAGAATCATAGAATGGCTTAGGTTGGAAGGGTCCTAAAAGATCATCTAGTCCCAAGCCCCCATGGGGGTGTGCCATGGGAAGACACATCTTTCACTAGACCAGGCTACTCAGAGCTCCATCCAATCTGGCCTTGTTCATTTCCAGAGATGGGGCATCCACAGCTTCTCTGTCAGCCTGTTCCAGTGCCTCACCAACTTCACAGTAAAGAATTTCTTCTTAATCTGTAATCTAAACCTGCCCTATTTCGATTTGAATCTCTTTCCCCTTGTCCTGTGTTCTCTCTTTAGAAGATTATTTGTAGGCTTTTCTAAGTTTGTGTAAGTTAAAAATATGCAAACACACATGCATGAGGTAATGATTAATTAATTCAGCAAAAATATTGATAAAACATCAACTAGCAGACCATTTAGGCTGACTACTTGGCAATTAGTCTCTTCCATGTAGTCAAGTTGAAATACATTATTCTACTTCCTTAAGTGGATACAAGAGAGAGAAAAAATTGCTTTTTCCTGGAAAAAACTACATTTCTCAAAGAGTTTACACTTTTTTTTATTACTTTATAAAACAGACAATTAGTTCAGAAAGCTTTACCTGACATCTCTATACTTTCAAATCTGTATATGTTGGCTTGTAAGCCTCCTATTTGTACTGCACTTTCTTTATAAATGACTCCATATTTTTAAAGAATACAATAACAAAAATTACTAGCTAAGAAATGCTTAAGAATTTGAAACATTGTGGAAAATGAAGAGAAAATCTGCAGGTGATATGTGAGCTCAGTTTTCAGTTTGATGAAGTTCTGTTGTATACATAAGGAACAATTACGTCTCCCTTTACAAAAAGAGTTCTACGTTCCTAAAATGAATAACCTTTGATTTTGAATGAAAAGCAGAACATCTTTATTACTGTATATGATTTCAGCCAAGAAAAATGGCTCATGGGAATTATTTTTCTATCATGCTAAAACTGATATTTTATTCAGAATTATTAGAATTAAAATAAGCTTTACCCTTCCCTGTTAACTTACAGTGTAGCTCAAAATTTTGATAGCTGTGAATTAGGGGCTTGATCTTAGTATTTCAAAGGCAACATCTAGACTGCAAAGTAAATGATAAGAAATAAAGGGAGAAAAGAACATGAAATAGATTGAAGCTGGAGAGAAGCAGAAAATGTACTTTGATTAACTGAAAGGTTAATTACTGAAAGACTTCCTCCACACAGCATACTGTTAATTAGAAAGTCTGAGCAATGTGTGATTTCATTTAACACTATGCAAAAGGCCAACATGACATAGTAAACTGCTTGATTCTTCTTGTGAAACATATGAATTGGCGTTTCATTCTACTCTGGACTAAAAGAAAGCTGGTTTTCCTTTTTTCTCTATTTTTAGTAGACAAGAGACAAGGTTAAAATATGAGAGTTTGGTAGGGATGAGACCAGTTAGATACCATGGATTAGTGTTCTTACCTACCACTGTCACCTTAGCTCTGATCTGTGAAGCACACTGGGCACAGGACAAAACTGTTTTGTACAATAGGGTTTCTCGTCACCTCAAGAGGAATATTATGGTATCTTCTAGAAAGTAGCAAGTCTCCTTGAAACTTACATTTCTTTTCTAACATTTTGAGAAAAGTTTTGTTCTCATAAGAGTGGAAAGTATAATGTTAAAAGTGTTTCACTGTCCTGCTTATGTCTCACCAGAAACTCCTCACTCCTTATGACTTTTGGAAATACTGTAAGCAAACCATCAGCAGCACACATGGGAAGATACTGACAACAAGCAAAATGTGTGTGGACCCTAGAAACCTCACCAAATTTGGAATCTCCTGAGTGTACCTCAGGGACTGAAGGACTATCAAATTCCTGACTTACAAAGAGCTGTAGAAATGGACAGAAAGGACACAATATTGGATAGTGAATTTGAGGGAGTCTGGGACGGAGATCACGAGATTTGAGTCCCCGTTGTTGGTGGACATATACATTTAACAAGGAATTTTGATGGGAAATGTTTTTCATAGGATAATCAAAAAGGTAGACTGGAATTATCAATGTAGTACCAGGCCTAGACAAGGCATAAAACCAAGAATTAGTTATTGTGTCACTGTCTCCCACATTTTGAGCTATGGAGGCAGTACCTTGAAGCTGCTTGATAGTACTGTGAGCAGAAACAGCAACACTTTCAACCATTAGGAAAGAATTCATCTTCTAGTTTTAGTCACCTAAGCATTAGTCATAATCCACGCTGCTTACACAGGTATTCATTATAAAAGTAATTAAATGTATGCTAAGATAGCTGTTTCAGAAAGCTGCTCTGAGTAGGCAAACTATCTCTTTCCATTTACTTCACTTTTTCAAGAGTAAAGTTAGGTAAGGTGACTCCTGTCTTTAGATACTGCTATAGATTTTGAGAAGTCTAGACAAGTAGAACCATTTCCCCCAAATTTTGTTTTAAGCAGGTTGATAGAATCCCATCACAGTAGTAAGCAAAGGAAAATGGAAATAACAAATGCATGGCAAGCAGCATGAGTCAAGTAGGAGGAAAAATGCAAAATCTTCTTAGTGCCGTGCGATTAATTTTCCAAGGATGTGAAAATCCACATTGTCACAGACTAATAATTAGAGACAACTTATTGTTGTTCAAGGACATTTAGCATGACATGTTCTTGTGTAATTACTTTTATTTTTCATTGCAGAGTCAAGATACCCATTCCCATTTATGCTGCTATATGGATAATTCATTAAAATCTACCCAGCACAGGCTAACATTAATTTGAAAAAAATGGCTGCCTCTTCAGCCTAAGAGTTGTTTCTATTTAACTAACCCATGTTAATAGCATTTAACTAAGGAAGAAATAGACCAAGAAATACAAAGTAGTGCAACAAGGAAGATAAGAGAAAATATCTCTCAACCAAAGAAAAGGTCCTCTCAATCCTTCACCTTTGGGACAGAAGTTTTGATACCATCTCGTTTAATATAAGCAAGCCCCAAATAGGATAAAAATAATCTTGGAAAGGAAGAGGACATGATCACTTCCCGTTCCTCTTCAATCCCCAAATCACAGGGCTTAGTCAAAAACTAGACATCTCTCAACAGCTTCTCCTGTAACACACATTGTACACAGTGGCAACTAGCTGGTTAAGTATCTTTTCCCTGTAGTGGCACAAGATTACAAATGAAGCTATAAGTTTCTTTCTCCATACTTCTATCCTTTCACCTAGCTCCACGTGATCTGCAGGACAGTGTGATAATTGGAGAAATAAAAGAAAATGGCATACTGGCAATCAGGTCTGCTTTGGACAACAAAACTACTGAAAAATGTATAAAATTCATAAGTAAACTTGGAGCATTACATAAAAATGCTCTGGACTGGAAAACCACATATATTTTAATCTGAACAGACATAATATTTTTTTAAGTACACCATTTCTGATGGAGTTAAAAAGGAGAAAAAGGTTAGACTAAGAAAGATTTGCCAACAAGACAAACCTACAGTCACAGACATATCTAATTCTCTAAGCTTTTATGATTAATATTTTATGGCCCTCAGTCATCTGCCCAATCTTGAGGAAAAATGTGACACAGCTAAAGAATTTATCTGTATCAAACAGGAGGTAAAATGCAAACTACAATAGAGATGTCATAGTAAAGTATTGAGTTTGCTCACTGTTAGCTGAAACACTGCATGGAGTACTTTATTTGAGCAGCAGAAACAACATTAGCATACACAAGTATGATGGCAAATCCATTAGGAGAAAAATATGATGAATGCTATTTGTAGGAAGGTGTGGGGTTTTTTAACTCTACCTAAGCACTTTATTTTATGCAGTCACTTCATAAAGTAACAACCATTTTCTTTGCTGCAGATTTCTGTAAGAAGTATTTCAAGTTTAACCTATCAACATTTTTGATTTTTCAGCATTAGAAAAAATATTAAAAGGAAATTATTCTTTTTCTACATTCACTGATGAACCTCAACAATGCATCAAGGACCATTTACGATAGTAAAGGCACTTGAGGAGACCATACAATTCAAATAGTTTTGTTAGTGAGTCTGCTTGCATTAGTGAAATGTGAAAATATAAGAACAGAAGGACTGTATTGTGCTCTGTAATAACTTTATCAGTTATGCCGAGGTGTAGCAGGAATGACACATTTGCTTATGGCAAAGAGGAAACAATGAATTTACACAGAAAAAAATATTCGTTATAATTCCGTTAATACATGCCACTCACAAACAGTTGACCATGAATCATCATTTGATGATAATGTAGTGATATATGAGGTTTAAAGACTGGCTGAGCAATCCCTAGGTTAAGTTCCTTGTTTGTCCTGCCTAGACTGTGCTGTGTGACTCAGGTCACAAGGAAATAACTATGTAATTTGCAGACAGTCCAGAGCAAACAATGCTGCAACTCCTTACCAGACTAAAATAAGCCTTGAAAATGAGACTCTGGCCTGTGATAAGCTTCTCTGTACTGTGTCAACTACATGAGAGAAGTGATCAACTTCATCATCATCCCTTTTTATTACAGGATGTTGGTGTGATATTGAGCAGTTCCTGAAAATTGACAAGTCCAAAGACACTAATTCTCTAGGATGGTTATCCTGATATTCAGCCCTTGTGATGGCAGCTGACTCTTTTTACCTTTTCTGTTTTACCGTGTCACAGCATTTCCACTTCCAAAATAGAAGTACTTGTTGAGAGGGATGTTAATGGAGTTCATATAGGTCAATTCCTACATGGAATGGGGCTATAACCAACACTAGAAAAGGTCAGCTGTGGTGGTCTAGCCAAGGCTTGAAAATCTCCAAGGACATTCCACAACTTTCTTGGGTACCCTGTTCCTGTGCTGCCCTGCCCTTCCAGTAGATTTTTCTTGCCCAGGTGCCTAATCTGAAACTCTCAGGCTGTAATCTCTGACATTAGTAGAGAACTAAAGCTACAATTGCATTACCTAGTATTAAATATGAAAAAAAGTCATAAAAACACTTACAACATTTCATTTGTGCCACCAGATGCAGGAACTGAAAACTTCAGTGCAAAGTCATCTTGCAACAGCTCATAAGAAAGACGTGAAAACTCTCCTAGTAGAATGCCTTACCATTTGGAGATCCGAGTCAGAAACTGAAAGACAAGAAATGAAAATGCACTTTTCAAATCTCACCAACTTTATTAGGAACGACCATGGTAATTACTACCAATTTAGATCAATGGGAAAGTTATTCTATTATCTACAATTAAAATGCAAATTATATTCCGTCATCTGTATTTTAGAATCTGATAGTTAATAGTCAGTGTTACCAATGTTCAAGTAAACCCACATCCTCATATCACACACTCAACAGTAATTCAAAATTCATATCTGGGAAGAAATAAGAAGTGCAAAGGAGAAGATAGACGGAAGGCAAATCACAGCTTGAAGTGTGCTATCTCTTAAGATGCCTTATTTGAATGAATATAGCCAGCTGAAAATCTGTCTGTGAATCTCCAATGAATCAGTAATGTTTTCATCGAAAGCAGATCAGATTACCCTGATTTCGAAAGCATTCTTGAAAAACTATAGAAAGGGGAGAGTGCTACAAAAAGTGGAATATCAGGAATTTGACAACATATTTTTTATTGTCCTGTCAGCTGTTCTACAAACTGCAGAAGAAAATGCTTTAAAAAGGATACCTGGGAAGGGAAGGGAAGGGAAGGGAAGGGAAGGGAAGGACATTGGTTCAGGAGCCAACAGATCTAGCTACAGGTGGGTAAAGAACATAGTATTTTTGACAAACTGTTAATCCCTTAATCTGGACAATGTTACCACGTACAGTTTCCTACTCATTAACACCACTATAATTCTGCTGCTAAAATGAAACAAGAATTTTTTTATCCTGTGCTGAAATGAGAAATTACAGTCTCACTTAAAATTATAGTTTTATAACTTCCCTCTGTTGGAATGAAAACAGCATAGGGATGCTGTAGTAAGATAAATGATTCAGCCTGTCCTTTGCCATTAAATCTTTAGTGATGTTACCTGTTAAACACAAAATTTGAGTAGACAGATAGATTACTTCTGTGATTCTTCCACATACTAAAGCACTCCTTGGTCTTCAGAACAAAATGAAGCCTGAGTAGATAGCATAAAACTCCCTTTACAAATAGCCAAGAAAATTGCTTAAGTGATAAATTCTTTTATTACTGTAGACATAAATGATGGTCAATGTTGTATTTGCTTAGACTGTGGGGACCTTAAAGCAGCTATAAAAAGAGAGGTGTTATATGTAGATGATGATGATGATGATGATGAGGTGTTATATGTAGATGATGATGATGATGATGATGATAATAATAATAATAATGCTACAACAAAGAGAGCATGTCAAACCACCAAAATAAAAAAAAATCAGAGCATAATTTGGAAAAGCAAAACTCATGTCTAAATTGCATGCATCCTCAGGCTCTCAGAAATGAAAATCATCTCAGCACTAAGCATTGTAGGGAGTAAAGATTCTTAGAGTGTCAGCTGGTAATAGCCTCATCTCTGGCCATTTATCATGAGGCTGTGCACATGCATACGAGAAAAAAAAGGGGAAAAAGCTGAAAAAATCCAAATCTGCAGAAGTCTAACCCTAGTCACTGAAAAATAATTAATTTATAATTTAAGTCTAATGTCTGACATTTATTTATTGCATTGCTTCCACTATATGACAATAATATTCTCCTTAGAGAATAACAATTTTAGCTCCTGGCTCACATCTCAGAAAGAAGTGACTTCTTATTCAGGAGTTTCTGCTTATGATAGCGGAGTAGGAACAACACAAACTAAATGAATTAAACAGTGAATAGGCCAAAACTATACTGCCTCCCACCCCTATTTTTGTTTTTGGAGAAGGCTGAAAGAAAGATCCTTGGTTTATGCAAATTGCCACACATTTGCTGAAATCACCTTTTTCTGCCATCTCAGAAATTGTTCTTCAGTTTAAGTTTCCCTCCCCCAGATTCACTTTTGATATCAACAGACAAAGAAAAGGAAGGTAAACCATGAATGCTGTTTCTTAATTTCTCTCCAGTTACAGATCAAAAGCTGTTGCTGATTCTTTTTTTAATGTGTATAAGCTACTGAAAATAGTGACACAGAATCATGCCTGGAAATTATTCTTAAATAATTGTTTAAATGGCTTCAATTTTCATATGTTGAATATCCATAATATATTGTCCTCATATTTCTTTGTGCTAAAGGCAGTATCTTATAATTGACATATTATGGCATTCTAGAACTGTATTGGAAGGGTGTTCACACCAGTGTTCTTTCTAATCTATTAAATAATCATACAGGAGATTTTTCTCTTTCTAGTAGTCCTCATGGATGATAGGCAAGCCTCTCCCTGTGCCACATTCTTTCAGTGCTTATTCTTAATACTTTGAAACCTAGCAAGAGGCTTTTGCATGGCACACATCTTCTTTTGTCGTCTGCCAGGAATGAATGCTGGCAGCTGCTCTGAAGCGCATTCATTGAACTTGCACTGTTTCTAGACCAAAGCTCTGCTGGATGTGAGGGACACCGTGCCAAGTCAGCTGGTATTTGTACTAGGCAGCCACTGTTCTTGTTGCCCAGTGTGAACCTCTAGGGCTGCCTAAGGATTTAAGGAAGGAAAGCAGGGGATGGAATGGGGCTGTTTTTACATAGACTCATCTCTTTCAGCAAAGGCTGTTTCTGAAGTGTAAATAGGGGCACATTTTCCAGAGAGATCAAGTATAACTTACAGGAATTTATAAAAGCTTTCCTGAAGATGTTAAACTCAATCTGCCTAGTGAAATCTATGAATCTGTCTAAGTCCCGGAAAATAAAATAAAGAAATAAAAATACATATTATTTTATACTTTTTTTTTTGTTTAAATTTAACAGCTGATATCAGCTTTGATTGTTTTTCACAGCAATAGAGACATTTTCATGTCTGCAAGATGGGCTGGAGTATTTAAAGCCTTACCTGAGTGGTTTAAGGAACTAATTTAACATGAACTCTGATTCTCCTGAACTTCAAAACTGGTCCATATCATAATTTTAAGTACTATTCCTCTTGCATCTGTGAATAAATAAATGCTTGCTAACAGGTATGTGAAAGACTCACCAGTAGAATTTAATAAGATATTAAAAGCTGCACTCACAGTTTTTAAAAACTTTACTTTTACCTTCCATTTTTACTTAAATATATTTTTTAATAGATGTCTACATTGCTTCTTTTTTTCCTGTTTAATTTTATTTTTTGGTATAACAAAGTTTTACACAGCATCTTTATGGTTTTATACTGCAAAAGAATTGCACCTTTCTTCCTAAACAGTGTCTGTCAAAAGACATTTAATCTTCTCAATTATCTATGCTATTCATTTAGTAAGATGAATTTCTAGTAATTGTTATTGCATACTGCATTCAAATAGTAAAGATTTTCATATATGTGTTCAAATCAAACCACTCTGGTTTTCTTTCTCCATTTCAGCAGAAACAAAAACAAGACTATCTATCTATCTATCTATCTATCTATCTATCTATCTATCTATCTATCTATCTATCTGTCTGTCTGTCTGTCTGTCTATCTATCTATCTATCTATCTATCTATCTATCTATCTATCTACCTATCTTTGAGTAGCTAGGTTTGTAGAACAAACTGCTCTTTCTTATTTACTGGGGCAGGAGAAATGATTGCTTTCTGCAGACTGACAAAATTATTCCAGTGTTAATCTTGTGTAAATGTCAGAAGTACCTTCCTGGGAAGCGGGGTGTGGGTGAAGGGGACGTTGAAAATCAGAAACCACTACAAAGCAAATCTGAACCCCTAAACTTTTCCAAAGGACAAACCTTTTTTTTTTTCAAAGTCAATACTTAGAGCCAAGTGAACAGCTATAGTGTTCTGCAGTGCCATACATCTACACACAGGTGTAAGCAACTCACACCATGACATATTGTGCTAGGAAAAGGTCTACATGGCCAGCAAAATCATGTAAAACCAGGTTGGTCTCACAATTGATTTTTTCTTTTCACTCACCTTATGAATGTAATGCTTTCCCCAAATGAACATCTGAAATGATTTTTCACGCTTATACACTTTACTGTGTGACTGTAAAGATATTGTAATATTTTCAGTTTGGCTCTTAAAGAAAAGCTCTCAGTCATATCAATTGAAGCAGTAAACATATTTACATTGACAAAATGTCACCAAAAATTCTTTTACTTAATGATGGCACTTAAAGTTCAGCTTCCTTTGTTTATAAGTTATTTTTATTTTTTATTTTTCATAGTCCTTATAGAAATAAAAGTGAAAAAAAAATTGTAAGAATAAAGACAGGAAAATTAAATTTAGAAGTACCATTGACAGAATAGAAGAATTTTCCTGTATGTTAGAATTTGAGAGATATTGATATGGCTAAATTGTGGCATTATAAAAATTATTTAATTTGGTGCCTTACTTAATGATGTATTTGTGGCATAATTATGATATACAGTTTAAATAGACCAAAAGGTTTTCAGTAATAATGCATAAAGTCTTTTGAACTGAACTTCTAGAAATTGAAAGTGCTTTTTCAATTTATTGACTTTAGTAGATTGTAAGAAATCTATACCCATGTGAGAACATACTAAGAATAAAGTACAACTTGTATGAAAGATTAATGACTTCCTGTTTAATATTTTATCAACCTCTAGAAAATGTGTTGAAAGCTTACAAGTTGTAATTTTGGTTGAAAGAGAGCCAAAAAAAAAGTTTATAATAGTTTTAAAGCAACCTTGGTTTTCAGAAACTCATAAAAGAAAGTGGTTCTTATAATCTTTTGCTTTAATATTTAACTAAAATTCTTTCATCTATAAACACTAGGTGCTCGAGAAAATGACCAATGCATCATTTTTACATTATCACTTCGGAAGGAAAGTGAAGCAGCTTGGTAAGAAATATTTTCTTTGTATTCTGTTATACTGCTTTATGTTAAACTCTTGAAGTATGAATACATCCAAAGCAAAGCAATTTTTTGTTGCCTGAACCACCTGGACGTTTAATGCATCCCTTGACAAAAGAGCATATTGTGCAAAATATAAATTTTTACTGGCTACTGATGAGCCACTTTTGAATGGTTGATTAGACTTCAAATAAACGTTCTCAGCATTTTTCTGAATCTCTCTATTTGTAGGTAGTTTATCGTGCTTTTAAAGACTTCTCCCCACTCTGCAGTCCCCAGATAGTAGCCCAATGATTTAGCTCAAAGGCAGTTATGATTGGATCTCTTGTATGGGACACCCTCTTTGAGACATTTGTGCCAAAACCTTTCCTTCCATAACCTGACATGCATCTTTCCACCGTGCACCCTTCCTCACAACCTTGACTATTCTTTCTCCAGAAAAACTTTGGAAAACTGATCTTTGTTCATTAGTTAGATCCCCATGGAATATCAGACACTTAGAACAGCATTGACATTCTCTCAGTGAATTTTCCCTCTCAGGCACTTCGTGTAAGAGAGATGGAGGGGCATCTCTGTCCCCAGCAAGGAGAACTGCTGAAGGATACTGCTCTGCAAAACCCCACTTCATTGGGAGGACTGGCTCAGTGGGAGGCTTTGCACCAGGCACATCCCGCAGTGCCAGCTTGCTCTGTGAGACGGGCTCGCAGCCCATGTTACATGGTGAGCTGTTCATTCCTGTCCTCACACTGCAAAGCTGCTCTCCCAGTACAGCAAAGGTGGAAGGGCTCTGAGGGCAAAGCACAGTGTATCCTGTGCAGAATACAAAAGAAGGAGAAATGCCGGGAAGATGAGGAGCTGGCAAACACCACACACACTGGATGGCTGGTGGAAGTTGCACAACATGTGTCCACAGAGGGCAGTCACTTTTCCTTAGATTTACAGTCTAAGGTTGGGGCTCTTCTTTCACCTCCAGTTTGGGCTTCTCACTACAACAAACACATTGAGGTGAAGGAGCATGTCCAGCAAAAGACAATGATGCTGGCAAAGGGTCTGGAGCACAAGTCTGATGAGGAGGTGCTGATGGAGCTGAGGTTATTTAGCCTGGAGAAAAAGAGGGTCAGGAGAGGTCTACAACTTGAAAGGAGGGTGTAGCCAGATGGGTGCCAGTCTCTCCTTCCAAGGAACAAGAAATAGAACAAGAGGAAGGAGTATCAGGTTGCTCCAGGAGAGATTTTGATTGGGTATTAAGAAATATTTCTTCACTGAAAGTGTTATCCTTTTCTCTAGGAAAGGTACTTGGCAGCCCTGTATCTCTTACCTTTGTCTTTCCCAAAAGATATGTTAATGAAAGAAAATATACCTACAGACTCTAATTAACATGCATACATACACGTTAACAGGCCATAAGCACAAATTCCACATTTCCTTTATGGAAAGTTCAGTAGGTCTCTTCCGATTTTTTCTTGCCTTCGTAACCCTGCACATCCAACATTTCACTCTGCCCTACACCAGCACACAGCATGAAGAAAGCACACTGGGGAGTCTACCCTCAAGCATTCCAGCAAAATTAAAATGTTTACCATCTTTGTTAACTTTCTTTCTCTCTTTCAGCCCAAGAAAACAGACTGAAATGTCTCTCTCCAATCTAAACTTCTTGAAGTGGAGAACCCTGGCACTCAAGGCATCATCCTGAGTCACTTTTATTCCTTTGTGAACCCAGCAGCTCCGAGAGGAAAGAGACTTCACTCAGTAGCAGGTCCACTGATAGATAGTCTTTTAGTGGGCCTGGCACCTGAACCAAAAATGAGTGTCCAATAGTTTGTATTTCTCTGTCATGTCCAAAAGGACACAAACAACAAATAGGTGTCTGGTATCTACAGTTGCTACAGATGTAATGGATGTTAAATCTCCAGATGTCAGGCAGCACGGCCCTTCCTTGTCTCTGGGTAGTGTCCTCTTTGATGGGCAACCGATAGATGGCAGGATCTGGATGGCACTGGAACCTCAGAGCTGAATCTGTGTCCAACGGAAATATCATGTAAACACTGTCTTGAGTGAGGGCACTATACCCTGTAGCTCCATGCTGGAATGTAGGGAACAGAAGACTCCTCTGGAAAATGGGACAGACTATTGACTTGATCCTTATGCCTTTAGGTGCATCATGCACTGCAATGAGTAGAAAAATCTGTGCTTAATGTGCTCCAAACACATAAATGGGAATGATAGGATGCCGTTTGGGACTGGCAGGCTACCTCTGTCCTTCAGGAACAGTGCCTGAGCATCAGGCAGGATAAGAGCTGCTGGGATGTGAAGGAACAGGTAAACACCAGCCAGGTCCTGCTGTGCACAGCCATGAACCTGGAGGTTAGAGAGCTACAGGCAGCAAAATAGGCATAGGGCAGGTAAGTCTCCTGCTAGGGCAGAGGAACAAACACAGCTTCTGAACTTTCTCAGCTTCTATATAATGGGCACCAAATTCTCACCTTCACGTAAGGAAGCCTCCCTCATTGTCCCAGGCAGGACAGTGGTAGGGAAGTCTTTATTTCTGAGACTCCTGTCACCACCTTAATGGATAAGATTACTGAGGTCATTGCTGCAGACCAACACAAAGGCTCTGAATCCATTGCCACTGCTGTGTCAACGTCAAGAAAAACAAAACCACAATTAGAGCGGAAAAGGACTCCAAGCCTGCAGGCTCATTAGAAACACTGTCACCAGGACAAACAGCACAGCTATTGCTGCTCCAGAAATGACTTCAGATTAGTCCTTCTGACATGACTAATACATAAGTGCATCATGAATTTCATTAAAGTCAGCAAAACTCCTGAATAAAGGCTATTAACATGCACAAGAGTTGGCAAGGGTTGCTCCATGTTTCATATTCTGATGCATCCTGCAGTTCACAGGCTACTCGTGCAAAACTGTCTTTTCAATTTAAATATGTGCTTCATACTGGAGCTATAAAAAATAATTATTGTGGTATCCAGGATGAAGTATACCAATATAAATTTTTGGAAATGTTTCAAATTTCTGAATACACATTTAACAAAGGAATCAACAGTTTATTTAATAATCTAGTAGCTAACATAAAAATTTCTAAATGGCAAATTTGTTGATAGTCCAGATGCAATTATTTTTCCTATTTTTATTACCTTTATTTACTTTCCCACTTTGAGACACAAATAGGACTGAAGTGATTTTTCAAGTTTGGGAACATCCCTGGTCCCAATAGTCAGTAATTTGCTCAATTTATATTGAGAACAGGCAAATAAGCCACAGTGGAAACCACAGCCATATTGCCTTTCTTGTCCAGATGTGAGGGCCAGTAGACTGCATCATGCTTATATTTATGACCTACAAATGTGTATTTCCCATATAGGTCTCAGAGGAACAGAGAGATGATATCCCTGTATGTCAACATCCATCTGGATCCTGTGGCTAGAACTGGATACCACAATGCAGACCCGTGTTATGAAGACTTTTCACTAAAATATTCTTTTGGAATACTTTCAAATTTAATTTCAGACAAGCTTGGAAAATCCATTAATCCTGATATACATAATTTTCACGTAGTTTATATTGCACTGATTAATATTAGGTCAAATATTAAAGTGCTAATTTATACCAATTTCTTAAGCGGATGACACAATAATATATTATCATTGCAGATATTTCACTTAATGAGAATCATGTAGAGTCTTGCAGTTCCCAAGTGAATCTCAGTGAACAGCATAATGACCTAAGAGCTTTCCACTAATTCCTAAGTATCTATACTTATATATCTAGAAAGTCAAAATGCTAAATTCTTATTGATTATAGATATCTCTCACTACCATTGCGAGACAGCTTTACAATTGCATTGTTAAATTCAGAAAAATAATGAAAGCAATGCTATAATTGATGGAAATTTTAAGTCAAAAGTTATCTCATTGTTAAGTAGAGATCACTGAAATATATGTATTTTTCTGTATAAGTCTTTTTACCTGCACCACAGAGCTTCATTTTAGAACTCTACAGTGGACTATTACCCATTTTGGTTGAATATTTAAAGACAAGAGCTAAATAATTGAAGGAAAAAGATGTTAATATAATCAAAAATTTGGTAGTATTAACAGTAAAAATTTGAAGGCTTATTGATCAGTTTCACTAAGAAAAAGGAGGAGATGTAATCTTTATATATAACCTGAAAATCTCTCATGTGTTTACATTAAGGAAAATACATTTGATTTTTAAACCTGAGTATTTTTACGAGATAGGCATTCTTTTAATAACAAAACAGCAAAATATCAGAGCTGATACATGTCTTGGGAAAACTGAGTTCAACAGTTATTGCCTACAGATAATCCATGTCAGGCAGGTCAAGACACTTTACTCTGCTCCCTACTTCAGGGTAACCAAGGTTTTAAAGGAATCCTCTGGGTTGTTGACCTGATGCTTTACAACTATACAGCAGGCATGCTATCCCGAAGAATCCACAAACAGCTTCACATTCTTTATGGGTCAGAACGCGCTTCCGCTATCTTAGAAAACTTAGATTTACAGGGCAGAAGTTCACAGAATGGGAATATAAACTTCCTTAAAAGGAAGTGGGAGAGATCAAAGGCACTGGTCAGCATGCTACAACTCTGGATGGATTTATTGAGAGAAAGTTCTCAGATGCTACCAGCTGCACTTCAAATTACAAATGCAACCAACATAAACAAATAAAACTGCCAACAACTCTTACAGATATAACTGTAAGAAAAAAATCCTTCTTCACCTTCTCCACCTTCAAATCTTTAGCTTTTTGTCTTCGTTAAATCCTTTTGTTGGAAAGTTATGTTGATCAGCTGTAAACCAGGGGTCAGAGCTCTACAAGCAATCAGAAGCTCGAAGCCTCACAGGGGAAGTACGTGTGGAATTTGACAGGTTGTGGCAGTTAGAGGGTATGCAGGCTCTTATTGTAACCCTCAGGCCTTCAACACCATTTCTGAGCATAACATGGCCCTAAAAAGTAGTTAGGTGGCAACATTTTGTGAAATGAAACCCTTAAGACCCCTTCCAAGCATATGAAGCAGCACCAAATACTGAGTTTTCAAGTTTATAGAAACTTCAGTCTATAGAAAAAGAAAGAATCACTATCCTTTAGGGTTGCAGGGGGAATTAATAGATCATGGTCAAACTAACATACAATAGGATGACTAGAAGGGTTTTTGTAAAGCAAACCCAAGAGTTTTTCTTTTTAACTTTCACTTTGTTTAAAGAGAGTTTTAGCTTTTAGTTTATTTTTAAATTTAATTCTGATGCAGTTAAATATGTACATATGCATTAAATTGTGCATATGCATTAAATTGTGCATATGCATCATATAGGCATTATGTATATGCATATACACTTATTAAAAAATAGAAGACTGAATGCAAGTTAAAAAGCCCTTGTTTTCAGTGCTGTCAAAGTAAATGTTTAATTAGAAATATTCTGTGTTGGTTGTTTTGCAAATTTTTTAGTGAAAGAATATCAGAATGCAGTCTATTATAACTACCATATCAGAAGAATTGAGTAAATGACCCATAATTCAAAGCCACAGTACATAATTGCCCAAATTGCTCACAAAGAATGCTGAAACGGACTGTGATCTTTTGAGTCATTTTAGAGGCTAGCATTACCATCAGACTCCTATGTACACTTTATCTTTCTTATGAAATACTAATGTGATTCAACAAAAAGCATCCAAATAAAAGGTTTTGTAAAATCTTAGTGAGAACTTACCAATACAGCAGAAGAATCTTGCCTAATTCAACTGCCACCATCTGTAATTAAGATTTTGGGGCATCGCCCTTAATAATTCAGTTTGTAAAAAATATCAATATGGCTCACAGTAACATTTACTGTATTTTATTACAGGAGAATAGAAAAACGAATTCTGCTAAGATGTATACAGGGCCTGTGTTGTAATCTGTTTGTGCTGGTATTGTTTCCCTGGGATATTCTAGCTAGCCTACTGAATCAAGGCATAGAATTGCAAACAAAGTTTTTTTATTGTGAAAGATTTTTCTTTTTTTCCTCTAGATAATGCTTTTGTTGTGTTTGCCCTATACATAGGCTATGTTGTCTATGTAATTTCTACATGACAAGCAGTTTTGGAGTCATATATTGATCTAGTCTTTCCTGATGAAGCTGTCCTTTTTCTCTTCATTCCCATCACTAAAGTCTAATAGCCTCTTGCCTGCATGAAAGTTGTTCTGAAAGAAAGGAATCAAAAATGCCTCTCTCTGTCAGCATCTTATGGGCTAGGAGGAATTCAGCTCCACAGAGCTCTCTTGGGGAAGAAGGGTTTGTTTCTACCTCCTCTTCACATAGAGGCCTTGTGACAAAAAACATTTCTTCTCGGTGAACCCGCACAATGTCTCCAGTGTATGGCAAGACTCTAGCTCCACATGGGAGCATTCAGTGATTTTGGCAGGAAGTCTTGGAGGAATATGGGTGAGAAAGGGGAAAAAATATTTTTAATATTATATAAACTTCATTAAATCTGAGTAGATTCTCACAAGAGACAATGAAATCATTGCTTCCAGAGAGAAAGTCACTTGTCAAATCATAAAATTTTTCCAATTGTACATAGAAATGTTTGTGGTAATAATCTGTAACAGAAAACATTAAACATGCTAAATATCAGTGTGAGTTTTTTAAAATATGATACCATACAGTTATGAAAAGAAGCTTTAGCTAACTTTGAATCACAAGATTAATATATTCAGTTTAGCAATGGGACATAAATGTATATGTATGTATGTATGTATTATAGCTGTTCACTTTTGGAAACATATGATACTTTCCAACACATAAAACTATATTAAATATATATGTTGTAGCACTTTGTTCCATCTTTTTCAATATTACCCATTCTATATAGCAATAGCTGTAAAAGAATTAAGGAAATTTAATCCTAGAAAACTAAAAAAGTGACACAAACACATTTCACTAAAATACTTGTTGCAAATGAAAAGAATATTTGAAATTAGAATTGGAATGCAACCTTGACATGTATAACAATTCTGGTATGATCGTTGACTTCAACTCAACACTCTCTACTCAGGGAAACAAATGAAAAATCACATACCATGTAATAATTACCTATACTTCAAGCTAAGAAGTACTGGACAAATGATGATAAGAAAAAAAGGCTCTTACATTTTAAGCCATCAGAATTCAGATGCCAGAAGCAAGTTAAAGAACACTGAAGGGAATAATTGACATATAAAAGAAACTGGAATGCTACAGCACTCTAGAGAGAAAAGAGGAAAAACAAATAAAAGGAATTCGGTTTTGATTTAATTCTCAGTTTCTGAAAGACAGCTAATAGACACATAGGCAAGTTAAATATTCCAATATCTTAATATTATAAACAAAATTGGATTGAAAGGTCAGTACTAGTGCTAAAAGCCAAGCAGTCAAAAATTAGGAAATACCTCAACTGTCTCTTCACTCTCTTCACAACTGTGTGTTCACTGTTAGCTCGGCCCCTGGGATATAACTTGTATAACAGCAATCAAGGCACAAGTTATTTTGTTTCCATTTATCCTGAGGAAACAGTGAGTTGCTCTTTAATTCCGTAATTGTTGAACAAGACGCCAGCATGTTCTGCTGCAGATAGGAAGGCTAAGTATTTCCCATGAGGAAAAATGAACATGTTCTCTTAAAGTATATTGCACATTAGTTTCAGTCATGAAACAGGAGCAAACTATAGGATTAGTGAAATGGTGTGGTAGCTCCATCTGCTCAGTCCTTGCTTCTGTTTTGATTGTGCCCCATTTGAGTATGTCTTACCAAAGTTAGGGTAGGACTAGCATTTTATTTAACTCTGTAGAAACATTTATTAGTTAGTAATGCTGTTTAGCCATATAACTTGAAGTAGAGCTAGCAACAAAAAACCCCAAAAGTGTCTCTAGGACTTTAGCCCAGACTACTCACATTCCGTAACATTAAACATAGTATGGTTTAGTTTTAACTCTCCTCTTATTACAAACAAACTATATGAAGACAATCAGCAGCCTTCATTTAATTCTTGATGCTGAACACATACAATTGCTGATAGCTGATGCAAATGATTGGGTTCTCTTAATGTTTTTTCTTGACTTTCATACATCTTAACTTTAGATGAACACTGAAATGAAAAAAATATTAGGCAATTTTTCAAGTGATGTAGTAAGTGGTTTAGAGATATCAGTCTTGAAAATTGTGTTCAACTTATTTTTATCATTCCAAAGTTACTTGGAACATGATATAAATTCAACTGAAATAATAACCACATTTTTCATCTGTATGGGCCCATGCAATGGACCACTAAAATCCCACCAGTCTGAAGAGACATGGAGATGGGTGTTTCGAAATACTGAGTATCCAGAGTGAGGAAAGAAAAATATTTGGTTTTACATCTACGATCACATCCCATCATCTATGAACCTACCAGTGCTAGCATTACTCTCACTAGCTGGTATTAATGCCATATTACAGCTAATGAACAGCACGGTAGCTACTCATGGAAGCAGGACAGAAAAAGCATTCATCACCACTGTGCGGCTTAGTATGACACTTCATGCTGTGCTTTCCCCAAATGCTACGGTAAACTGCAATTCTTCTAAAAGTTATACTGTCATTTTCTCTTTGATAGCCACTCAGGAAAACAAGCACCAGTGATTATTAGCATGACTGCTAATCAATGGTTAATAATGATTGTCTCTGATTACCTGTGTGGCACAGCTTTAGAACACTAAACCTCCAACTACACTGCCAGAGGACAATATAGCCAGACTCAAACATGCCGAGTCTCATGACCATACTTTTTTCTATCTGGCCTAAAGATACATATGAATGCACAGTTTTGTTGCTGGTAAGAAAGGTCTTGATTCTGGAAATTTTGCTTAATTTAATTTGTAACCAGTTAACATTAGCTTTTAATTACTGACTCGTATTGAGAAACAAAGACATGAACTGTCTAAACTCCCCTTCTTCTTGCTGCGCGTTGTGCTCAGTCCGTTCAACCTCCACTGACCCTGCCATTTGTACAAGGCTTCAAAAGTAAAAGTCTCTGCTCTGTACTGGGCTTTATTTAGGCCTGTTCCAGGGAGTGCACATGAAAGAAGACTGGGGATGGCATTATGGTCCTGACAGTTTTTCCTCCTTTTGAAGTGGTCTGGAGCTCAGAATATGAGGCAGTGTGGACCAACACTCAGCTGATAAAGAGAAGGTATTCTTGTGTAGTCACTTTGTCTCAACAAGGAATGTTGAAGTCACATGGGCTGAAAAAACCAGCCTAAATTTTCTTCACTATTTTTTCACTGGATTTCCCAGAAACAGTATCTTGTGAGCAAATCATATACATTTTAGACAACCCACTATTTTCTAGAAAACACTCAGGAAAAGACAGTAATTATAAACCATTATTAAAGGTGCAAGTTTTGTCTGGAAAATATCTTATGTCTGGTTCTGACTCCACTAATGATGGTTTTCCAAAATGCAGAATATTAAGTGACATTTAAAAGTTCAACACTGAGGATGCATATTAAGTGCTTATGCTTGAGCAGTGTAGAGTCATTTTCAGATTGTAGGAGATAAAATAATGGCATATTGTCCAATATTTATGTATTTGTTTGGTGTGTGCTGGGCTACTTGATGGAAAAAATAACTTGGTTGTGGATTTTTTTTTTCAGCTGGTGCAAAAGAGATGCTAATGAAATCTTATCACAGGTGAAACTTTAGTGCAAACTAAGACAGTTGAACTAAAATGTAAGTAAAAAAATTGCTATTTGTATTTTAAAATTTAATGCTAAATACTTGTTTCCTCTGTTTCATTTAGTACTTAATGTTATAAAGGGATTTTTATCCCTGTGGTGACTGCAGTTATGTAAACTAATAAGTTAAATTTCATTCTGGATTCATCCCAGTCATATATATTAAACACTATAGAAATTAATGTAGTAGCATTTTCCATCATGATTGCTGGAGAATATGAAAATCTTTATCTGAAATGACCCTAAAAGTCTCTCCACTTGTTAGCAGATGAATTCTATGAGACATTTGATTACAGCAACACTGATGCAAATGTGGAACAAATGCAAGTGGATTAATGGCTTTAATGACAAGAAGATGACCTTGACTGTAGAAAAAGATTCAAGTGCTACCAAACCCCAGATCTTAAACTTCCTTAATAATGAGAATGTAACTTCAGGCTCAAATCCGATCTTCTTGTTGATTCAGCTCTACTTCTAGATACAATATGATACAAATACAAATCTTGAAAGTCTAGCTGGAACCAATATTTAAATGTTCTTTTTGAAAAATACAATAGAATAAACAGCTCAGTATATTCTTAAAATGGGTTGATAACTTTTTAAGGGAATAAGGAGGCAATATGAAGGACAAAAATAAATAGAATGAAGAATGAGACTGGCAAAAGAATTTAATGCATACGATAAGCACAGTTGGGTTGTAAATTACATGAAGGTAAGGTTTATAACAACTTTCTCATACGAAGCTGTTTAAGATTGAGATGGACCAGTTTAGATCAGCAGTTTTAAGGCTTATCAAGTGCAATATACTGAATTCACTAACATGGGAAATTTTTGTACTTTAACATTTCAGTTCAGTGAGTGAAGGCAATTATAAAGAGATAATATCAGCTAAATTGATTTCTTTTCTGATTTAAAAATGAAGGAACATAAGAACCTGAAGACTGAAAGTAATTTTTATGAAAGTACTTAGTAAGAAAAAGCGTTGAAAAGGAAAATAATACACTTTGAAAAGTTGACCTCAATAAGTCAAATATTTAATTTCTCTGAGGAAAAAATTATGCAGCAAAAAGGGAATACAGTAAGCTGACACTCACTAAAAAGTTTTATGAATACAAAAGCTAATAAATTCAGCCCATAGACAAGAGTAAACCATAAGAAGAGGTATATTTGACTGCTTCAGTAGTAATTTGATGACACTGAAATCAGAAAAGGTCATTCACAAAGTAGAAGCAATCATATATTACTAAAGATGAGTATGAAGACATAGGGCAAGTAGTCATGTAAGGATAAAGTCAGAAAGGTTAAGTAGAGAAAAGAGTTACAGTTCTCTGAGAACATTAAAATTATAGAGGTTAGAGATGATAATAGAGTACATGCTAAGAAGAAGAGAAAAAGAAAGTCTAGTTCTATTACCTATCAGGGAGGGAGAGCATTCAAGCAGACTACTCTGAAAAGTGGAAAAACTAGAGGAACATTTTTTCCTTTGTTTTCAACAGAAAATATTATGACCAGATACTCAACATGCACGCATGAATTAAAAAAAAAAAAAAAGAAGACTATAATTGGAAGGATAGATATTAATACCAAAAGAAAGATAGAACAGATTAAACCCAATTCTAATCAATTATTTAAAGATAAGGATCTGATATTACCCATAAATCCTGGAGGAAAAAAAGACCCAAACTATCTTTGAATTTTTATTCTAAGGTTTTATGGAGATTAGAAAGATCCTTGAAAGAAAGAAAACACTGAGATAAGGCAAAGAAAGACATAATATCTCTCATTAATAAAGGGAGGAAAGGCAATACCTGGGGAATCATAGCTAAAACAGTCTAGTTCTGATGTTTGAGAATATATTAGGAAAAGCATTTAGACATTATTTATATATTTACTTATAGGATAATAAACCACTAAATATACAATATGTATTTCTTTATAAATGTAGATATTGGAACAATCTAATTCCCAACTTTGTGACGAAAGTTATTTTCATAGGTAGAAAAGGAATAGCAGGTGTGGCAGTCCATTGACTTTACATAATCTGATAATATTGTCTTTAAAGGATTTTTATAAGCAAACAGGGGAGAAATAATGGCTTGCTAATAATCCCCTTGAAAGAGATCCTTTTTAAAATAATATCTTCTTGAAGAGCACCTGTCAGTGTTTCTAGCTTAATTATAAATGTGGCATCATGGGAGTCTTGTCTGGCTACCTGGATTCCTTGGCAGAAGTTTTTAATGCGCTTTAGTTTCTGATAATTGAGGAAATGTGACATCTAGTAGACTATTCGTGGCAGCAAGTTAAGCACATATTCTATTTGTAAAATAAATATTTTTTCCCATTTGAAAAATATAAATCTCTTAATTTTTCCTATGACTTGTAGACAAACAGAAGAGCAGTAATTTTTTTGCATTAAAAAAAAATTCTCAACACTTCTAGTACTGTATTATGTATGAGTCAACATCCACTTGGTTTGAAGATCAAATAATCATTTGGTCTTGGTTAGTTCTTACTACTAACATTCAGAAATATTTGTATTCTTATTCCTATAATTTCTAATTGCTCTAGAATGCTAATTTCTTTAGAATGGTTGTGGGAATTAAGCTGATAAATGTTCTAATACTACATCTAAAGAGACCAGAGTTTTTCTCTTCCCCTACTGCTCAGTCTTTTGTGTCTTCAGATTTGCCAGTAAAATTGCCAGTTACGGTCTGTATATCTGTCCATGAGGGAGGAAACGGTGAATGACAAGGAACTGAATATTGGACTGCATGGGGTTATTTGTAAACTGCTAATATTCTAACACTCCTGAACTCTGATGGGTAGCCCTGGACAAATGACTTCAGCCATAATTTTCATAGTCCTGAGCAATACAATGCCATTATTATCAAGTATTCCATACTTGATAATCAACTGATTCCATAAAGTTGCATGTGTTACAATATTAAGTAATGTTTTCTATAGAACTAAAGGCAAATGCGTCCAGAATATTGACTTGTCTAACACTGCTTTTATGTACTGTGATTTAATCTCATAAGAAATCAAAGGCTGTGTTGTGTATCAAAACACAGTCACTTGGAGTGACTTCCTGCTACCCCAGAAAATTATGTGAGGTTGTATGGAATAACCTCCAGGTCCTAGCCATGCCCCTTCCTGGCTACCAAAAAAATTAATGACAAGTTCTGGCCAGAACCAGGACACACAGTACCAGAATGAGGTAATAAAATCACTTTAGAAGGAATCCATATCCAAACGCTTGACTCCTTTGTCGCAGCTGACATTCCTAACCGTCTGCCCAGAGATGAGGCTCCTTGCTATTTGCTAGATTTTAGTGGTTGGTTTGTTTGTTTGCTTTGTTCTTTAACTTATTATTTCTTCTAGCCAATGTATGTTGCGTTATTACACAGCTTTCCCGATTGAGTAGGAAAAATAGAAAATTATTCCATACAGCTTAAACTATAATCTGACAATATAAAATTCCAGAGAATTTGAGGGGCAAAAATATTACTTGCTACAGTTCTGTTACATTTCTTGTTTGGTCAATATGCTCTAGAAAGTTCTAAGTCCTCCAAAAGAAATCCCTCTATTCTGTCAAGTTTTTGGATCTCACATACTGCTGACTAGTTTAGTTTCCAGCATGCTTGGGTTTGGTTTGCTCCAGACCTACATGCAGATGGAATTGCACTTCTTTGGAGCTTGTAGGTCAAATCAGGCACACCCTGTGAGTTTAGACACTTACATGATTAGGTCATCAATAAACTAAACGAGATAAGTTCTTTGTATTTAGGCAACTGTTCTCTGCCTGCATTCTGTTTTAAAAGTTTAAATCCTTTCCTTGGTTTTGAATATTAATCCTTATCTGTGAAATCCTTATCTGTCTAACTGGGTTATTTTGCTCTGAATTAATGGAAAAACTAAACTGTTGTGCTGCAAATGTACCCTGTTGCATATTGTGAGACCACTGGGAAGTTTTTTTAATCTTTTGTTATAGAAGAATTATCACAGAAAATTCTGACTTATTCTATGCATGGGAAAAAGTCTTGTGAGTTCATCTAATTAATTGTAACATGGTTAAGAAGATGACAATGTGTTACAGAAAGCTTAAATGCTTTCAACCTCTCTTTTGAAAGATTAGCAATCACATCTCAGTGTGAGAAAAACAATTCAGGGGGAGACAAACCCTGAAGAGCTCTTGAATATCTAAAAAGACAGGAAATCAATAAGGCCCGTAATTATCGGCACGTAGATTTAATGAAGTGTAAAACTTTGGTGTTACAACAAATTAAAACTCCAGTAATGCCCATGGATAATGAAGAACAGAAAATGATTTAGAAAAAAGTACGATCTTTTCTTTTCTCATACACTTAATTCAGATTTATTTTAATGTAAGAAATAGCTGAAGGAAACTTAAAACAGCAATTTAATGTGAATTTAGGACTTATTATGAAGCAAACCTAAGCACTTTTTAATACTTCCCGAATGAATATAGAATTTTAAACTAGCAACAGGCTTCACTGAAAGAATCTTGCAATTTAATATGAAATGTATTACAGGCAGGTTAATTGGGTTCATTTCATGGAAGCGTATTCTAAATTAGCTAAACATATCTTTTTCTTTTTTTTCTTGACAGAATAAAAGGTCTGAAGCTACTGTCATTGAGCTTGATTCTGAGATGTAGAAGAATCTGACTGATAGCAATGGGAAGTGGGAAGCTGGTAGTTTATACATGGATCACAGGGAATTATCAAAAGCATGTGTTGTCTATGGAGAATGGATCAGATAGCTTTGACAAATATTTGCAGTAGAACTAATGTCCTTCTTGTCTTACTTTATGATTACTGCTGCATAAGCCTTCAATTTATTAAAACTCTTTCCTGTTTTCACGTAAAGCCAGCTTCTGACAGAGATCATATTATTTCCTGTGACACTGTTACACATATATTTCCCTTGTATTCCGCTAAAATTTTACTAATTAATTTAGTTTGATGGATGTTAACACATTGTAGAATTAAAGCTATGAATTTTGAATAGAATATTAGTCACAACTTATTTTATCCATGCGTCTTCTCTATACATACAATCGGTCTACCTGCACAATGATACCTAAATAGTAAAATTTAATTAGGTAAAGCACACCTGGTACATCACAGAAGTAGTTATAGACCTTAGGTTATCTAAATACTATCTAAGAAACAGAATGGCACAATTAAAAGACATATGCATTTAGCTATCAATTTAAGTAAATTGTCATAGTAGGGAAACATTAGAATTTGTGTCCAGGTAGAAAACATAAGCTCTTAGAATAAAGTATGCAAAACTCCTCAGTATTTAAATAATAGCCTGTAGAGGGTCTGCATAGTCTTCACACAGGAATCTCACCTGTACATATTTAATCTATGTCCTCAGTTTTGATTCAGGACACTTTGGTTGATTATCATTCTCCCATGAGGGCTGAGAAATGCCCTCCCGGTGATGGCTGCTGTCCGTGTTTTTTCTCAGTGACTGCTTGCTAAACCCTTGGCAGAACCCTATTTGCCCATTGGCAGCTTGGTTTTCTGTCAGGCTTCAAAACAAAGCAAAAGAAAGCATCTCTTGGGCAGCTATTTCCCCTTACACATGGGAAAAAGGCAGAGAGAGAGGTAAAAATGATGATGAGCTGAATTTGACCTGAAGCCAGGCTGGAACATGTGTTTGGTGGTCTTCCAAGCATATTGAGAAGATGACAACTAAACACTGTAATTATAAAGATCAATATTCTTAGAATATCTTGTTATTTTTATGCCTAATTTTTTGACATTTTAAATACCTAAAATAGGTTAAATGCAAAACCAGAAATCACAACCAACAATAAAATATTTGAGGATGTATAGAGAGAAACCGTTCTGCTTGCACCACCTCTTAATCAATATCTGCTGTGGGGTTTGAAACTACTTAATTCTGACAGAAACCTGAGGGACATTAGAGATGGGAGAGAAGCCAAAAATAAATCACTGCTGATCGCAACAAAAATCTATTCCTGTGGAAAACCTACTTTTTTCTTCCAAGATATAGGCTTTATGAATGGAAATTGCCTAACCAAAAGCATGTAAACCCCAAAGTTACATGGTGCAATTCCTATCAAGTCAGATTTACAATAAGAATAGAGTCTTTTTCTGATCTTCTTTAGGTGGAAAATTCACATTAAACATCAGTCTGCTACTTGCCTGAAGCTTTTCCTCCAGAGCCAGCATTGGATGTCTCTATATATCCTATCCTATGGTAGACCTTATACTTTACTTTGAATTCATAATATAGAAATAGCAAGAGAAAATTTTGGTTGCTTTTGTTGTTGTTGTTGTTGTTGTTATATTTCATCATTCGTAATATACATTCTATGGCAAACCATAGCTCAAGAAAAATGTTAAATCTGAAATGGCTGATTCAGGCGTGGACAGTGATTACCTATTATCTAGAAACAATAAAATAGAATAGACTTTATATTTACGTATTTGGAAGACTTAATAAATGAAACAACTCATTCCCAAAATTTTGCTGGAGAAAGGGGGCACTTGCCATATGTTAGATAATCTGTCTATGTATTTAATTCAGAAAACACAGATAATTTTCTAGAATGTAATTTGATAAAAAATCAAGGATTCAGAACTATCAATAATATTGATATTTAGATAGACATATAAAATTAGAATAGAGCTGTGTCTGATTAAAAACAAAGGGATTGGATGAATCTAAACAAATTATCTGGCCTAAAACGTAAGAAGGTAGGTGTCTGACCATGGACACAACCTGACCAGTCCTTGCTCTCTGACAGTTGCCAGATAGAGAAAGTTCTAACATAAAGAGTTATTTTCTGCAGGAAAGATAAAAAAATGTCAAGTCTTAACTTATTTTTGCACATATCATATTATTTATTCTAATATTTCTGTGGGGTTTTTTTCCTCAATAAGCATGAAAACTAAATATTCCTATTAGTTTTTTTTTTAAAAAGGGGTGCTTCCTATTTCCCTCATCCTCATAGATATTATAATTACAAAGTATCCCAGGGAATGCGTCCTGTTTATTTATCTGTCACTAATAAAATACAATTCTATTAAAAAACACAGAAGTATGGAGCAAGTCAGTGTGGGAACCAAGAGAGTTTTGGAAAAACAAAAAAAAAGTGTGTAGATCTTCTTGGTCAGAAGTTTTGCACATTTTCTTTCTCCTTTATTTTGTCTTCATTGTGTTTGAGACATTTGCTTCCATCTGGGCTCATGCAGAAACATATTCATTTCATAGCACACAGAGATGCATTTTAATTGATTTAAAAACAGTCACCAGCACTTATTAGCCTTCAATTACTTTGCTTGCCTCTTATGTAAAACTTTTATTGCTGTTTCCTTTTTAATACACTGATCATAAAAAGAGGACTTGTTTTTTGTCCCAAGAGGACTTGTTGTTAATACTTAAGAGGACTTGGTTTTTGTTCCAAGTCTGCCTGTAAGTTTCATCACTGTGTCTTTCTCAGTCTCATCATTTCTACAGCTGTTCAACTTATACTCCATGTTGTCCAGGGTGCAGGTGCCCTGGCACTGGCAGCGGAACCTGTGGGGGCCTCTGTGAGGAGACAGCTGAGGTGGTGGCTCCTTGGGGAAATTTATTTAAGATGGGAAAAAACACCAGTGAGCACAGTGAAGAAAAACCCCTGGGAAAGGGAACAAGAGGAAACTTGTTCTTTGGTCAGAGAAGGAGATACTCTGGGTGTTGGAGCAGAGGAAAATTGTGACCAGGAAGGAACAGAAGAGGAGATCTGTTAAGGACTGACCACAACCCCCATTCCACATGCCCCTGCAACTCTTGGAGTAGGATGTGTTGGAGCTGGAAATGAAGGAGTGGAATTCAGAACCGAGCCTATGAAAGAGGGAGGAAAGTGACATTTTGATGGTTTTGTTCTTGTTTCTCACTACCCTAATCTTTTGTAATTCACCTTAAATTAAATTAATTTTCCCCAAATTGAGTCAGTTGTCATGAAGGTACTTGATAAGCTGTCTTCCTGTCTTTATCTGGATCCATCAACTTTCTAGTGGCATTTTGTCCCCCTGTGTCACAGGAAAAGAACATGTGAGTGGCTGGATGAGCTTTTGGCTGTCAGCCAGGGTTAACCCACTACACACATTTACCTCTTTCCTAAAATTTTTCTTATGCTATCCTTTGTCTACCCTTCTCAGTCTATCTCTAAGTTTTATTCTACTTTGGATCTTGCATTTATTTATAAAGATAATAACTGGATATTTGTGGTTTGTTTTCAGCTCTACAGGAATTTGTTGCTGCACTTTTTGCTTGAACTGATAAAAATTATTTTTTCGAGATCCTTCCTTATGAGCGTCCGCCATCTTGTGATCAATCTAATCCAGATCCAGCAGTAAATGAACAGAAAGATGTTCATATAAAAAAGATGGTAACAGAAACATACCTGCATATCCAAAAGCAGTCTGCCTGAAACACATGGAATGCTAAGGAAATTATTCTGTTAAATTGAAAGGAACTGTCAACTTCGACTCTGATAAAATGAAGATTTTTATTGCATCACATTGCTGTACATAGAAGTTGCTCTAGCCCCTGGACTGACTTTGTGATCTGCAGGAAGTCTGTGTCAATCCCAAATCCTGACTTTTTTGACCTGCATTTTTCAGAGTACCTTGTCTGGGAAACTTCTTGTACACTCTTTTATTTGTCAGAGCAAAAGCAAGATACTTGGATAACATTTGCTCAGATAACAGATCATAAAACTGCCCTACATTACACAAGCATTTTAATGTTTTTCTGGTATGAGCAATTTCATTAAGTCTTCATTGAGATTCGAGAGCACATTTAACAAATGTGACAAGTGATTTTATGTAGAAATGACAGTAAACCATTGTAGGGTCTGTTTGTAACCAGCCTTTAAATATATAGTTAACACTGACGTTCACAAGTCCATAGGTATAAGTAGTAATTTTCTATTGTTTGTTTTGCAACAACTATTTGCTAATGTATTTGAACCAAACTGTTCTGTGATCCTAACTGAGAGAAAGATGTAAAGTCCAGTTCAATTGCATGTTTTCCTAGCATACAGAAACATAAATAGGTCAGATGGTGGAAATTTAATATATGAATTCCCCAGACATCGAGGTCAAGAGAAGTTTTATCTGAAAAAGACAAATGGTATTATGTTCTTAAAAGAATTTTTTTTTATACAAGTTTTCAAATGATGAAGCTTAATAGGTGATCCCTAATAATTTTTCATTGTAGAGCATACAATTCTAAATAGGATTTTCTTTTCTTTCAGAGCTTAGTCTGTGGTTTACTACCTGTCAAATTTTGACTGCTTCTGAAATGCCATGCTGTTAACTTCCCTTTCCCCAGACAAAAAATATGCTAATCTTGACCTATTCCTAGTTAGCTTTAATAGTTTGTTCCCATTTCTTGGTTTTAACTTTTCTTCATAATTCCTGTACAATTGCACATTACCGTGTTGCAACATTAAAAATGAAGTATTTAAACAAATACAGTTCTTCATCTGCATTAAAAAAAAAGATTTCATTGTTTCTTTTTCTTGATGATTACATATCCTTCTCTTCCTTTTTCTTTCTTCATATAAAAATGAAATGAGAGACAAAAGAAGCCCTGTCAGATTATCATTACCATCAATGACATAACTGGAAGTTCATTACACAACCAGTGGCAACATATCATGACATTCCTGGAAGTGGATTACAGCTACCTCTCCACAGTCTTTTGGATACAACTCATGATCAACCAGACTTCCCTTATTTTTATTAGAAAACCCCCAGGGCACAGACAGAAACATAAAAAAAGTAACCTGCAGCCTTTCAGATATCAAGAAAACAAACTAAGTAAGTCAATGTGCTCATTTCAGACACACCTTTTATTAATATTATTATCCTAAGATTATACAAGTGAATTTGTAACAGGGTTCTTTCTGCCATTGCATATATTATACTTCAGTAAAGGTTACCTTTATTTTCACAGACTACCTTAAAACAATTGAACAGAAAATTGCAACAGTCACAGAAGAATCTCATTGATACTTATTTTGAAACACACCTGTAAGGCACATTCTTTCTTTTATAATATTACCTAGATTGTTAATGCTCTACTACCACCAGAAAAACAATCTGTCCTCTGAGACAAACAGGCAGAGTTGTAGCTGGTTATGACTATTCATGCTTTTTAACCATTTCATTGTATAGCAGATCCAGGGTGACTTTAGGAACAAAAAGGCATATTTATTCCTGCACATACAGACTTAGTATCAAGAAAGCCCAGATAGGACTGAAAACCAAATCAAATATAAATTGAAGTGAGAGATCTGACTCATTAAAATTGAACTGGATACCATAAGCAAGTTAGTAAAGGTACTGGTTTTCATTCAATGCAAATTTTTGCATGAAAGCAGATGATATTGCTTTTAATCAAACCATTTGATAATGTTGAAAAATTTTAGCTATAAATGTGAATAAAATAGGATATAGATATTATTTTCAAATGATAAACTTCAAGACAGAAAAAATGAAAACATGACATTCTTTACATTGTTTCAAAGCAGTATTTTACCAAAAAAAACCACAAAGTGTATTTCTGGAAAAACTTGGCCTGAGAGTGGAAAAAGGGCCCTCCCGTTCATCAACTTTGAATCCTCTCCTCTCAATTTTAACGCTCTCTTACAACATTCAGTAAAACATTTATTCAATTTTACTTGCAATATAGTCTCTCATATATATACATAAATTTAGTAAATGATTTCTCAAAACCTTATATTTTATAATCAGAGTAGTATATAACTGTATAATTCTTTTATAGGACTCAAAGTAAAATGACCTTATTAAAGCTTTTATAAAGAAGATTCAAAATTCTTCCTGTTTTTAATGTATTTACCAATGCTAGTTTATCAATCTGTGTCAGAACTGATACACTTTAAGTAGTAAATTTTCCAAGGAGCAGACAAACAATGACCAGCTTGATTTTTTTTTTGAAAATGTCATCATAAAAGGTCCATTCCCGCTTCTGTCCATATACTGCCTTATCAGAATGGCTAATGGGAATTATTCATGTTCATACCAAGAAGAATATTCCCTAAAGCATTTTAGCCTTCTTTTATGGAAGCACATAAAAAAGACTTGACTCTTACAACCCTTTTTTTAGGAGATGACTCTGTTTAAACCTTCCCAGAGCTACTATACTCACACTGATAACCTACTACCATACAAAAAAAAAAAAGCACAAAAAAACCACAGACAAATGAAAAAATATATCCATTGAATAGTTACATAATTGTCACTGAATGCTAGGTACCTGGAGCTAACTATGTATTTTTCCATTCGTTTTGTGTACTGTTATTAATTTTTAAAAATATTCATTGCCATAAAAATTTCAAACACAAAAAAGCTGTGATTTCCTATTGAGATTTTTAGTCATGTCTCAGAATATATATTACTCTTTGAATAAAAGACCATTTATTATAAACAAAAATGCATTTTGGTTTTTTTTCAACTTTCATGGGTAGTTGCATTTCCCCTCATTTTATAACAGTGCTCCATGGCTTCAGGCGTAGTGAAATAAAAAGGATTTTCTGGAAAGTCTGTAGGTAGATATTTTGATCATGAAGAAATGTCTTGTTTCAAAGTAGCTGGTATTTGAATGGTAACCATCTCCAATTTTAGACAAAATTTATATACAGATATTTGAGACCACTTTAAAAAAAATACTGATTATTTTTGTATGGCTGTTTGCATTCATGCAATTTTTGCAAATTTTTTACAAAATTTTACTAAAATCTAGTCCTGCTTAATTCTAATACACTGTTCAGCACTAAGTTTTGTTCTTTTTATTCAAATCCTGGTAATCAAAATCATTCCTAAAATCCCTCAACCTGAGAAACTTAGTAGAATTAGTCAGCAGTTAATAGATTTAATCAAGGTAGGGGTAAAATTCATGCAATGTTGTTCTTAAATGCTCTCATGACCATTTTGTGATCCCAGCCTATGTGTTTCTTGATCCCAGCAGCCTTCAGGTCTCAGCCTCTTCTCACTATTCCACTAATAATGGAATTCCGGTACAAGAAAAACAGAGTACTTTTGGATGTTATCTGACCACATAAAGGAAAGGGAATTCTTACTCCACTTAAAATAGAATATAAAATTAACTGTCTCATGACACATCATTTCCTGTGGCAGCCAGGTTTCCAATTAAAAATATAGATAGGTCTCATAAATGTAAGTTATGTTCCATCTAACAGAAAAAAAAGATGGTCAATCATAGGCAAAAATTATATTTGGAGGGCTAAAATATTTATTACAGTACTGATCAAACTTCTTCATAACTCAAAGTTTTTCTGGTATAAAAAATGTACCAGGTTTAGCTCCTAGTCCACTTGCTTGAATTAAGTGCACGAAAATGCCCTTAGGGAGTGCTTGGGCTTCCTAGAATGCAGAGGAATCTCTCTGGGGCTGTAAAGATGATATTGAAAATTTTTCATGACATGTTAGTTGTTTCTGGAAAAAATGCCAGAGGTGAAGAAAGGCAAGGTCTCAGTAGCCCCTCAGCTGGTATAAATTAGAAACCATCTCAGCACTGGATCAAGATGAAGAGCTGGAAAAGTCAGAAAAGTTGAAGGTGTCTTTACTGCTGTCTTCGACTTTGTATTTATTTGAGAGGCACCAAGAATGTCTTTAGACCGAGCAAAAATCGGAGCATGTCTTCAGAGGTTATTTAATATTTTTATTATTTAATAAGTTAAAAGCATTTCTATCCTGGCCATAGCACTTTGGGTTAGAAATCATTAATAGTATGACTGACCTCACTGACCTTTATTGTGAGGGTTAAACTGCAGTCTAATTGTTTGGTGTTTTCTGATCCCAGAGACTGGACCAAAATTGTAAGATTTTGCTGCATGATCCTATCCACATTCTACATGAAAAAATGAAATTCTAATCTCTAATCCACAATAATTTTATTTTATATATATATATTTATAGATATATATATGATGTTATTAAAATAAGATTTGTGTTTGTGGTGTTCAATGCAATCCCTTTGCCCACTCAAAAATTCTGCTCAGCATTACATGTACAATAATAAAACATCCCATAGCTGTCTGCTATAGTTTCCAAAGTCCTTTAGGAATAATGTCAGAGGGTATTACCATTTGATTGATGTTGCTAGAAAAATATTGCTCCTTTTTGACAGCATTTAATGATTCAGGTCACTAGTCTGAACCAGACTCAGTAGCTTTATCAAGTACACAAAACCTTGCTTCAAAGAGAGTACAAAAATGTGGGCTTTTTCTTTTGAAGGAAAATGCGGGTCCATCTCACACACTTAATTTTCATACCTGCACAAGTCTGTATGAAAACAAAGTAAACCTACAATAACCAATTCAAAACTGCTTTTTTTTATTTGTACTCATAAATGTTCTATAAAAAACCAAGCAAATTATGCACTCAGGGGCATGTGAAGAAGACATCACAAAAAAGAAAAAGGATTCACTTCAGATCTTTTATGAATTAATTTTTGCTGAGGTTCTACAGCTGAACAAATAGAGCTATAATAATAAAAGTAAATGCCATTATTATTATGAGTGGAGAGTTATCAAGGTATTTCTTATAACTATTAGAAAATCAAAAACACCTGATTGCAAAATTAGCTATTTCTTTCCCTCTTACGTCGTAAAACATAAACATCTTGCTTTCTAAAAAATGGTATTTCATAATTGAAATTACTGCCTTTTGGTTTCTTATGTTTTGAAGAATTAGCTAGTTTCAAATAATTCTGAGGCATGTCTTTCCAAGAAATACCTGATTTTACACTTATGAAAGATTAAAGAACTATGTCTTTTTACGCAAATGCTGTTAAAACAGTTAAGTGAAAGACAATTCAAATTATTTTTTTCTGTCTTGGGTTTTAAGGATAATTGATTCTGCCATATGACAGATTACATTTTTTAGCGTCACAGAATACAGACTTCAGACAACACTGAGTGCTTGTGTCATAGCTCAGTCAGCTCCCATACGATGTAAAGCAATATCAAAAACGCTAAAGCTACATGTATCGACATCAGCTAAAAATCAGGTCTTTATATTCACCAAGATGTCCATCCCATTTTTTAAGCACAGCTGCTTTCACCTCAGGTAAAGGAATTCCATACAAATTCACATATTAGAAATAAAAAGTGTACTCCAAAAAGCTCATGACACTGAGATTTGTGCTTACAGATAAAGGTGTCTGTATGTATTTATTCACTTGTGAACCAGAGATCTGTTCATTTGCACATTAGTCATCTATTGTCAACTGAAATTCACCCAGGAATCTTTCCATCTGCCATGCTATTGTATTTTTGCTCTTCTATAGGTTCTGCACTGTATTTTCATCCAGGAAGACACTGCAGATAACTTAGAGCACCTAAAATGACACAAGGTGCCTTCTTGAAGGGAAGTTACTCACATGATATTCAACATAGTCAGTGAAGGTTAAGGAGCAGTTCAGCCACTAACAGTTCAGCAGTTCAGTTCAGTAAAATAGCAATTTAAGGTGAGATTCCAGAGTATTACAATTTGGTGCCATTTTTGACCCTTTGGGACATGTGAATTATGCTCATGTGTCTAAAAGATATAATGTTGAACCTACAGACCCTCATATTTTTGAAACGAAGAGTTAACTGAAGCCCAAGAGCATGTCTCACAGTGTTTACAATGACAACGGATGCCTTTGGGAAATTCAGTCCTGTGTTTGGGTGGGTGATCAGCTAAGCAGCTTTTGAGATTCTGTTTGCAACATTGACAATATTGACTAGATAACTAGATACCCATTTGTGTCCTATCTGTGTGCTAAATCCTACCCTGAGTGATGATAGTAATTTAGCCATCATTTTTCCAAACAGTTTTCGACCACTATAAAATATTTTTATTCTGGATAATGGGCAAACTCCATAGCCATTCACAGTTCTCTGATTATTGCACTTTTTTTACGATGTACATGATCTCTAACTATGTATGGGACTTCAGCTAATCTGCATTGGCAGTACTTTGCTAATTCTCAGTCCCAGTTTTTAATTCTAAACTGAAGGGCAGGCATACCTGAGTAGGCAGTTCAAGTGATCTTTTTCATTTGACAGTAACAAAATATTTTGAATGCTCAGAAAATCAGCTCTTTTCATGGCTCAAAGCAGAAACATCTGTGTAAAAAGGGATTTATGGCATAAAGACCTCTTAGATCTGTTTTAGAAAGTGTACCATTGAGGTGTGGCAAGCTGCTATCCCTCTGCGCTGCAGAATCACTGCATTAAGTGTTTCTCCTAAAGAGGTCGTGTTCATCTTTCTATAGCTGAGCTATGGCTTGGTAGCTGCAAATAACCAGCAAACACAAAGTCAAATATTCTCGTTAATGTGTTTCATTGAAGTAAGTAGTTTGTGGTTTGGTCATGTGGAAGACCGATACAAAAGTGTATTCAGAATAACCCATCTGTTTGCAAATGTAGTTGATCCACTCATTGATTGCTAATAAACATGAGTGTGTGGAATCACTGGGTAGTATTTCATCTTCATAGTTATGATTTTTACAAGAAATATTCCAAGAGGCAGCTCAAAGGTCAAATAACACGAAATGAGAAGTTTTGGCTGGAATTTTTCTGACAAAGCCAAATTTCACTAAAAAATAGTGTTTCATTAAGCTCCAGAACATTCTGTCTAAACCTTCCTCTAAATTTAAGGCAGTATTTTGAGATTTTGTGTAGGCTATGTATAGAAATGTCTTAAAGTGAGGGATACTGGAAGATGTCTGTTGATAGCACAGGGATTTTTGTATCCAGAAAACAGAATTGAGCACCTTCAACACACCATGGCTGGTCTGTGGAAATAACGTTTTCACAGTCAAATGGCTAACAGCAGCTAGTCAGCTTCTGAGGTGTAATGAAGTTAGTCAAAATGGTCTAAGAAAATTCTAACACTGGAAATTTGGAAGAAAAAAGCTTGTAAGTAGCCTTAACCTGCTTTGGACTCCCCGTATCCCCAAATATTTTTTTACATATATGAAACCCTATGTTTTTCAGCTTACCTAAATGCAATAAAAAATAATTTGAAATTTCACCAGAAATGCATACTCGGCCTAAAAAAAAAAATGAACAAAACACCAAATCTCCTTTTATATATCATTACAAGTATCCGCTTTTCCTTCAACCAACAACAAACATGAAGACAATATTTTGTATAGATATTAAGGCCCAATTGGCAAAAGCAAAATAAATTTTGTATTGGAAATCTTATATGCATTCACAGTTGTTGACACAAATTACAGCATTTAAATATGTAACTGGATGACTGAACCTGAAAATTAACTATCTCAGCAGTTGCAACAAACACAATCATCTGCTTTGCAATTATGTCACCACCCTGTTGATTCTGGAAATGACTGCAGGTGCAAAATTGAAACCTGGGTTATGTCTCCTTTTAAAGCATGGTTGTTAATGGAACTTGTGTTTTAATATGCATTTGCAGCATATATCATAATTGTTTCTCTAGAGCTCATATCTATGATTTGAATATATAATATCTGTAGCACAAATTGTGTATTACAGCTTCAGAATATCAATTGTAGTTTAAAATGCCTATTGATTAGAAAGTAGTAATTCGCATGCGACATGCAGAAGCTACTGAAGTGTTTCAGCATTATTTTTGCATTATAAAGTTTAGTCACTGATATTATACATCATGCTTACTAAAGTTAACTTTAAAGAATATTACAGAAAAACAGAAAAATGCATCCTAAAATTCTTTTGCAGATATAGCATTTCTTTTAAAAATAGTTTTCCTTCCTCCTTAGTGTTTTCATCAACTTTTCTTCCATAATCCATCACATTTTTATAAACTACATCTTTACCGAGCCGCATTTAAACCCTGTGATGGCACAGTACTGGTAAATTCCTTGCCAGTTTCCTGACTACCAGAGCCTAAGTGGCCCCCAAATTATTTGATAATAAATAGAGAGAGTACCTGACAGTACAATTTTTAATAAGACTGGTAAAAATGGACCAGTTCCGGTGTGAAGAATAGATGTCCATTTGGGGAAAGTGTGCTGCAACTGTAATGACTGAGGTTTTTTTGCAGATTTATAAAGGGAGCAGAATATTTCTTAGGCTTGCACTGAAGATTAGCTTTTTATTTGTAAGAAACAGTTGCTTTCGATGTCTGTAATGTGCCTCTTCAAGAGCTATCATGGCACTATCAAGTCTACTTACAATTTAATGATCAAGGGATTAATTTCCTAGACATAAAGTTTAGTTCTAGTGGGTAAATATTAGCGTCTGCTTGAAAAATCAAACTGCAGTTGTAATGAAAAAAAAAATCAATAAAGAATATTTTAGGGAAAAAACCCCAAACACTATGATAAACCAAACAGGTACACAGTTCTTTAATGAATGGCAGATTAAACTTTTCATTTTTGTTTGACAGCTATATTGATGGAAAAATCTTTAATCCAATATAAAGCAGTGTGGATTAGGTATGCAAATGTGTATTTCCATTGCACTTATGTCCATGTCTGCTGCACAGCTGAAGAACAAAAATAACTCTATAATCTATTAGTATATTTATAAGACTTTTAAAAAATACTGTTACAGAGTGTCTCTGGCTACTTAATAATATAAGAGCCTTAAGGTTAACTTTTGAAAGAGAGCTTTGTAGAGAGAAATTCATTAAAATTTTTAAATTACCACCCTGGATATTTTCTGGGGTATCCATTTGTGCCATTATTGTCTAAATAATTTAAAAATAGGTATGCTTCTTCAGCAATCTAAATGATGTAGAAGTTAAAGAGTACTGTTTGCCAAATACAACCAAAATTTAACTGAAACCTCTGCAACTGCTTATTTGGATAACTATCAGTGAGGGATACAGAATGTAAACTAAGTATATAAATTGTCATTAAACAGTAGAAAAGTAAGGAAAATATCAAGGGAGGGAGATTGTTTAAGATAAAATAGAAAAATGGGGATTTCTCAACTACTATTAATAATTATCAGCATCGCAGACTATAAGTAGACTTATCATGGCAAAATGGGGAGAACTTCAACATCAGATGTCACAGCATGAGTTCTGGGTGTTTGGTCACTGAATTCCGTTATTCGGTATTTTCATTCAAATATCTCTAAGGCTGATATTACCTCTTTCTGCCAACATAACGTGCAGCTATAACTGGTCAAGCTAGGTGAACATCCTGACAGACACCAAGCACCCTGCAGAAAAGTACTGAGTTTTATAAAAGTTTGGTTTTTATCACTGTCTGTTGCTGTCAGGGATCACTGAGACCACAAATACCAGACAAACAAAGAAAGCTATTTCTTGCACGGCCTCCAGGATGTGGTGGAAGGACAGAACAGCACTGGTCACCAAGGTTCAGCCTGTGTCTTACAAAAGTAGATCAAGTGTCCTGTGTTTCGCAGCTGAGAGTAGGAATAGGCTAGAGTCAGAGCTCAGCTCTGTGTTGCAATTCTCTCTAAAGACAGGCTTACAAGAAGTCAGAAAGGGACAATACCATTACAAAACATCTCTTGTGGTAACTTTTTTTCAATTTTCAGTTCAGCGAGAGTTGAAAATTCCTCCCAGTTGCCCAGAAATACATTTTCAACTGATGTGTTAGACCCCAGTTCATTTCATTGGAGAAAAAAATGAGCAACTGTGTGTTGACTCAGTTGTCTATTACAATGAAAATAGTCTAGGAGACCAAACAAACTTTTTTCAGTTGTGCACATTTTATAACATTTAGTGACATAGTTACAATATATTTATATCTACCTGATTAATCTTTACTTTCTCAGAATTTTTTAGTATTGATAAAGTTATATATGATTATATAAGGCATGTATGATAATTACTTAAACAAAAGCCAGATAAAAAAGTGACACTGATATTGTCATTACATTTTTATACATATGTACATACATACACAAAACTTGCTCCTGGAAAAATAAGAAAATAAAATAGGTTTTATACAACCACCCTCTGTGCACCTTTGTGTTCAGTCAATCTTTTTAGGAATCAAGTTTCAGTTAGGTCTCAGTAATGATTATTTTCTTTTCTTGCTTAGTTTTGAATATCAAAAATCAGGTAAAAATGGACAAAATATTTTAAAATGGTCAACAGGTGTGTTGCTATGGGAAACTGAAATACTAAAAAATCTCTCTATTTTTACTGCTTGAGAAAAACATTAGTTGTTTTTTTGTGTGCCTCCCATGAGGCTTCTCCTGAAGTGACATACCTTAAATTACATTACATTTTTCAAGACAAGATGCCTGACAGGATATAAATATATATAATTTATTTCTATAGAAAAAAAGCATTTACGAAATGAAAGATTGCTGTTTAAAAAAAAGTAATTTTAAAACCCAGTTCTGTTACTACTAGCTATAAATGAAAAGTATACTGGATGTTTCCAGTATATTTGGATATTTATCTTCTCTTTTAAAAATATTTATCTATCTTTTTATCTATCTAATGATTTGTAGAAATATGGGGTTACAAGGTGCATTATCTTAAACAACAACAATCGTCTTTATGGGCAGTGGAATACAAGAGCCCTTAGGAAGTTCTTATTTACTTTCTTTTTCTTTCCACCCACCCTTCCCAGAGCATGGCAGAGAAAGGGAAAAAGGATAACTGCAAGAATAATGGTATCAATAAGCTTGAGAGTTTATTACACTATTTTTAAAGTATTGTTATGTAGAGCTTATACCATACGTGTCAACACTTTATTAAGTGAAGTCCCTTCATATATATGAAGTGACTATAAAGTCAGTTTTTGTTATTGATCTATTTTGCTATTTTTCAAATTTTGGGAGGCTTTAAAAGGAATTTAATTTTAATTTTACATTACTAAAAATTTTATGGATGTACATTTTTGATGTCCTTATACACATTATAAATGACCATAGAAAACTGTCTATTGATCTATTAAGCCTCAGAGAAGTTATATGCTGACAAATTTGCTTTAGATATATTCTCTCTTGATGCATTCTGAAGTAGTTTCTTGCTAGAACATGAGCACTTTGAGTTTAGACTTTTATAGACATATGTCTGTCTGCATTGACCTGCCTTCAGGCATGTTAGTACAATCTTTTGCCTGGGAGGCAGTCATATTGACTACTGCTGCTGGGAAGGGCAAAGTAGGAACTTTTATATCATTCACGGACAAGCTGTTCTGGTCATGTGCCTGAAGGCTTAAGTTGTCTGCAAAGTACCTCTGTATTAACTTCTCTGGGAAGTTTTTTTAGAGTCGAATTACATATCCTTGTATGTATCATCAGAGTCCTCCCCAGCAAGTCTGAATTGATCCTTCATGGAAGAAAATCTGACTGACTGCCCTCCAAGAATAGTAAAACTTTAATATTGCCTTAACATTTAATGAGAAAACACTAAATACAAGTTTTCAAGGAATTAATCAGAGTGCGGTCAATGAGTACATGTAGTATATAAAGTGCATCAAGGTTTTTGTTAAGACAATACATTTGGATTACTGTCTTTTCTTCCTATTTGTGTTATGTATCCTTAGAGAAAAATCATCAAGTCACTTTGGGGGTATACATTTGTATTTTGAATGATCTGTTGGATTACCATGAAATACTAAATTTGTTACCTTGCTTTCCCTCTCCCCACCCTCGCTGCCTCCCACCTTGAATTTCAGCATCTGTGGACCATGCCTTTTAGGTATAACCCCGGAGGGTTACAGCCTTATGAAGAAGAACTAGGGCAGTAATTTTTTTTTTTATTTTCTGTTTTGTTACTATGTGAAAAATAATTCTGGTGATATTTCCCATGAAGAAGGATATTATTTGCTATATGTGCAGTGTTACTGCCTTTCAGACACATGGATCAGGAAAAATAATGTGACCACCATGCTAGATTTTTGCTCTAATTAGGGTTTATGATCTCAATGAAAGCAGATAAGAGGCGTTGAAAACCTAGAAATTTCCCGTCAGACACAGAGGAAATCTATTTTTCTGCTTCTTTGCATTTCAGCTACATTAATGAAAGCAGCAATAGTTGCAGACCCCATGCCATTTTGCCATGTAGTCATGATTCATCCTTTCACAAAAGAAAATCAGAAAACTGCTGAGTATTAGAAATATTAATGGTTGTTAGAAAAGTGTAATAAAGGTCTCTTCTTCTACAGCATTGCCAGGCTTTTATGTCATTATTCATGAGTGACTAACGCATTCAGAGGAGAGTAGCTCTGATATCCAAGGAAGCAATGATGAGCAGCAGGAAAAAAGAAGGTGCAAGGAAAAGAGTTTTTCATAGGACTCAAATACCAGGGCTGCAATATGTGAGTTGTACAGAAGTGAAAATTAATTATTTTTCATGAATATTAGGAGTAGAACATCATTTAGAAAGAGAGATAGCTCCAACCTGTACAGTAGTTGAAATATCTGAGGATGGGAGATTGGAACATGAAAGGAAAGTAGAAATAGACCAGACAAGGGCAGAGCAGACTGGCATTAGGTAACAAGCAAAGAAACATAAAGGCATTATTATATTTTGAGCTATTTTGATGACACTGACAATTTATGCTCTCAATAATATGACATTATTTTACACCATATTTAACAGTGTTTTAGAAAGATGTTACAACAGAACACATGAGCATCAATAATTAAAGCATAAAAGAAACTGTTAAAAAGGGTTCTTCATGATTTATTAGCTAGACAGTTGCTGAACTCTATTTGTTTAATTACACTATAAATCACTAAACATGTTCCAAAAATCACAGTCCCCATTCACTACTGTGAAATATCTGGGAAATTACATTGAAATAAGCACCTAATTGTGTGTCAGTGATTGCTTGTCTTCCTTCTTGTGCTATCAGATGGGACATAATTTTTATTATAAATAATTTTAGGTTAAAAAGTAAAATCAAAATCAATCAAACAAACCTTGAAAATGAAATAGAGCAAAAATAACACATTTGTTTTCAGCTTTCATTTCTTAAAAATACCTAGGATTAAAAGTCACACTTAATTACATGGAATAAGCATTCTTACTTTTTTTTCATTCAGTTCTTAACCTAAACTCAATTAAAGTGATCGGTGTATTTAAGTATCTGAAATCTATTTATTTGTGTCATTATGGTTGTTATCAGATCAAGCTGATAATATATAGAATATGTAAATGCCATAGTTTAGAGTGAACTTCTTTTTCTGATTAATAAGAATTATCTTTTTTACATTTTGCTAAAAAAATTAAAATACATTTTTCCTTTAGCATAATGTCAAAGGACAAGAAAGGCTATTACAAATATACATAATGCTAAAGTTTGCACATTTTCTCAAATTCATATTCATACAAAGAAGAAATGTTCTTGCATGTCTTTCAAATGGGACACTTTCCAGCTAGATAATACTGAAGGTTAAAAAATTACATGAAAGACGTGAGAATATTGTAATAAACATTATGCAAAACCATTTAATGTTATTCGTGTGAACTTTTAGATGTATTTTCTTCACTCATCTTTCACTCTTTTTTTAAGCCTGCTTTGCCCAGCGCATTTAACTGATAGTTTATCAGAAAGTAAAGTTTACAGTTGGAGGTACAAATATGTAAACAAGCAATCTGTAGGCAGTCTCTAAGGGTAAAATTAGATATGGAACATTGCTAGTCATCAAAAAACTTTATTGTCAGTACAGAGTGCAACATATGCATTGTGTAATGTGTTGCTTAATGAAATCACCAGTTTATTAGTCAAGGAAGGAATTACACTGCAGAACACTCAGTATCGGGTTCATATATTCAACTAAATGGCTGCCTGTCCTGTCTCATCCAAAAATGCCCAAATGTAAGGAACAAACGCTGAAGCCATCTTCAGGAGGAAACTTTTTCAATAGGAAGAAGGAAATTTAGATTCAGTGCTGATAAACCTTGGTTTTAAAAATTTAAGATCCAATCAAGAAATAATAGGTCTTTAGAGCATGACGCAAATCTACTAAAATCACTGAAATCCTTCAAGTAAGGCTGTTAGAACTGATTTCTACCATCAGAGTACAGCGGTCAAAAATACATTTGTTTTGTTGTTGGGTTTTGTTGCTGTTGTTGTTTGGTATAGATGATGGAGGTAGAAGCAGCATTAAGGTGGAAGAGGTATTCGAGGCATAGGACTTATGGAAGGTCTGTTGACTAGATGCTTAGGAGATGTGCTGAACAAGTGCAAGCCTATTGTGCATTGTCTTCACTTGCTATTAGATTCCACCTCAGCCATTGCTCATTTAAATGTTGCTGGTTTATATTTCTATAATGTGTTAATTTCTACAGTGTCAGCTATGGTATCATGTTTTAAATCAATAGCAAAAAAAAAAGAATGTACACAGTAAGATAAGAAAAATTTACATTGCTTTAAGGAGGAAAATAATATTAATATAAGAAGTATTTTGGGATATATCTGTGGTCAAATAGTCAAAGACTATTTTCTTTGTATCCAGAAGCCTTACATTTTCTTTGGACTGATTAGGCTTCTATGTTAGCTGTTTCCTTAATCTTTCTGGAAAATTTATTTGTAGATAGTCCTGTGAATAACAGGGAGCTGGACTTAACAATCTGTGTAGGTCCCTTCCCACTAGCGTTATTCGATGATTCTATGATTTTGTAAGCTTGATGCTCTTTTTCAGATGTAAGACTGAGTAGTAAGGATTCCCGGATGCAGTGTTGATTTGACATTATAGTTGTAATATTGAACTGAATACTCAGACTATTTTTAAAGTTTAAATTTCAGTGATAACTGAGGTAAGCAAACATAACAGTTAACAGTTAACAGTTAAAGGAAAAAAACTTCAGTTTTAATTGATACCACAAAATAGATGCAGTTTTAAGGAACAAAAATTACGTCCTAATATATTCATCACTCCTTTTGTTGAGGGATACATCTGGCGCAGGGAGCCACTATTAGCAAACTTCTGATTGAGATGCAGATGAGCTCTGGGTGGGAGTCCAAGACAAAAGGCCATGAAGTGCCAAACCTTTGGTTAACAAATGGCACAAAGAAGGTGGTGCCAGCCAGGTGGATTAACACTGAGAGACACAGCAGGAAGCGAGGCCTCAGGAGGAAAAGTGAGACTTGCACCTGGGTAGACTCTGAGGGTATAAAAGCCCAGGAGTTCCTTTGTTGGGGGTCTCTCCTCGGAGGCACCAGCTCGGGCTGTTTCTGTGGTACTGCACTGTGAATAAATGGCTTTATGGAATGAGACACCTCAGACTTTGCTATGGAAAACCTGGGGTTAAACCGGTCGGGAAACCTGGTCTGACTGTGTGACTGGGGTGTGCAGGGTGGGCTCACTGGAGCTGCCCCCTCTGAAGGGGCTTTGGGCCCAGCAGTGAAAGTCTTTGGTGCTGGGAGTGTGACTGACAGTCTTGTGTATGCTCAGACTGGGAAGTTTCCTTAACACTTTATGTTGGAATCTCCTATTTTCATGACTTTATGTTTAAATAATGAAGGTGTATCATCTGTGTTGTATGTCGATTTCCACAATCATCAAGCATTTTTTTATTTTTCAAGGCTGTTCATTTTGCTCTCACAGATTCTTTTTACTCACAGAATAATTCATACCGTGTACCATACTGTCCTGCTGATGGAATGGCTGACCAGTTTTGTTTGTATTTGATTTCATTTTATAATGTTTTGACTTATTTGGTTTTGACCTTTTTGTTTTTCTTGTGTTGCTGATGGGTTTTTTACCCATATAGTAGTGTAAGTGGTGGTAATCAGTATACATAGACTCTAGGCTGAGAATCATTTCTTATCAAAAAGGTCACTGCATGGTAGAAGCTGTTGTGGCACTATTTACGGGAATTTCACTGCTGTTTAGAATCAGAATTATGTCTATTTACCTCATGAAACTAAAACCACTGCATTATTAGTACCAGTAAATGCCACATATTGATGTCCAAATGGGACTTTTCTGGTTATATATTACATGTCCTCTCAAAGCTGTCACATTGGTGATGTACTACATAACACTAATAGCTGCTACTCCAGTGATATATACCAAGTGCCATCACTCCAGCTAAATATTTCATCATAGCAACAGAATTTGTGCTAAAATACTTCAACAGCATGGTTGTAAATACAATATACATGCACAGACCAATCATTCTGAAATGGTCTAGAGAATTATTTACCCTATATGTGCAAGAGTGTATGTGTGCATAAGCATGCACTACTGTAATCAGATAGTTTTCTGTTTTCAGGATATTCACACTGTTCTTATTTATTAAAAGCCTGATGCCACGTCCTCTTAAGGTTAGTACGTTTAACAAAGCCAAAATCTCTTACCACGTTCTTACTCTGAATTTTATTGATCATATGTCTCTATGACTTTGGAAAACCAGTTTTCCATATCTGGAGTCTCACTCCAATACCATGGGTTATCAATTATCAGTGTTGCACCTCATCAGTTGCCCTCTCTTAATTATTTCACTTATCTTCCCTTTTGTATTTCCAATTGCTCTTTAGCTCTTTTCAACCCCACCAAGTGTCAAAATTGTTTCATTATTCAGACGTACCCCTAGTATTTAACAATATTCAATGACCTGCTAAGTAACTTGTTTCAACCCAAATGAAAATGTGCCAAAAATCACTACAAAACCCCACACCCAAACTAAAGCAATGTAAAAAATCCCCAGTAACTACACAACCAAAACCAGAAGAAAGGAGCTGAAACACTGTCACAATCCACACTTTTATTTCCCTAGGCCAGGAGTCATGGCCTGACAACCAGAAGTGCAGCAATTAAACACAACTCAGTCCTCCCTTGTTGCCTGGAATAAAACACAAAACCTTTTCAAACAGTGTTAAAATGATAATATAGAAGCAAGTCTTTAATTGAAAGCTTTCAGGTGCACAATATGGCGATATGCAGTGATACAGTATTTCTACAATTTTATAAGGTTAGTTAATTAGTATATTTAACAAACATTGTCCAATTAGAAAAGCAGTTGGTTAGGCAATTTCCTCCTGGTTTTTCCACATTGGAGCCCCCCTCCCCTGGGTCTTTTAGCCCTACACTTTATTTTGTGCACGATGTATGGTGCAAAACAAAATGTCCTTGCTAGACTAAAGGCAAGACTAAACAGAATTTCAAGAATGTATTAGTAAGGGTTTGTTAAACTATGGGAGAGGGCAGGAAAAGTACTAGAAGTCATAACTATATATTAACAACCTACAAAGTTACAAACATATGAAAAATATATAAAAAGCTGAAAGTCTTTAGGCATCACCCTAAGTGATTTTTTGGAAATGCTACTACTTTCTCCCTAGGATTCTTCCTCAAAAATTATGGGAGCAAAATGGAAGCAGAACAAAGTTCATATGTAGAGACTATTCCTAGGATAATTCAGGCATCGGAGGGACTCACATAGTCCCTAATCCAATCTATTGCTCAAAGAAGGGTCAGCTCTGAGGTCAGACCAGGCTGCTTAGGGCTGTACCCGGTTGGGTGTTGACTGCTCACCTCTCTGTGGAATCTGTTTCACGGCTGGACAGGAAAAGAGTTTCTCTTCACATCCAGTAGGAGCCTCCCTTGATTCTTTCATACCCATTGTCTCTTGTCCTTCCACCATGCACTGTGGAGGCTCTGTTTCCTCATCCACCTTCATGGAGAGCCACTGTTACTTCCTTTCAAAACTTTTGCTCACCAGAAAAAAACAGCCTGTCCCTCAGCTTATCATCTCAGTCAGGTGCCCCAACTGCTTGATGGTTTTGGTGGTTTTCCTTAACTCACTCACTCTGTCTGTATGTTTCCTGTAATGAGGGGCCCTGAAATCTGGACATTTTTAAAATTATTATTATTATTATTATTATTACTATTATTATTACTATTATTACTATTATTACTATTATTACTATTATTATATCAAAGAGTACCTATTAGAAGAGGATAATTAGGGCAGTCTAGGATGCCATTGGATTTTTCTGCTATCAGGGAACACAGCTGGCTTGTATTCAGCTTTCTCTCTGCCACAAACCCCAGGGACTTTTCAGCAGAGCTTCTCCTCAGCCCGTCCTACTGTCTGGCACTGGAAGCTGTTATTCCTTCCCAGGCAGAGGATTTGCCATTTTCCTCTTCTCTTACTCTACCACACAAGCTCTCAAGCAGTTTGTCATCTGTCCTACAGAGGAGCTCCAGGCATCCAACCTGCTACTTCTTTCTGAAAACATCTTTATATTAGACGCCATTAAGCTTTGGAGGATCTCAGGTTCTGTCACAATAGTGCCCTCCCTTCTGCTAATTCACATCAAGAGTTTTCTACTCCTGTTCAATGTTTGGCCCTTCCTTCCCCTGAGGGAGAAAACTGGAGGAATGCTCTTCAATTAAATAATTAGCTAGTCTAGCTTTTGTCACTCTTAACTGCATGCCCTGCCAAATGATATTGTAGGCATTTCATTGTTTTGCTTTATTTAATTTTTCACAGAGCTCTGAATTCTTCCTTAAGTCTTTTTCATTTATCGTTTTTCTCTGTTTCAAAAAAATTGCGTCAGTATTCTTAATATTTTTAAGTACTTTATAGTTGTCTTGCTATTTATTAAGTGATGAGTTCTCATTTCTTATAGATGATGAGCTTGTAGCATTGTAGTGTTATAGAGTATAGACTTTTTTAAACCTAAAAATTGTCTGCAGGATAATAAAGTAAATTTCCACTATAATCACGCTTTCTTATTAAGTTGTTAGTAATAAATAGTACTCAAAGATATTTAAACTTTCCAAATTGTTGCCATCTACTGTAGATAATTACTTTAGACTGAATAGAACAGATTACTGGGTGTTGCAAATAATATTCTGTCCTAAAATCCCTTTTTATAATATAGATATATAAATATAATTCTAGTGATTGCACTGATGTAAGATGCTTTGCAGTGGTTTCGCATAATATTTTTTCAAAACTTCAAGCTTTTTATGTTTTCCTTCCGGATTTCAAAATACAAAACTAAAGGGCAAAACATTGTTTGGTTTATCCTTTCTTGCCTTAAATAATTTATCATGAATGCTGTAAAATATTAAGCTTTTTGCTCTCATTAACTTTTAAGATTCTTCAATTTTTTTACTCCTACTCACAGATCAGATCAGCATCTGAAAATGTTAGCTCAAAGTTTCTATTTGTATATGTCCTATGTTTCTGGAATTACAATTTTTGTGACTTAAAGATTTGTAATTGTTGTCTTTGGGAAATTCACTCATATTTGATAATCATTCTACAAACCCCTCCCAAATAATTACTTTTCATTCTGTTTTCTTTTTCTTCACCAAACCATAAACTATTTTCTTTTGAGATATCTTACTAGTCTCTCATTTTTAGTCTCTTTTTTATTTTCACATTCCTCAAGACATGACTGATTCTCGAAACATGCAGCTTGCAATTCATTTTACAGACAGGAAGCTGTGGAATTGTATCCTCAAATAATCCTCCTCTTCATTTTCCTGGTCTCTGGTGTCTCTTTTCAGTACATGCCTGAACATGTCACGTAAGATATCAGCAACATCTGAAATCTCCACTGTAGTCTTCTAAATCCTTATTTTCAGTTTAATATTCCTTTCTGTATTTTAGCTTTCACAAAGGTTCTGAATTTTACCTGTAGCTCATCTGTTTCCCTTGCCTCTCTGTTGCAACAAGTTTTTTTTAACATTTTTCTAAGTCAGTGGTCTGGGCATAAACTTCCCCTGAGGTTCATCTTGTCCTTGATATTACTCTGATGTCAGAAACCAGTAAATGCACAATAAAATGCTTGATAGCAGCAAATATCCTACCTCATATAGGATTGCTGATAAGCTTTAAGTTTATGAAACACATTTCTCTTTACAGCCATAACTTTGTATATGTTTAATTATTCTCCTTATTCTTCCTTTCGTTATATTATAACAACACTCAATAATTATAATTGGCTTTATATGGAAGTGCTTTTAATGCTTCCACATTGCAGTCACCAGCAGTCATTTGAATGTTTCAGTGAGGCATACAACCTGTTATTTGTTAATGTTATTCATAAAATACCTTGTATTTTAACTTCTTTTCACAAAATATCTTATGGTTCATTTTCTGTTTTGCCAGAAGGAGCATTTAAGGTCACTATTTTACCATTTTTTTCTTATTCTTCGATAAAGAATTTCTTCACTGATAGTGTCAAAACCAATAACTGCTGATAACAGAACATCATTTATCATGAAGCTTAGTCCTATTTCATGCCTCAGAGTCCTTTCTCTCCTATAAAACAATGTGCATTCACTAACTTAAAAGATCCACATCCCAAGTGTCTTGTGAGGGTCTGATGTGTATGCAGTGCTTCAAAAGCACATGACAGGGTCACAGTTCTTTTTTTGCTCTAAATATTCCATGTTCCAGCTCCCTGTCCTTTTCCTATGTCTTCTAATCCTACCCACCAGTTTACTTTTGAGTTCAAAGTTGAACTTTTCAGAGGGCTTGCAGGACTTGGGATATTTAAGGAAAGGAATAAACTTTTTGCTCTGAGGTAATTGTGATTCACACCAGAACAGGTACTTGATTTGTGACCATTGTTCTGCCAGAGGTATTTGGCTTTCTACATGGGAATGATTATTGACGGATGTAAGGGATTTGTATTTTTTGAAATAAAGTTTAAGAAAATGCTCATCACAGAGAGCTAATTCGTAGTCACAGGCCGCAAGACGGGTTATTGGTGCAGGTCAGCAAACACATGAGACATTCTGTTGATAGTAAAATGCATCTCAAGCCACTGCAGCCATGCCGAACTGCAGCCACTTTAGGCTGAGTGTGCAGGTTTCTTGAAAACTATAAACTGTAAGATAGAATGAAATGTCAGGAAAAGATACATTTGAGTAATGGTACTGCAATACCTGAAAATGATAAGGGAGGCAATCTTTGATGACGTTTTCTGATTTTGAAGGCAAAACATCTCTAGGCGGAATATGTGTTTGCCGCAAAGAGTTAGAACATTATCTTTAAATGACTGGTAAATTTATTCCTGATAATAAGGAAACAATAAACTCAAAAATATGCATCATTTAGTTTAGCAGGGAACCAATGTCTGAACACATAACTAGAATAATCGGATGAAAATAAGTCTACTGAATATACTAAAAAATCCAAACCAAATCAAAAAACAAACGCAGGCTTTTTTTTGTTGGCCATGAAATAATATTTTAAAGAAGGTATAACAGCTGGATCCCTAAAAATTTATGGGGCCTGCTGGCATTCATCCAAGAATCCTCAAAAATCTAGCTGATATCATCACAAAACTTCCCTATTATTTTTGAGTTGTCTTGGGAACCCGAACAGGTCCCAGCTGACTGGAAGCTGGTGAACATTGTCCTCATTTTAAAGAAGAGCAAGGAGAATATCAGAAACTACAGGCTTGCAAGTCTGACTTCAGTGCCCAGTAAAATTATGCTAAAGTTTATTCTGAGAGGTATTAAAAAACACCTTGAGGACAAAGCAGTCATTGGTCGCAGCTAGCACAGCTTCATGAGGGGGAAGTCCTGCCTGTTGGACCTGGTTTCTTCCTATGACAGGGTATCCCACCTAGCTGATCTAGGAAAGTCAATAGATGTAATCCTTTCGGACTTCAGCAAAGTGTTTGATAGTGTCTTTCACAGTACTCTTCTGGACAAAAAGTCCAGCACACAGCTGGATAACCAGGTTATGTGATGGGTGAGCAACTGATTCATGGCTCGGGCACAAAGACTTGTGGTGAATGAGGTGACATCAGGCTAGGATCTGGTCACTAGAGGTGTTCCAGAGGGGTCCATCCTCAGCTCTGTGCACTTCAACATCTTCGTTAACAACCTGGATGTGGGACTCAAAGGAATATGAACTAAGTTTGCCAACAACACTAAATTGGGAGGAGCTGTCAACTCGCTTAAGGGCAGAGAGGCCTTGCAGAGAAACTTCAAGAAATTAGAGAGACGGGCAGTCACCCACCATATGTCATTTAATGAGAGCAAGTGCCAGATACTGCATCTGAATGAGGCAATCCTGGTTGTGTTTATAAACTGGGGAATGAGAGGCTGGAGAGCAACACTATTGAAAGAGACTTGGGGGTCCTGGTCGATGACGAGTTGAACCTGAGTGAGCACAACAGTATCGTGGGGGCATCAGGCACAGCACCACCAGCAGGGCAAGGGAGGGGATTGTCCCACTCTGGTCTGCATTGGGGTAGCCTCACCTCGAGTGCTGGGGGCAGTTTTGGGTGCCACAATATAACGAAGACATTAAGCTCCTAGAGGGTGTCCAAAGGAGTGCCATGAGGATGGTGAAGGGTCTGGAGGGGAAGCCATATGAGGAGCAGCTGAGGACACTTGGTTTGTTCAGCCTGGAGGAGACTGAGGGGAGACCTTATTGAGGTCTTCAACATCCTCACACAGCGGGTACAGATCTCTTCACCTGTGCGACTGGTGACAGGACTCAAGGGAAAGCCATGAAGTTCCTTCAGGGGAGGTTTAGGATGTCAAGAAAAGGTTTTTCACCCAGAGCGTGTCTGGGCATTGGTACAGGCTCTCCAGAGAAGTGGTCACAGCACCACCCTGACAGAGTTTAAGAAGCATTTGGACAATGGTCTCAGGCACGTGGTGTGACTCTTGGTGTGTCCTGTGCAGGGCCAGGAGTTGGACTCAATGATCCTTGTGGATCCCTTCCAACTCAGCATATTTTTTCTATGCTTCTATCAAAGCCTTATCTCTTGCCTCTTACAAATTTGTATTTTGAATTAGTAAATTCTAAATCATCATTTTACACAGAAGTATTAAAGGATGTCCAGAAACACTCAATAGAATCTGGGAAAGGGAGTACATGAAAAAAACACTCTCTCTCATATGGCAGAAATAAATGTGAAAATATAATTCTGTAATGAGTGAAAGAAAGATTTCTTTTCTGCAGTTTTGGGAAGAGATACCAGCATTAGTCCATGAGAAGGGTTTCACATAAATATGGTTTGCAAAATAAATGCAACCAATTCAATAAGAGATAGAAAAAGCATGCATCAGGAATTTAAAAAATCAGATTCAGAAATTCAAGATATTTTTAATAATAGTAAAAATATCACTTTGTAATCACTGTGGAAAATAGGTGATTTCAAATTAATGGATTATTTTTAATTCAATAAACCTAAGGGAACATTTCTCTTTATGCAGGGGAAATTAAGCAAGTCTTTGAATTTGGTATCCAAGGGGAATTTAGGAGAGGTATCTAACAGAACAAAGAAGAAACCAGCTAAAAAACTCATTATATTTTTAGTAAAAATAATAATTAAGAGGTGACATAGAGTGCTATTTGATTATATAATCACAGATAATTATGAACTTCAGGGAAAGTTCTTAAAACTGCTATATTAGATTATTGCAATTTATGTTTTTAGTGATTTTTAATATTTCAGGTATACATTACTTTGCAATCTATCATGGTGTGTCCAGTCAGAAATTATTTGCATTAACGAATAATTTTCACTTGTATTTTTTGTCTGACTTAATATGAGTTTAACTCATTAAGATAAAAAATTAGCATTACATTCTAGCCTAGAAATGGATCCTCTTATGTTATTAAGAAGTATATTAGAGCAGGGCATAATGAATGAAAATCTAACAGAAGAATATATTTGGGTTAATAATAACATCGTTTCACACAGTACCTTATTAAGATGTGACTTCATTAGAAAAATTGCAATATATTTGAAACCATTCCCATTGTAAACTGCAAAGCAGAAAAGAATCTTTATAAGAAAATCAGAAATGAATATTAACTGTTCTTCTTTGCAATCATTTGGTAAATCTCCACAGGCAAGCAGTTAGTTATGGACAATCAGATGAAGAACATATGTTTTTTAGTATATGTTGGTTCATATATTTATTATTCTATATAAATAAAGTGTTCTATTCACAATGAAAAATATTAATTAATAGCTAATATATAAATATATACATATAAATACACAATCATAATATTTATGCAAATATAAATACGCATATATTGTGAATGTTCACACAAATATAAATTTCTTCATTTTGTTTATATGAATACTTGAATATTTATTTATGTAAACATATATATATATATTTCATATTATTAGTCTCATGGTACTCTTGTAAGTCTAATTATTTCTTTTTAAAAATGGGTCTTGATGCACATGGAAGCTATACAAATTCACATAAAAAAATTTTAAGAAAATGGACAGTTGAAGGCATGTACGCCAAGTCCTAGGAAATGACTCAAACCATGGAAGCATCCTTCTTTTCTTACTAACTCAGATCATAGACAGGACATTTTCCCAGGGGAAAACTCTTAGCAGAAAATATTTCAATGATAATAAAAAATTGACTAGCTAATGCTCTTGACATAAATTGGTATCTCTTGTTCCATATGTACATGTGAATCAGAAATCCTGTCCTCAGATCTGTTAATCTGTGTCTGGTTCCAGTTAATCTGCTTCCTTGGATGAACGGTGACTGTGAGCTCTGTTATTGTTTTGCTTTCCTTACTATTATTCATATTTTGACTCCTTTAGAAATAAGTTTAAAAAATTAGTTTGACCTACTTTTGGTCTCTAAAACTTTTAAAATATGTTCAATGGAAGGATATAAAACATTAATAGATACGACCTACCAGCTAAATGCATCTCTTATATTCGATAAACTATCTCAAACATCTTCTAGGAATGCCAAAAAAATTACCCGCTTTTCTTGGATGTTCTTTGGAATTGTTGCCTTATTCCATTTGAAAGATTAAATGCCTCTAGTTATTTAAGCATTGTTGCCCTCAGCATGAAGGGCAGATTCAACAAACAATTACCTTGCACTTTAGCATCCCTGAGAAAGAGCTGTACCAGTCATCAAAAGAAAAAATTATCACAAAAGAAAGTTAACACAAAGAAGCCCCTGCCACTATAAACAAGAGAGGCGGGGGAAGATATGTCCTTTTCTTCCCCATTCATCCAGAGCTCTGAGTAAATAATTTCCACAACTGAAATGTTCTGTACCCATTTTCTTCCATTTTACTCCCCATCAACTGCCAGCAATCAAACAAAACTCAGCACTTCTTAGGGCTTGGAGGACACATGCTGAAGGCGTGTGCGCACTCTTCCCACTCTGTTTTTACTGACACAAACTCTGCCTTAACAGCTGCATACCATTTCACAGGGAAATTCTTATACTATTGACAACCTGAAGAAATCACAGTCTCATAGATTTTCAAGATATTTTCACTTTTTGCTGATGACCTTTCCTCTCTCCCTTCTGCTCTGTGGCAGACTGGACAGGGCTTGAGAGAGTTCTGAGAGACTGAAAAACTTGTATATCAGGACTGTTTATCTCCCCTCTTCCTAGATGCTATTTTCATTCACTATCCATGATATGACTGAGTGGGAAAATTGTTGAGGCTTGGATTTCCTCTTAGGGTCCAGTTTTTCTGTCAGCTAACAGGCGCCACAAAGTCTCTGCTCCTGCATATCTTGGCCTGTGAGTGATTCCAAAGTCCAAACCTTAGGGGTCATCTACAAGGTATTTACATCTAGTAATCAGACTAGAAATTTTTGCAAGACCTGAAGGTTTTGATATCGGGAAGTGTAAAAAAAATTCTGCATCTCATATATTGAAGAGCAGATGATGGACTATAAAAACTCCGCATAATATATGTGAATGAAAGAATATCTTTATTTAAAACATGTAAGTCAATTAAATATTGCTGACAAAAAGGAGTACAGTTGATCACTAATAAAGTATCCAATTTGACAAAAAAACATTGATGAGGAATGCAGGAAAATATTCAGAAGAAATTGAAAAAAAAATCCTGGTATGGGACTTGTCACATATCCTATTTCAAGCAGGGCACTTTAAAAAGACTGTGTTAAAACATAACAATTGTTAATAAATAGTTATTAACAATTCAATATTATGCAGAAACCATGTAGTGGTCACACAAGTTTCATAAACAATGAAGGGAGTTATTAAATGTAATGGTACCTGTAAAAGGGAGAGAAGTCACAGCCTTGAGACAGTAATGAGATAAGCTTAAAGTCTGAACTGTTTGAATGCAAATGACCTAATCTGAATGAAATTAACGTTTGAATTTCAAAGCTCTTCTGAAAGCACTGCCATTCCTATTGTTCTATCCTTGCTTTCCTAAATTTTCTTAGGAATAATAAAAAAAATTGCTAATTAAAAAGGTAAAGTGCAGCTTGTACTCTGCCATCACATCAGTTTACAAATGCTTGTTTCTAAGTGAAAACTTCTACTAAAGCCCATCAAAGACATGTCTGAAGTTATTTGTCTTGTTAGTAATTTTAATACAGTTTAAAATTTTTAAATGTATATTTGGTGTGAAATATTGTCATGTCAAAAGAATAGTGAGCTGATAGACCTCACACTATCTCTATGCCAAATTATGCTGTTATATCAGGCCACTTAGGCTCATTACTCTCCATGTTGCTGAACAGACAAGTTGAATCAGTGCCTTTTTTCTTTACAAAGACTCAATTCCCTGACTCTTCCTTAAGAAACTCTAGATCTACCTGTCCTTTCAGCACAGATTCCGCTTGAGGTCTCTGGTGGGCTTTCACCAGGAAGCCCTGGAAAGTCCTTCTCTGTGAATTAGCTTAAAGGAAACTTAAACCAACTGAAGAACTTCACATTTAGCTGCAAAAATGCATAAACCAAGAAAGATTTAGACAATTTTTGTGATATTGGGCTTTTTGCCCATCATATAATTTGGCCTGGAAATGTAAAAAGTACAAAGTAATAAAGTGCTGTAGAATTGCCAAGACAAGAGCTCTTTTTAGACACTGCCTAAGAACCAAGGTGTAGACTAAATCTAGGAACATTTGTGCTGACAGTATACTGTAATTCTGGGTCCAAAATTTTGGATAGCATGCGGTCAGATGCCCTACAATTAAGAAACTACTTTTTTCTTGGAGATAGATGTTCCATCACCATCTTTACCACAATGGCCTCAAGTGATCCATGTCTTCTAGAGATAGAACAAAGGTCACAAAATCTAGACTCTTCCATACATAACACAATTCTATTTCCTCTTATTGAAATTATTATACTTGAAACCCTTACATATAATGTTGACAAGGTTATCAGTATTATAACATATAGATGTTAACACTTAGAGCTAACACCATAAAGAATTTTCTATATTAAAATATATATTATTATCAATTTTCTATATTCTATTTTATTTTATTATGACTAAAGTAAATTATTATAAAATACAATGCCTGCTTCCAAAACTACTTATATTGCCTATTTAAATACAAGAATTTTTTTATAAAAGCAATGTTATTCCTTTTTTTTTTTAGAGATAAAAGAAGTAATATTTTAAGAATATTTTTGTATTCTACAAACATGTAAACACGATAAGATTTGCATAAAATAAGGTAATTGAGCACATTCTTCAACTACTCATTGAATCTGGGGAGAACAGATGCTGCTTACTCCCAGAGGTATGCAGAAAAAGGGGGAAGAATACATTATATACTCAAATATGACCCTCTTATTAATACAATTTATTATGTCAGTCTGCAACTATTCCTTTTCATTTTTATGAGACAAAAAAGCTTGCAGGTATAGTAAAAATTAGAATTTTATTCTGATTTCAATATTTACATGACTTTGGATGGGGTATTTTTGTGAGGGTTTTAGGTGTTGGTTGTTTTGTTTGGTTGTTTTTTTCAGTTACTCAAACTATTTCTCATGCCAATAAAAGCAGCTACAGTAAATCACCTTTCTCATTAACTGGTTGAGAGGGTTCCATGTGAATTTAAGCCTCACAGGTAAATAGATGAATGAGATTTACCTGCATTTTTCTTTAGATGTCTATCCAGTGATCCTTTTTCAAAGACTGTTCTTTTTTTTTTTTTCAGGCTTTCACATGTATATAACAATATAATTTCAGAGGCTATGGCTGTCTTCAGAATGTGTGTTTCTTATTCCAGGCACGTAGGGCACTCGATCAACTGCCTACTTTCAAAAAAATAACAAAACTACAGGGGAAAATGTTTCAATCTTGCCTTGTCACAGAAAAGACGGGTAGTGGAGGACAATGTTGTCATTCTGATAAAATTTCATCATAAATAAAAGTCCACAGTACATAAATCTTCTTAGTATGGAAAATAAGAGATCAGTTACTCTGTTAATTCACATAGACATTAAATATTTTGTATGCACAGTTTCTGTAATTATGTTCATATAGAAGATGACCAAATCCTGAATCTCAGCACCGCAAGAATGGGTATAAATTAACCACAGTTTCATGACAGTCTTTCAACATTATGTAAAATGAATTTGATTATCCAAACAGTAATGTGAGTAGATGCTAACAAGCTCAACAGAAGACTAAGCAGTGTGAAATCAGTGATCCAGGTAACAGATATGTATTTTACATGTGCTCAGTGGTTTATAGCCCTTGGTTTAGCAAGTCCATCCACATATTCCTGGCATCTAGTTATTTAAATTTTTAATTTACTGTGTTTAAAGTCGCTTCCTACTTTCAGAAATGTGTTCCCAGAAAATAGGTATTGAACTGCTCAAAACATCAAGGGTAGTTCTCAAAGAACAGCTCAAAACAAGGTAATAATTTTACCTGGGATTTGGAATCACAAGGTAAGAAATCAGACAACTACAAAGTAATGTATTATAATGAAACATCTCTCCTTTGGGAAAGTGTAACACATTCTTGCTTTCAATATTCTACTCATGATTCAAAAGCTTCGATTTTTAAGACACGAGGTATCATTGTCATCTTCTTACTCCAGAAGAGAAAATTAGCAGCAGTAAAAACTTACAATGTTCAACCTTGATTCTATTAACAGATCTGAAGAATTCTTCTGACTAGTCAAAATCTGTAATGTTTGAGCTTTATGTCCCAATATATGTCTGGAAATCTCACTTAATACTTTCCATAAAAATAATACAAATAACCACAGTAGAAGAACTCTACTTCTCTCTGAGCTCAATTGCACTTGGAAACTAGCATTTAAAAATTGGAAAAAACGTAGATATATCTTTATCAGTATATCAACGCACAACCTTGGCAGGTCTAGAGATATTCAGCTGATGGATCACTAAGCCTATCTTCCAGTTTAGTTCTAATTACAGTCTCTTCAGGCAATCAATTTCAAGGAATTACATTATAACAATAACATTAAAAATGGATCAGTTGTACCACATGTCTCTTACAGTATATGCAGCACAGGCTATTCAGAAGGTAGAGCAATACATGACAGTATGAAGCTCTGACTTTGGTGCTGAAGATACTGAAACTTTCCATACGGTTCAGACTCTGAAGCATGTTTAGGCTTTATTAAAAAAACAAACAAATACCAAAACAAAACAAACCCAAAACAAAACAAACAAACCCCAACTAGCAGAAAAATAAATTTAAAAAAAAAGATCCTGATTTTTCTGATCTTTAAAGTCATCAAAACTACTTTCTTTACTGCACTCTTCCAGAATAGAAATGCTAACTCTGAAGGGAGGAATAAACTCCAAAATAAGAAACTAAAAACCGTGTTTCAGAGGGGAATTAAAAAAACCCTAATACGTTTGATTGTACAAGGAAAGAAAGGTGGAGAGAACCATAATGCTAAAAGTTTACATGGGAGTTATTCTGCATGTTCTGAGTTATTTTTCTGCATAAACAAGATTTATGTAATTAAATTCTCTGCATGAAAAAGAGATGTAACTTCCCCATGGACTACTGAACTCCAGATCGAATATTCATGAAAGATAAGGCTTTTTTTTTAGAAGAGTAGTTCTACTTTTTACCACAGAATGACACAGAAATTACACTGAGAAATGTATTGAAATGAGGTATTGGTAACATACATTTCTCCACAGGATCTAATATACATATTTCTCCTACATCTTTTCTTGAAATCTTGTTCTGTAAATGTAGTCCTCCAGTGCCATTATATTTCTATATGGCAAATTCAGACTATTGACACAATATATTTAATGGCAAGAAAATAGTTGATGTTGTAAAGACAGAAACCTAGGGAGAGGAAAACACATTTAAATTTTTCTCACCCTCTTATTCAGCATGGCAATCAGAATTTGACTCTGACACCCAGCACAAATTGGATCAGTGATATTGTTGAAAACTTAATACTAAGTTGACTAAATATTACTCCCCTTGATGGTTGTAATTCTCATAATCATCATCTTACAAGTTTGAGATTTCAGTATTTGATCAGTAATACCATTATTTTCTACTCCTGGAATTGCTACCTCTATGCCAAAATAAATGAGCCTTAATCAGTTTTGGATTATAAACTGAAACAGCAAATTCTGGAATATGAAGCACCATAAATATAGACGTGTAACAGATCAAACAGTGTGCAGTATTCAACACAATTTTTTTAAAAGGGTCTTTTCCTAACTGTTGTTCCTTTGTATTTATTTTGATATCTAGTAGTCACTGTTAATTCAGAATTGAAACAACTTGCCTTGGACCGCTTAAGTCTCACCCTTTGGGGAAGCTATTAGTATATGATATCTGATTACATGAACGATGGCAGTCAGAGAAGAACTTAGGTGTCTAAAACCTATGTAGCTACCGAAAACCTTCAGATGAAGAGGTATAATAGGTTCAAATACACTTTAACTGTTCATTAATGAGTGTTATTTCCCTAAATTTAGAGAAGTGTGAAAAATGGGGAAGAAGAAAATGTATCTCTTAGAAGAGACCAGTCCTTGTACAAAGGCCAAAGTCAAATGCAATAACTGTGTTTGTATTTTGGGATGCCTCGTTCTTGAAAGTGCTGTGGAGACGTGGGATGTATTGTGACAGATAGACCTGCTTTTGCACATGTTATTGTATGACATTTTTCTTTACTAGGATATAGTATTGCAGAGGGAAAGATGATTTGTTTGCCTTTTCCTGCCACTTGATCTGTAGGTCTTCCTGGGCCACAGAGGCAGAGTGCAGGCAGATATGACTGGGTGGGGTGGTGGTGCCCTGGGAAACCATACCACTGCAGGGACTGAGGGGTTCCTGAGAAGCTCAAGGGGCATATATATAGAGATGTACACGTCCTGCAAATTTGAAAAACTGCTTGTAGGCATCTGGAAAGGATCATGTCAAACTTATCACAACTTAGACATCCACTGAAAAGATTCTGGTCTTCTGAAGAAATCTGGGTTAAAGGATGTTCTTTTCAAAGGCACAGTAGGCTGATTATAGCAGAGTAAAGAAGGCTGGCTTTCAACTCTATGTCTCCTCTGATTCATTCTGAGCTTTATACAAAAAATATCTTGACTTAACTTGTAGTCTGATAGATTTCAAAGGTCCACAGCACTTCTGGGGTGTTTAGGGTGCTCACTGCACATGAACTTCCCTGTCTGCTTTCTCTTCTCTTTCATGTCCCTTTCAAAGGTATCATATTCATGTAAAATTGGTCTATTCATAAAGGAGTACTAAGCAGCAGGCCTAGGTTTAGGCCCTCCTCTGTCAAACCGTGTTCAAATCCACATCCATCTTTTGCTTTTACAGAGAAAAGTCTGAAAAGTATGCAATACACAGTATTCCATTTCTCGTGCAATAGCTGTGCCACTGGTAATTGCCAGGAAATGGAGAAAATAATCCGATTCCTTTCAAAAGCTCACCCCAGAGCTATACTAAAATACTGGCATAGACATGTCCATTATGCAGCAAAGAACAAAGTATATTCGAGACTGAACTTTGAGAGGAGTTCCTGAATTTCAGTACCTGCTTACGCATTTTATTCATTAATTACTTGATATAAAGTATGTAAAAACTTCTATACTGCACAGGTAACACCATAATCAGACTATGCTCCCATCCTTCCCTAATTTCTAGAGATCACTGAGAGTAAAAAATTATGTGTCTTGGATACTTCGTAAATTTTCATAGTAGTCCATTATTCAAAGGTTTCACATGACTTAACAGAAAATGTATACCTTTTCTTCCAAGAAAGTTTGCTTTTGAGTATGAGTTATCGGTTTTACAGCTGCCTTTCAACATTAGTGGAAATTGCAGTCTTAAAGAAAGGAATACTGTACTGTCCTCAGCAGTCATACTTACTTACACGTCAACAAATTTTGATGGGGGAAGTCTCAATGAGAACTATACCACGATATCTTCTAACAGCTTAGAGAGGAAAATGATTCCTGCTTGCACAAAGACCCATAAACATTCATTTTATGAGGATTTGGATACATCAACACAGGTGCTGCTGGGCCACTCCTTCGCTGCTTTCCAAAATTGCTGTATGAAAAAAGTTTCTCAGTCTCTTTGTCAGAAATATTTCATGTTATAATTTTATTGATGCAATTTGTGTTATTAGCGAAACAGCTGAACAGTGTTTTGAATAATCAAGTGGTAAGTTGCATTATATTAATCAGGAAAAAATTCAAACAGTGTAGACACAAAGGATAATATACTTCTTTAGAAAATATGAGGCTGAATAAATTTTCGGAGAATCAAACTCTAAGGAAAATTTAATATAATCTATAATTATTTTGCAAAATATTTTTGTTTATTAAGACTTCACTCACAAAATGTGGTTTATATACTAGTTACATCCAGAAGCATAATAAAATATACCATCTCTATCCTGAGAGGTTCCCAACTCTGCTATTTAGGATAATAAAAGACTGTACATAAAACAAACTATTATTTTGATGATCAGGAAGATGTATTTTGCAGTGTAATTAATCGTCTGTAAAAAGGATTTCTTTTCAAACCCTGTGATTAAAGTCTCTTTAGAAAAACCTTTCTCCTCCACAGTTTTCTACATTCTGTTAATTGTATCTATCTGAATCTCTCTCTGCAATTTTTCTGCTTATCAGAAAAGATGCTTAATGCATTGGGATTAGCTTACTGGATGGATATTTATAATTTATATTTTATGAAAGAATTTCATATTGTTCTAAACAGTTCTTCCTTTATTATATTTTCAGAGCATGCTAATAATAAAAGAAATACTGTGTATTTATTCTCATCACTGAATAAAAGCATCAGATTGGTACAGGAAATGTGATAGAGAGGGTAGCCTTAAGCAGAGGTATATAAACCAGTCAAAACTGGATCAAAAGTAGACAAGGAAAGGCCTTAAAAAATCTGCAAGATGGATAGGTTTGTACAGATTGCTGAAGCTCACACAGAGTGAAAAGACACTTCCTATTCAGACTTGTATGTAGAACTTACCATTAAATGTACATAAGGAGCTTTTTTTCTCTTTCTGAAAAAATAGTATTCTCTTGCTTCTTTCAATCAACAGAGATAAAAATATGGTTCTTCCCCTATATGACTTATAAAATCTATTTTTTTAAACTACATAAGTGTTAAATGCATTAATTTTATTGTCTTTTCAACCCAAATTTCCGAAAGGTTTTGTTCTGTCTATGCAGCTTTCTCTTCAGACTTAACAAAAGGAATGGCACAGCATAAAAGTTTCAGGAAAATTTCCCTGGAAAGAATATATACTATGCCTGCATTGAACAAGAAATAGTATGTGCTGCTGGGCTATTTTCTAAAAATTATTTCATTATTATATATTCATTGCATATTTCATCACATATCAAAAAATTAAAGTACATGTTACCAACATTTTACAGCAGGGCTGGTAGCTGCTTGTGAAATGCACCAATTTCCCCCTTTTCCTTCAGATATATAATTTTTACTGTAAGTTTATAGAGTGTTTTGAAAAAATCATGAATATGATGGGGAGGGGGTAAATTAGTTATCACATACTGCAGAAATGAGATATGTTTACTTTCAGCGTCACCTTGTGCATGCCACACACAGTAGACCGGAGTACAATGAGCATGATACATGTGAAAAAAAGTTTCATACTAGATAACAATCCAAGGATTGTCTATAAAACAGAAAAATTAAAAGTACTTCTGAGTTAGTAAGAATTGAAAACTGAAAATTAATAATTAAGGCTAAGAAATAGTAGGACAAACAATTTAGTGGGTGAGATGCAATGGTATTTTCCGAGTCAGCTGAAGAAGACCTGTTGGAATCAGTAAGGTAATTTCTGCTCAGAGACTACCAATGCTCAAAAATACAGTGTTTATACCTACATCCAAATTCACCCTTTTAGGAACAAAACAAACCTTCTGCCAGGGGTGGCTACACATTCTTTCTGTACAAGACACTCCTTGGGAAAAGAGGGGAGTTTGCATATGCTTCTGTATAAAACTGGGGCATGATTAGAGACTGCAGACATTCAGAGGAGCTCATGAGTTCTCTAATCTAAACCATGTACCAGCCTTTGGAGTCACCCTGTCTGGTAAAGGTAGTGGTTCTTGTTTCTGCTTTGAACACAACTATAAACTTGAAAGATAAGACCACCTACAAAATGACTGGAAACAGAAAATTGGTAAGATCCTTGAAAAAGTATTCCTGGCCTTTTGTGATATAAAAGTTTGAGCAGGTACAAAAGCTCCTCATTGGCAGATTTCAATTTGTCATTTGAGAACTGGATTAATTTTCAGTAGTTCTGACTTGTCCAATGTTTACAGGTCTGTAATTTTTTTCTTTTTTCTTCTGTTGATTAGATTTTGATATGCCTGTGCAACAGGGGAAAACCAAAATACAAATGCTCCCTGAAACTCATAGCCCAAATATCAGAATTAGGTAAGCACTAGAAACTCTTTGTAGTCAGGAATGAGTTCTTTATTTTGGTTTGGTTTGCTTTGTTTTGTATTTAAGTTAAATACAAGGGTTTCGTTATTATTATAATACTTCAAAATAGAAGTAAATGGAAAGTCCTCCCAGAGCTTCATTCTGAAAACTCTTAAGAAACTGGGTTTCATGCAGAGTCAGGAATATGGGGTCATCAAGAAAAATTTAGATGTTAGACATCTGCTTCTATGCTGTGGAAGCCAGGAGTTTTACTGGCAATTTCCTTGTTTGTTTTGTAACTTAAAAATGGAAAATAGAAACATTGACAGTAGTTAAATGGAATAAGTTCCATATTTTGTGGGGTTTTTTGCCTGACTTTCTATCCTTTCATATATCTTTTTTTAAGGAATTATTATCAGTGTAATACTCACATTTCCAAAGCCCATTTTCCTTGCTAACCTGAAAGTTGTCTTCCCAAAAGGAATCAGAGGGAAAAATGCCACTGTAAAGTATTTCACTTCCGAGTTGAGGAGCAAATAAAATGCCAGCAGCTAAGGTGCAGATGCAATTTTGCTGCAAACAATGAATTTGTTTTCCAATTTATTTTTTAAATTTTCCTCAGAGACTATCACCTAAATTTCCTTACTTCTCTCTAGCTCTGGAATAAATTTAATGTGAGGAAATCTATTTCACTAATGTTAATCCCAGTAGATACATATATTTGGATGTTCCTTTTCAATCACATTGCTAGGGAAAAAAAGTAAACATGCCCACATTGCTATGTGAATAACTGAGTGTCCTTTTATAACAAATCAGGAATTAAAGTTACAGAATTATTAAAGGTGATATGTATAGGTTTTGGTCCCTAAATTTCACTACCAGGCCAGTACTGTGTGGCATGGGGGACATATGACTTCTGTCACGAGGTAAGCTGGCCACTGAAAAAAAGACGAATTGTTTGATTTTTCCAGTTAATGATAAAACATTACTAGAAATAGTATAGCAGAATATTATCCTTCATCAACAATTTTTTGGGATCCTGTGAGCTGCTATGTTGCTTAGGGTGCTTAAAATATTTGTGTACCACAAATACCCTGGAATTAAGTGGTCTCCTTGGTTTTAAATATTGATGCATCAAAGGTAATTCTCAGTTCTCTCCATTTCAGTGAGTTTAAGACAGAAAATACAGGTAAGTTTCAGAAAAAACAGTATAAAGAGTGAAAGACTCTGGAATAATCTTGCTATAGAAGCCGTATCACTTTGGAGCATTGTAAATGTACTAAAGTTTGCTTAATATATAATAAAGAGGAAATCTGTCTGGTAGAAATTTGATCAAAAGTGAGGCTGTGTGACTCAGAACTAATTTCTTGGCACACTGTGATAACAGAGTAAGAGACACCTGCTGCACCTGACTACACATTTCTGATTTTTTGTCATCTGAAGCATCTCTATATACACACACTTCCAAAACATTTATAAATTTCCTAATACATCAGATACATGGTTTTGGTTTTCTGTTTCATCAAAAGATGAAGGAGGAGAGGTCTTCCTGAAGAGAAATACACATCATCCAGACTAAATCCATTAAAATGATGACGTGAAGTGATTGGAGTATATGCTATTCATTCAAGCATAACAATAACTCTCTGGAGGAAGAAAAGCAGGAGTGAAAATTGGATATGTTGTGATTTCATAAGGTCAAAATAAAAAAAAATTGTTAATCACAGATTTTAAATCTTCTAAGGTTGGAAAACACTACTTCTTCACTGCCTTTGGAGAGAAAGGCAAAACATTTGGGAAATCCTTGCTATGTAAGTAATTTGGAAATTACTCTAAACACTCTACCATATAGTTGACCTTTCAAAACATGAGTTTATTCACAAACATATAAAATAGGAACAGCATTTTAGTGAAAATAAACTGTCTGAATAAGTAAGTTGTATATCTAGATTTATATACAGAAAATGACCATACACATATATTCCAGGTTCGGTTCTGCTGTGGATTAATTTTGGCTGTGTAAAAAAGTCTACAGCATGATGACAACTTGTTGCCACATTGTAGGAATACACAGCTATTGTGACAGTCATAGAAAGAGGAAGAGAGGGGAATAGAAAGAGCGAGGGCGGGAATGCGGGCAGATAGAAAGGAAAAATATTTCATTGTCTTAGTAAACCTTGAATTCTCTCAGAAAAAAAAAGTAATCAGCAGCATGAAAACTGATAATCAGTTGTCATTTCATTCCCTTCAAATAAGGTTCAAGCATTTAATATATAAAAGCTATATAGTTTGGGATAGTTTTGAGATAGCCACACTTTTAAGGAAGAATTCAGAGCTGATTCAAGTGTCATTGGTCATGGGTTACAGATCAAACAGAGGTTTAAACAATTGTAAATGTAGCTGGGTTTTATTTAATCGAAAAGAAACAAGATCAAGAAGGTAAATTGTTAACAGCATCTCAGATAAAGTCATGGAGGAACTTGACTTTGTCAGTTTAAATGTTTAGCCTCTGCTCAGCAACAAAAATACATGCCAAGACGATTGTGACCATTAGTTTATTGTCTGAAACAGCAGCAGTTTTAACTGATTGACGAATGAACAGAAACAAAGAATAAAAAAAGTAAATGAAAACACTCCAAGAATGGGCAGTTTTGTAATTGGAAATTGTAAAGGTCATTGAATGTGGCTTATTGCTATCTGTTTGAATGGAATAATTGTTTTGTGGAAACCTTCATGTGGAGCCAGGATAGAAGCGATATTGACTCTCATAAAGTAAGAGTGGTTTTTATTAATACTTTGAGCATGAGTGGACATAGCAAATGCAGAGTTGTGCTGATTCTGTAAAAAGTGTCAAAACATTTACACACCAGTACTTATATGCACTTTTGATTCAGTCTGAGATTATGCAAGATATTTCTGGGGAATATTGTTAATCTGAGTAACAAGAAATAAAAAGAAAGAAAAGATTTAGGAGATTAGGAATGAGATTATTAATTTAATTGAAAAATTACGTTTTTGCAAATAAAATAGACATTCATTGGTCCTGCCTGACCAGTTTAGGTGCATTCTAATATGGAGTCACTAACTATATCAGTGGACAAGGGGAGGGCTACAGATGTGATTTATCTGGACTTTTGTAAACTCTTTGACACAGTCCCCCACATCACCCTTCACTCTAAATTAAAGAGAGACAGATTCGAATTGTGGACTGTTGGGTGAATCGGGAACTGATGAGATAGGCACATCCAGAGTAGTGGTGAACAGCTGAGAGTCCCAGTGGGTGGTAGTGGTGTCCCTCCAGGGTCCATATTGGGATATTAATCTTCATTAATGACATAGGGAAAGGGATTGAGAGCACCCTCACCAAATTTGCAGACTTGAGAGCACCAAACTGAGTGGTGCTGTTGAGACAGCAGAAGGATGGGATGCCATCCAGAGGAACCTGGACAAGGACAAGAAGACGGTCAATGAGAACATCTTGAAGTTTAACAAGACCAAGTAGAAGGTCCTGTATATGAGTCAGGGCAACTCCCATTATCAACACAGGTTGGGGGATGAACAGATGGAAAACAGCCCTGCCCAGAAGGACTTGGGGGTGCTGGTGGGTGAGAGGCTGGACATGACCCAGCAATGTGCACTCACAGCCCAGAAAGCCAAATGTATCCCGGGCTGCATCCAAAGCAGTGTGGGCAGCAGGGGGAGGGAGGGGATTCTGCCCCTCTGCTCTGCTCTGGTGAGACCCCACCTGCAGTGTTGCATCCAGCCCTGGGGTACCCAGAACAAGGAAAAGCGTTGACCTGTAGGAGTGGACCCAGACAAGGACACCAAGATCATTAGAGGGGTGAAGCACCTCTCCTATGAGGAAAGGCTGAGAGAATTAGGATTGTTTAGTTTGGAAAAGAGAAGGCTTTGGTGTGACCTAATTGCGGCCTTCCAGTACCTGAAGGGACCCTACAGGAAAAGGGAGACAAACCATTTACTGCATGTAGTGAGGACAAGGGGGAATGGCTTAAAACTGAAAGAGTAGGTTTAGACCAGATATTAGGAGAAATTCCTTATTGTGAGTTTGGTGAGGCACTGGAATTTGTTGCCTAGAGGAGCTGTGTGTGTCCCATCTCTGGAAATGTTCAAGCCCACGTTGGACGGAGCTTTGAACAACCTGGTGTAGTGGAAAGTGTCCCTGGCCATGGAAGAGGGGTTGGAACTAGATCACCTTTAAGAACATTTTCCAACCCAAACTATACTATGATTCTATGATTATGTAAAAATGAAAAAAATAAAATAGATGACTTGCATAAATTCATAACCTAAAATCCCCCTTTCAGTGCTTCTGACATTATTAATACCCTGTTTAAATATCCCAAACACCAATGTTTAAATCATTATTGCCCCAAACCTGTCATCATTACATGAAGGTATTTTCGTTGGGAATATATACAAGTTCTTCAATCTCTTCCTTAAGTAGAAATATGATTCTCCACTATATTTAGCTATGAGTATATATACAGACATATATGTAAGCATATATAAACTCTTTAAGAGTTAGGAAAAAACTCTTCTTTTTGGGGATAATCTTCAGGTAAAGACATAGCTTTTTTCAGATATTTATTTTTTTCTGATATTTAGAACATTTGTTTCAATCCATAACCTAAGAACAGATGCCCGTGTAGATATTCTTTATGCTCACACATTTCTCAAGAAAGAAACATCTCTATCCTTTTCCCCCAAACAACACATTTTTGATAATTAGTATGTGATGTAGTAGTTTAAATTTAACCTAGTTCTTCATTTGTCTAAAAAATTTCAATAAAGCTTCTTTCAACTGACTGAAATTTTATTATTCTGTTCTATGTTTTCTTATATGAAAGAGAAATCATCACATCCTCTTACAGTGGTTTGAAAAATGATTCAATATGCAATTTAAAATGCTGACTATTCATTGCAAATTGAGAAATCATGTCAGAGAAAACCGCTGTTTGAATCAGGAGTGTGAAAACAAAATAAAATCTTTTCAGTCAAAATTCTGGTGTTCTGTCACTTTATCTTCTGTAACTTTAACAAGCTAAGCTTTCCCAACAGAAAGTCACTATGAATTTTCTTTAGCTTCCCTCTTGAGGGATAATTATTTCATATCACTTGTGTGTCAAAGATGGAAGGTTTCAAATCAATCCTGAAACTGGTTGTTTCTCCTAATGAAGTAATATTTGCAGGCTTTATTACTCTGTTACGCATTTCTGCTAAACCACATTGAAGGTTTAAAAGAATAGCCCAACAAGTAATTTGTTTTTGTACCATATGACGTGCTTTCTGTCATTTTAATACATTGAAATGTTTTTCCTTTTGCCTAGTGTCCTACAGCCAGTTTTCACTTCACAGGAGTGGGAGTGAAATGAGCTTTCTGAAAATAAGTTTTCTACTAAAAAATATTGAGAATCATTTTACCAAACACTTCACAGAGTAGCTATTTACATCCTGGTGCTCCAGACTTGCTTTAGTGTTATTGGGAAAGATGGCACATAAATCACTCTTTAAGGAGTGCCTATTTCTCCCACTTTAGCTATAAAGGGAGTTCAGATGTTCAGTACTCCGTTCAGCACACAGATGAGCAGTGCCATGGAGGTACTCTCAAGTATCCCACCTCGTCTCCCTCCAGAAGACCAGAGGTTCCACATCCAATGTTTCAGGCCTGTCCCAGATAGCTTAAGGCAACTCATGTGCTTTTGTGCTGTCACAATTTAAAAGGGCCTATGATCCAACAAAGTAGCTCAAAGGTCCATGTAACAGGTACCTGGACTGGGATGCAGTTCAAGATTAGCATCTTTCAACATAGATTTACTGTGTGTATGTGAGATCTTTGTAGGCACCCATTACAGTCAGAGGTGATCTGTGGCTTCATATGACTCCCACAGAGGCAGCTAGTGCCTTTTGAAGTATCCTGAGATATTCTAAGGTATCTGAGAGCTCTGCAAAGGGCTAGAAGATAGGATAAATTCTTCTTGTATGTTCCTCTGGATTGACAGGTAAAGACCAGCTGCCCAGAGATAGCTCAGGATATCTTAGGAATCCTTGGGGGCCCAGCTGATTTGTACTTAGGGAAAGCAATGCATCTTTGCAGAGAATCTGCTCAAACTATGGTAGACACCTGATGTCTTCTCACCTGAATTACTTCCTAAGCTTAATTGAATAAGGGCTAATAATTTTGTATAAACATAACTCTATACTAACATTTCAGATGACCTAGTACTTCTAGTCCGAGGGTACACATCATATTCTCATTCACTACCATCCTCCAAAAAACCTCAACATAAAGATTTTATTTTTGTGAGATATTCAAATTTCTTTTCTGAAATGTGAAGGTAAAAGTCATTGTAAAAGTCTCCTTTAACAATTCTGTGCCATTAATTTAATCAACTTTATTATTCTTTCTCTAATACTAATTTTACCATTGAACATTCATAAGAAATTTTACATTTATTTTTAAGTCATACTCTTATTTATTTGTCTGTAAAATAATTGACTGCATATGCTTGTCAATAACCTACTTTTCAATCCCTGTTATATTCCCTTTCCTCTCTCCTTCAGTGTCTCAGAGGTCTTTTTAGATGTCACATTTTGCCGACATTCTTCTCCACTGTGAAATATTGCAGAATTAGGACTGTTTTAATGAGCTACCTACCATATTAAACAGCTGTAACTATTTAATACCTCACTATACTCTGGGGGACATTACTTAAATTTAAGTATGTGAAAGTATAACAGTGACCTCAAATAGCTATTTCTATTTTTATTTCTTAACTTCCAGTTTTATGGGTCTTTGATATATTTTCAGCTGAGTAGCGTTTCAGTCAATCTAACAGACTCCTTACACATTGAGTTTACTCCTGACACCCTCCTTTTACACTTAATTAACTTGATTAAATATTTATACTGCTGTCACAGCCTATGTCCCTATCAAGATTGAGGTCCTGTTGTGTTAACTGCTAGGTACAGTACAAACACAGAAGTCCATCACATTAGTTACGTAAGAAAAAAATATTGTTAGCTTTCCATGAAGAATTACTTGCTATATGAAATATTATTCAGTCTTTCTATTAGAAAATAACCTTGCTTAATATAAAGTGCTTTAATTTGAAGGAAAAATTATATAGTTTTTCACACTTAAGGATTAAGATGGCTGCCTGATTACAACAGCAGTAATATCTTACCTAAATTATAATTATGAATATTATCATTATGTTCAATCAACATGACCATCAGTACTTACTGCAAGGTATGCAAAATGAGAAATACAAATAGCTTTATAACAAGTAGCAATTCATATGCATTGTTAGTGGCAAAATAGACCATAAAGCAGACGTTTGCATTCACAGGAAGGAAGAGTAAATATGGAGCTCATACATTAGTTTCTAAAGGAGCTCATACATTATGTATCTCACATATCTCAGAAGCAAAGGAGCAAAAAAATAAGTTATCTAAGAACACACACAAGAGAAAATTTTAATCCTTATGAATATTCCACTACATATACTAAGCTCGTATTATTTCTGAGTAAGTTACTGAGATAGCAAACCAAATGAATAAATTCATAGCAGGGGCTGGTAGGGTAGGATAATAGTTTAAGTATGGCAAAATTCCCAGTTCTACCAAATTAACAGAAACAGCAATAATCTTGATGTAATCCAAATTTAAGGTTACACAGTTTTTATTTAGACTTCCAAGAAAGTGAATTTTTATTTAGACTTGCAAGAAAATGAGAAAGAGAGAACCTGAAAGTTATTTAAGTAGTAATTACAGATCCTGTCATAATTCAGATACTAACTATACCATTGTGTTCAGAAAACTTAATTCCCAGTTTATATGAGGCACCAAAGAATTATGGCTGCTTTGACCATCACCTTGTAAGAAGCATACACTCATAAAATCACTTCATACCACAAATTTTGGTCACAAATCTCCTCGGATACCTATACTCTGAGGTGCCTCAGATTAAGGAACCTATTGCAAATTGCAAATGTGTTCCTAAATTCTGCCTATACGCCTAGGTGCACTCAATCCCTAAGGCATACTCCTCCTATTTAAAATCAAGCCTGGTGAACATCCTGAGCCCATCTGAGACAGAATGGGTTTAGGAACTGTAATGGAATATGTTTAAGGCTTAAACATGACTAATGTATCTTGAGCACAGTTAACAGATTGGGATCCTATAGGGTTTAAGTGAGTGTGATAAATTAACAATCACTGATAGACTGAGATTAGATAAAATGTCTCTATTGTAAATTTCCTAAAGATAGTAATTATTTCAATGATATCCTCAAAAGGAAAAAGAGCAGAAAATGGGGCTACAGAACAGAGCTTAAAGGGAAGGATAAGTTTTATGAAGTTTTTGTGTATGTGACTATACTGTCAAACATTATGCAACCAGTGTAAAACAACAGCACACGGTATTTGGCATCAGTCACAAATCAGTAGTTTTCAGCATTTACCTCTGTTTGGTAAGTAAATAGCTACTCTATCGGTTCGAAAGTAGCATGAGAACCAGAGCTGTTAAGACTTCCGAGCTGTGATACATTTATAAAAAGCATGTATCCCCAGTGTAGTGACAACATTAAATAAACATGTGTTCCCCCAGCTATTCTGAGATCTGGATGAAACTAAACACCTCATTCAAGATGGTAAGTAAATAGATTACTTTTGAAATTGTCTGCATTTAATGAATTCCCTGTTTAAGTAAGGTAAAACAAAACACAATTAATATAATTCAATCTTCAAGTGAAGTGTTTAAATATCACGCTACTTTTGGGAGAAACGAAAAACATCCTTAGCTACAAAGTACTGCTTTTCAAATATTTCTTGATGGCCTGATTTTTATTTTTTTTTAAAGTAAAATATTCACCATACAAAACTGAAATAAAACTAGAACAACAGTCAATTGGTAAAATATTCAGAAGGGCTTCAAGGCATAAGAGCCAGAACATCTTCTGCTGTCAATGCTGCACGTATTTGAAAGTGCACAAGTCAAAAGACCAACCCTTCATCTTCAGATATTAGGAAAAAAAAATGTTCTGTTAATATTGCTGAAGCTTGTTACTTGGAAAAGCCAGAATTCCCCATTCAGCCTCCTATTTGAAGATGCTTATGTCTTTTTGGCAAAACAGGGAAAGACTGTTTAATTTCTGAATGGGTTAGAAATGACTGTCTGTAGACAGGGATGTCTGTCAGGATGATAGGGCATTTGTTTTCTCTCTCAACTGCTAGGCCACCAGACTATTAGTTCTTTGCACTAGATTAAAAGATAAATTTGCAGATGGAGGATATCTTTCGTGTTTGCTTGAGATTTTCTGATAGTCTTGCTCTTCTGGTATCCAATATTACTGATCTAAACTGACAGATCAGCCAGGTTACGGAAGTCTGTGGTCACATTGCTCCGGCCTGCTGTGAGCTGAGGCCGTGCACCGCCTCTGTGTAACCTGCCTGCTCCCCCCTTCACTGCGGTGGGATGCCTGGCTGGGCCTGCAGATGAGGCTCAGCAGTTCTCGCCTTTTGGATAGATATTTTCTTCCTGAGTTTCTCCAAGGTTTTCAATTCAGCTTCCCGCAGATTCCTCTCAGAGAAACTGATGCATTATGGTCCAGGCAGGTGGGGATCTGTCTGTTCAGTGGCATCCAGAGGGATAGTTGCAAATAACTCCTTTTCAAAATGACATTGTGCCACAAGTGGAGACCCGCAGGGATCAATATAGGGCCCAGTACTGTTCAATATCCTAATAACTGATCTGGAATGTGATTTAATATACCCTGATGAAGCGTGTTAATGTTAGTAAACTGAGTGGGGCAGTGAACACTTGAAAAGAGAAAGTCACTTTGCATTAAGATGTGAATATGCTGGAAGAGTGGGCTAACAAGACCCTTACAAAGTTCAAAAAGGAAAAATGTAAGGTCTTACACCTGAAAAACATAATCCAGAAATAGAGCATAGGCTGGCATCTGCCCAGCTGGGGAACAGCTCTGTGGAAAGAGACCTGGGGGTGCTGGTGCACAAGCTCAATGTGAGCGAGCACTGCTGCTGCAGCAAAGAAAGCCAGCAGGCTGCATCAACAGAGGCATCACCAGCAGAGATCATCAGTTCCCCATCAGATCAGTTTATCCCACTCTGTCCAGTGCTTGTCAGGCCACACCTGGAATAATGTGTTCAGGTTTTGTCCTTGCTATTCAAAGTAACTGTGATCATGCCAGAGAGGGTCCAGATAAAGGCCACAAAGATGATCAATGATCTGGGAAGTCTGCCATGTGAGGAAAGGCTGAGAGAACAGATTTTGTTCAATCCTGAGAAAAGAAGGCTGAGGGGAGACCTGATCACTATATTCCAGTATTTAAAGGGTGTCTACAAAGAAGATGGAGACTCTCTTTTTAAAAGGAATCACATAGGAAAGATGATGGACAATGGGCCCAAGTTACTCCTGAGGAGATTGTGATTTTTCACAATGAGGGCAATCAGTTGTTGAAATAATCTCCCCAGGGAAGCAGTGGATTTCTCAACATTGGACACTTTTAAACTGTAGAGGGTGCTAGGCCATCTTGTCTAGACAATGTCTTTACCAAGAATGTTTGAACCACGTGATCCTTGAAGTACCTTCCAACCTGTTATTCAATGAGTCTATGATTCTACGAACAGTTGTTTTGGACAGTCTCAGTAAAGAAGAAGCGCAGATGGTATGGCGATGCAAGATACCATAATATATCTATATACGTATATGTAAATATATGTATATATATGGTATATATGGTATATATGTTCTCTTTCATCCAAAGATATTTAAAGTGAAATGGTAAAGGGAACGGCTGGTGTTGTCAGGCTATTTATGGCTTAAATTTTCTTTTATTCTCTGAACTACAAATAAATAATATAAATAGTTTCCTCAAATATTCTGAAGTATTTTCTGGTCTAGGTTAAATATTAATTATGTATTTCAGTTTAATTAATTTTCAATATTTGTGCACAGTCCAGAGTAGACTGCTCCCAGCTTTTCTTTCGTTGTAATTCTACTCTAGCTGATTTTAGAACCTTGTGCACATTAATATTTTGGGTTTATGTTAAAAATGTTTTGAGATTCACTGCAGTAAATCTACACTTCGTAATTCCTAATGCGATTTTCAATTTGCAGAGGCTCCCTCTGGAATGAGGGGAGGGGATAGAGCAAATAATATAAAATAAGTTCAAGTTTCTCCATCCAAAGTAGAGAAAAAACAGTAAGAAACACTCTACATATAACAAAAATATTTAAAATATTATTTACAAATTATAGAATACACAAGAGACATGGTTAAATTAAAAAATCTTCATTTCCTATAATTTCCTCTTTATCTAAGATGTTATCTCTTTTGTCTCTGTATCTTGTTGGCCATCAAACAGTAGTAGTGAATATTCACCATTGATTCGATTCAGCTAACTCCAGTTCTAAGAAGATAACACAATAATATCTAAAATGGAAATAGCTTTCCATTGTGCAGTGATCTTTACTGTTCTTGCTTCTGTCTCTCAGAAAATGGCAGTACATCTCATTCTTCAAGGATATTAGTTATATTTATTTCAGAATCAGCAGACTTTCTTGTCCCCTGACCACACAAAAAGGTTTGAGACAAAAAAATATATTGATTGATATATATGGAGCTGTCAAATGTAAACCCTTTAAGTGATTAATTTTCAGTGACAATCCTAATAGCTCTTTTTCTCTAATACCTTATCAGCCTATACTAAGATAAGAATATGCAATACATGAAGATCTGCAACATTCACGAGGTGTCTATAATTACATTTTTATAAACATCATCGCCTGCTCGAGACCGACAAAAACTTATAGCTTCTACCCAGGGAAGTGGTAAAAACACAATCCCTGGAAAAGTTCAAAAGCTGTGCGGATGTGGCACTTGGGGATATGGGTGTGTGGTGAACACAGTGATTCTGTGTTAACTGTTGGACTTGCTGATCTTAGACTTCTTTTACAACCTTAACTATTCTATGATTTTGTGATTCTATGATTTTAACTATGATTCACAGTCACTTAGTGTAGTGTTGTATTTTTCCCCACTCATGTGCTTACCAAACTGCCTGCCTTTCCACGTGGGTCCCCCCTTCGCCTCCCCTAGCCCTAACCACTCCCTTGGGTTTCTCCAATTGATTCTGTTACCCCAACTCCGCCCATGTACCGCCCCTGTGCCCTGTGACCATTGGTCCATGTGCTCTCTCCAACCCCCTCATCCCGGATAAAGGACCCTGCATGCCACGTGATGCTCTCTCTCGCATTGTGCCCTGCTTTTGGGCACCAGCCTCTGACTGGGGGAACCATGCCATGTGCTGGCTCTAGGTTTCTGGGAGGCACCATGGAATAAAACATCTTCTGCAGTCCCTATGTAGAGAGCCTCCTCGCCTCCTTTACCATCACCGTATCGCAGGGCTTCAGGTAGCCGGAGCATGCAAGCGGCAGCCTGGAAGAGGCACAGGAAGCGGAACAGCCGCTCTCCCTGGGCAAACATCACTGCGCTCTCCGAGAAGGCTGTGGCATGCCATACCACCGCCAGGAAACTGACTCACCGCATCAACTTAGCAACAGAAAACAAATACCTTAAATTTTTTTGCTGAACCCTTTACTGTTCTAGTGGACCACTGAAACTTACATTCCTGAAAAATTCAACTGCAGATTTTATCTGACAAAGCTGAGTAACAAGATCCAATTTTTCCATGTTTAGGCTACTGTGATGAAAGGAACAGAGAATTTACTCATGAGACTTCACTGAAAGAGCTATGTAACAAAATATGATTTCTTTTTAAGACACATAATTGTTCTGTACAAAAATTATCCTACTTCATGTTTGTGTACAAGATCAGATTAGACAGGCCTCAGTATTTTTAGATTCACCAGTGTTAAGGGAATTCATTCTTGTTAGGATCAGCAAAGTCGAGCTAGACAAAGAGATTCTGTGTGCCAAGTCCCCAAGGAACTGTCTCCAGTCAGCATGAGAACAGTATCAGAAATTATCAAAGATGTCAAGAAAATATGAACTGTGGCTTCTTACATCTGGAGTGATCATGAGATACACTAGGATATGATGGAGAAATAAATGACTATGTACTTTTTAAATCATGGATTAATGCATTTAAAAATAATAGTCAAAGTATGAGTATTTTACATTTATGGAGGTAATTGGGCAGAAAATATCAATTGTACTACATTGCTACAGTGCTACTCAGAAAAATTTGAATAAAATTTCATATTCACTATTGTTACCTTTAAAAAGTATAATTTAACAGTGGAGTGTAAAATGAAAGATACCCATGTCTTTAACAGAAGAAACTTTGGAAAATAAATATATTTCATGGTAAAATCTTAATTTTCATTTTTTTACAGTTAAAAATAATTTTCCTTTCTTGAAAATGCAATTAATAATGTGTATTGTAAGTTGATATGCTTTCTTCCAGTATTAGTGGGAAAATGTTTGTCTGATCATCAGTTTAAAAAAAAGTGAAATTAAGTAATTCATAGAAAAACATTGAAATGGAAGAATAAACATCTCTGTGACCTTCCTGGTCTTTTAGCAACAGAATACTGATGTACATCATTTAAAATCATATAATCTGGGAAGTATTTCAAAGGCTTCCTGTAAAATGTGCTTCAGAAGGATCATATATTCCAGTATTGACTGAATGTACAATTATGAATAAAAAAGGAATCAAAATTAATTGTTTTCATATGATGTAAGATTTGAAGGGACCTTTCGGCTCATCAAACCCTACTCCATACTATCTAAGAAATTTACAACGTTCAACTGCTGCTACAAATGTCTCAAGATTTTTTTTTTGATAAGTGGTTTGCTCAGCCTTTTCCCCAGACTAACACTGAGAAGCTCTTTCCAGGTTTGCTCTCTGTGCTACTTATGAAAACAAACATTTCTTACAACTGTGCATGTAAATCCTTGTACTGTTCTGCTAATTCACTTTTATGCCACCTTGCCCTTTGCTTTGCTCCAGGTGCTGATGCCTTAATATCTTTAAAGAGGAGGACTATCTAACCTCTTATTCTTTGGTTTTGGACAGTATAATGTCTTGTTATGAGGGCACGCAAAGGGTTAGACCTTGTGTTTGCAGACCTATGCAGTCGGGAAAAATGGAGAAGAGCAGATTCTTTTAGCACAAGCTAAACACACATCTCAGTTACACTGCAGTCTGAGTTTGAAAAAAACCAAAACAAAACAATATAAAACTCTTCATTTTGGAGAGATTCGAAGGACTCAGAATTATTTCCAGGGTACATGCACCTTGAAACCCGTGTTCAACAAAAGACAGTGGAATCACAACAGCATCACTGTAGAATACTCCATCTGGTACACCATGATTGTTCTCAGTTCTTCCCATAAGGACCAAAAAAATGTTCATTGTAACCACACAAAAAGCAGAATTGTTGCTGAAATATTTTTGACGTTGTGCACATGCACAATGGTAGATCACAAGCTTGAAGTTTGTATTTCATGTTTTTATATACACTAACCAAAGTCAAGGTTTACTACTATTCTTTCCGAACCAAGCAATATATTTTTGATAAAGAATTAAAATACAATTGAATTAGATTTTTAAGTATCATAGAAACCAACAATGATCCTCTCCTTTGTCATTTGTCAAGTAAAATCCAGAAACATGGGCATCACAAGGTAGTTGTTGGCTTGGTACAGTAACATTTGGGGAGCATGGTAGAAAAAGGATAGTCCTGTTTTCAACAATTGCGTTTTACAAAAGCTTTTTGAAAACATTCTGACAGATCATTGTTTCTTTTTTTTTCTTCATGTAATGCTGATAAATGAAAATAATTTTTTCTTCTGAAGATTGAATTGATTTCCTGTCAGTTGAATTGGGTATGACTGAATAGTTTATTTTCATCAAGCAAAATATTCCACATTTTTATAATAAAATTTATAAATAAAGTATGATCTATCAAACTAAAATATTCCAGTAAAGTAAAACCATTTTTATTATATAGTATTGGATTATATTTTTTGATTTATATACTAAACAGGAAAGTTAAAAATCATTAGTTTCAGTATTATCAAGATACAGCTGGATTCTAATATTTCTTAGAGTTGCATTATAGGATTTCAAGCCTTTGACATTATTTAGATTTGAAGTTAATGTGAATTTCAGAATCTCCCAGAAGTTATGCTACCAAGCAGAGGTATGTATTAGAGAAAAAGTTATACGAAGCACTACTGGGTAGAGTATTTTTACCTTAAGATTTGGGAGAGAGCACTTCCATTTTGGAAATGGCAGGTCAGAAAGCTAAATCAATCCTATATGAAGTGATAGATATGTACAACTGTCTTAGAATGCTCTTGAAAGCAGAACTCAAAATCTTTAAAGTAAAATCAATAAATTCTTGATGGTGTCAGGGAAATGGTTCTTATCAAAATAATCTTGCTTTCCAGATCAGATTTTTTTTAGTCCATAATGTAAACACTAAGCATAAATCACCATACCACTTTATCTCTCTCTGACACCTAAGAGCCTTAGAGGCTCCACTAGCAGAACTCGGACCAAGCAGACACACTCCTGGAAGCGCGAGAGACGAAGAAAAAAGGAACATGGCCATCACTCTTGCTACACTTGTAGTAAAAGACATCACTGGAAATTAGACAATTATCAAACAATCAAACAATTGCCTCCCCAGCCTCTCTACTTTGTTTTTCTTTCCTTAGTTTGTGTGTGAGGTGGGGAGAATGAATAAGACTATGTAAGAGATTATTTTCTCTCTTGAATGTGTTTGCACACTGAGCACTGTCATTACGGTTAAAGAACACCAGCACATCTGTTACAGTGAATACCTCTGAAGAAACAAAAGCATATCTAATAATGCAAGTTAAATTTTTTAGTACTTCAGATAGCCATATTAATTAGGTCTAATACATTAGGTATCTGGGTTGCTTATAAAGCAGATCATTCCCCCAGAAGCATTTTAATTTATTCTCTTTGTGAATAATTTGTTCAGGAACCAGGAAGGAATTATGCTTCTGACATAATGGATTAATAAGACAGTATTCAAACAACAAAGGAAATTAAGTATAAAGGTTAGTAACCCAGGATGAAGCAAATTTTTTAAAATATGTAACCTATTTCTCTGAATTTCTAATGTGCTTTAAAAAGTGAGTAAATTTCACTGACTCCTTGTGATTAACAAGGATTTTCTTAAATACTGCAGGAGATTTTTTTGTTGAACAAAGAGAAACTTTACATATAATTTATGTACGTATATATGCATATTTACTGAGGTACAAGAGTTGCTTTAGGAATAGCTGATTCTTCCTTATAGGGTTATGTTTGCCTGTTTGTTGGTATGTGTGTAGAAGTGCACATACTAAAGGAAGAATTTGTAGAGAAAAAAAGATTCATTTCATTTTGATGAATATCCAGGAGATGAAAAGTTTGTTCAAGGTTAATGCATATATTTTCAGGTTGGAAATCTTGTATGATTAGCCCCTTTTAAGCGTCTTTTAAATAGGTTGATTTCTTCATTTACCAAAAGAGGAAACAGAGCATGGGAAAATGGTTAGGAAAAAAACAAAATACCACAGCTTTTGATAAGAGATTGTTTTGAGGGCTGTTTATGAGTAACATACTGTTTACGTGCAACACAAATGAATGATGGGAAAACCTCAAGGTAGTTGGAGACATCAGACTTTTTCTGTAGCTGGGAAGATGTTCACCTATTTTAGCTCTGCGGAAAAAAAAGTAAGTTAAACAAAAATGTTGGATGTAGTTTGCTACATTCTCTGCAGCTCTGCCTGGTTTTATTGTTTTGTTTTTTCCAGATGCTGGAGTATAGGATGAACAGTCATGCAATAATAAGAGCACAGACAACTCTCTCTTTTTGATTCTGTTCTAAATGAGCTATTGACAAAAAAATTGTGGTTTATTCTAAAATTGGAAAGAAAGATTGATTTCTAATTAGTATTGAAAAACATCTGCTGGTTTCCAGTTCCCATGAGGTTTTGCAATACAACGACAGTTATTTGTTATTAACAAAATATTTCATCCCTAGCTTATCATCATACTTTAATAATCAGAAATAATTAAAATTACTTTTACATTAAAACTTTTATAAATACATAGAAACCTGTTAATCGATAGTGAGATAAATGAGGACAGAGAGTCGCTTTTTGTTCTGCATAACAGAGAATGAAGTTCATTTGGAGTCTATCACTGGACTCCTGGGCTCTATCAAAACACAAGAAATAAATTATAACAGTAGAGGAATGCAAATTCTACAGCTACAAGTCTGTGTTGTAATTTTTAATGATGTTTGTGAGCCTGCTGCGCTGCTCATAACAAATATTCTCACACAGTCTTATGCACATGTACTCATCCTGTTTACAGTGTTTCTCTCCCTCCTGTGATTTTTAAAAAAAATTATTATCAGTTTGCTGCAATCGCATTTAATTTTCTGAATTTTGGAAAGTCAGTTTAAAACCACTGATACAAATCAATGAATCAATTATTTTTGGTGGAGGGTGGAGAGGAAGAGCATTGCAGTATTTCAGTAACTCCCAATAGGTTTCTGAGTCATCAGTCTGAATGACCGAGGTTTTCCTGGTAATAATAAAATAACAACATGGTCTGCTAGTCAAGGCAGCAATCACACTGAAGTGGAGCTCTGCTGTCTTAATATTATCAAAATGCAAGTTGTTGTTTACTCTGTGGTCTCCAGAGGACTCAGGTAAAAACTCAGAGGTAGTACACGACCTTCAGAGTCACAAAAGACAAAGAAATTGCAATGAAAACAAGGACTAAAAGGTTGCATTTCTACCTTTTCCTGAAGAATCAGATCTCTCTCTGATGTATCTGGCTGATCTATTTAGAATAAAGAAGTCTCACTTCATCACCGCCACATTTGTTGCATAAGGCTTTCACCAGAACTCATTTACAACTGAGAACTCTAGTAACACATACATTGGTGCATTCTTCTCACACAAGTTCAAGCAACAAACCAGATTAGTTCAAAACAAGTATAATCTCTCTGGTGCTTGAAATGAATACTTCCAAAATGGTTAAACATGGTTTATTAAAGGTTTTCTGCTAAGTTAGTCATTCAAACCTTGTCTTTCCACCACTGAATTTTGTTGGGTGTTTTTGTTTGTTTATGTTTTATAGAGAGAAAATGACCTCATAATCCATTTGCTTAAAAGTATTAGGTAAAAGTAAATCTTAAATTCACAAATGTCATACAACTGAAGTAAAAGTTTGAAAATCTGGGCTTGTGTTCTGTAGAAAATTGACAGCATTCTGGACATTCAGAAAAGCAAGTAAACAAAAGTAATTTAGCTAGAATTTCGGAGACAGACTAATTCTTACTTCCTTATTTTGTGATGTAATATGGCCAAAGAGTAATACCATTATTTATGACACAGGACTTTTTTCTTATGTCTCTCAGAACATTTTTTAGACATTTATTTAGTCCTTGAAACAGCCACATAAATCAAGAATATTACCTCCACTTTATACAAAAATAACCTCAGTCCTGGGTAGGACACACTCCAAGTTTACTCAACTACCAAGTGATATAACTGATTATTGGACTAATGAGGACTAGAATGAAAACTCAAGCTCTCCTAAATAAGGCCTAGTGGAGTTGGTATTGGGACCCATGAAAGACATAATTGCTTTAACTCATAAAAAACAGTGCATTCCTATAACATTTTAGTGCAAAGATGGTTCTGTAAATCTGACACTCAGAAAACCACTTTCCAAAATTCTCAAGACAAAGAACCGTGCTATTTTTCTGTCCCAAAAGACAGAATGAAGATTCCTTCTTCCTTTATTACCCCGACCGAAGTCTTCATTAATATAGATATGACACAGAATAGTGAGGTAGGAAAACTGAGGTCTCTTCTGATCCATTCAATTAATTGTTTTCTTCTATTATGTGAAAAGATTTAGAAACACATCAGCAGAAAATTTTAAGGCAAAAGCCAATCATATTCTCATCCAAGCTATCATTTCTTCCAACAATATCAGTTGTGCTTTTACTACAGCAGGTCACACACATATTCATGCCTTGAATGATTTTTTTTTGAGAGAAACAAAGAAAGACTTTCCGATGTGCATTTTAGATATAATGAATTCCTTAAGACATAGCTTTTGGATTTCAAATTATTAAAAATTATTTTTTACTGTGTAAAGTTCTTTTAAGTAGTAGTTACTGTGTTAATTTCGTTCATCAGCTATATATTTATGTTTTAAAAGGAAAAAAAAAAGTGATGTGACACAAGCCATTACCACCTGAAATGTCAGTTCTGCACAAGATCAAGCCTCCATGGCAGAAATTCACTCTCTGCTGTTTTTCAGATATTAGATGAATATGTCCATATTTCCAAAACAGCTAATGTCTATTTTTGTTACCTAGTGACAGAAAAATAAATTTATTTTAAGATATTTGTATTGAGTTAGACTGAAAGAAACTGTTTCTTTACATGTATGGGTAGATGGTGAAAGAGAATAAAATCTCATTAAATACTTCTGAGACATTCTTTTTTCTTGTACGCTGTATGTGAAAGTAAGAAAATATGGAAACCAAAGCAGATAACAAAGTGATCCACACTCAGCAGAGGAAAGAAGAACATAATGAATTCCTACACTCAAACTCAATTCTAGATTAAATATCTTCATTGACAATGTGAAATTCAACAACCCAAATCCTAAATTGAGTTTAAGTCAATGGAAATATATTATCTAATGAAATACGAGCTACATGAGCAGTATAGGTTTGTTTCCATATTTCTCATTCAATGAAAGCCTCTAACTGATACACCTGAAATTAATTTTCTTGCAAAATGACAGTCTAAATTAAAAGTTCCTTAGAAGACTGTCCTTATCATCCACATAATCTATAATATTTGTACTAGGATATCCTACAGCCCCATAACATTTAAGTATTATACTCAAAAACATTTGCAGCACTCAGAGTCAGAAATATAACAAAAATACACTTAGTTACAACTCCAGTAAGATAGCAGACTATACTACTAAATGGAAAATTCATTGACGCAAGAATTTCAACATGCAGTCAATACCCTGTATACCACAATTCGTTTCACTGCATTTAATCTGTGAAAATGGTCATAGAAAGATGTTCTTGAACTTCTCTGGTATATAGAAAAGTGTCTTCTACAGAAAAAAAATATAATTCCTGTGCACATTAAAAATGTGCTGGGGAAAAAATTATGGGTTAGTCCTGCCTCAGGCAAAGGTAAACCCATCAGTAGGATTACTTTTGCTCAAGGACTTGGGTTCACTTTGCGGGTAGTGCAGGAAGATGGGGACGTCCAATGTGTGCCTCAAGAGGATTTGATTTTGTGTGAAATTAGCCAATGAATTAAACTGTAGTTAATAACTATAGTTAGTAACTATTCAACACTGTGTATCACTGTGGTGGCTCTGTGTGCATCACCTCACAGCATCAATCTTAACCACGAGTGTTCTGGGGATCTGAGCCTGACTTTCTTTTGATCATCACACTCTCACCAGTGAAGAGTGAACCTTGATAAAACTGAAGAAGCGCAGCAGTACTGGAGTCAGAACTGACTCAAATGAGCAGCATGCAACAATGCAACACCTCACACCATCTTTCTTGCTTGAAAGACTGTTATCTAGGATGAAGGCCAAAGTCATGGACTAAATGAATGCAACAAACTTTTTTTTTTTGTGGACATTTTATGAACATTTGACAGAAGTGTTCCATAGACTGAGGGAATGATGTCTGTATGTATGGCTGTTCAAACATATAAACAGGGAAGGTGATGGGATATTGGGAAGTGTCATCATCCCGGTATATAAATGCCCAAGATATAAACTGGAGGAGTTACCTGGAAGAGGTGCTCATCTGAGTTTTGAAAGGGTGGTTTGACACTGGTCAGCAGTTAGTGGGCAATTACATTGTGCATCACTTGTTTTTCCTTTTTATTATTATTAGTAGCATTATCATTCACCATTATTACTGTATTTTACTTTATTTTCAATTATTAAATTTTTCTTATCTTAACATAAAAGTTTACTTTGATTCTCCTCACCATTTCACCAGAGTGGGGAGCAGAGAGAAAAGGGGGTTGAGCGAGTGGCTCTAGGGTGCTTAATTTCCAGATGAGCTTAAACCACAACACCAACAGAACAGATTAATTGAAAATATAAGGAAAGGTTATATAATAATCTGAAAAACACATAATCTTGAAGATATTACTCTTATCTATTGCTTTTTACTTTCAGCTCTAACAAGTTGCATTGCAAGAAGATGCGAATTCAATCTACTTGCAGCACTGCAGGAGAACAGGATGAGGACCAGCTGAACCCCAAAGCCAAATCACCATGTTGGGGTGGCTATATCTTGCCTGTTGTAACCACCTTATGACAGAAATTATTACCCAGCACCAAGAAAGCCACATGGTTTTTGCTTAGCTTGTAGTATAATATAAAGAGTCCTGAGGAGACATGCCTGATTTCTCTTAGCCTGCAAAAACCATAGTGCAACTGAAGTATTAAAATAATAAAAAATAATAATGAAAAAAAACAGATGGAACAGATCTCATTAAAAAATTTCAATCCAAGTATTAAAACCTGAGCCCTAGTAATTTAAAACACAGGAAGGAGATCCACAGGTGATTCTGCTTTATATTACATATTCTTTGGTAGACGGAACATAGAGGGAATATTAGAAACTCATCCAGAACACGTATAGCTTGTAACAGTATGAGTGCAGACTGGTTATTTAGTGCACTGGAAAACTGTGCTAACACATGAGATTAAAAAAATAGTGTCTGTAACTGCAGGTCAAATGGGATCTTCAATGAAAATTCTACAAGAATAAAAAAAATATACAAAGTTACATACAAGGCACATTGGCAACCCCATTTATGACCTTCTCTGCTTTGCTTCTTTAGTTAAATCTGTGTGTAAATGTGTCTGAATAGAAAAAAAAAACTCAGCACCTCATATACCATTTTCTGCTATTTGTGAACCACCTGTGGTCCACATGCTGCAAGATGACAAACACTAGAAAAATTTGAAGACATGATCACCAGACAGAAGAGAAGGCATAGGAACAAATATGACTAAGTAGGAAATAAAATGGTAAAGGGCAAAGTTAATAGAGAGAGAGTAAAGAGAAGGGAGGATATTGGTCAAGAAATGCAAATGAAGAAAAATAAACTATGAATAATCACAGATTAGCAGCAATATTTAGCAGGAAAAACTTGTTCTCAGAACAGAACTGATGAAAAGCTTTCTTATAGATGTGTATCTTTTCTTTTCTGAGTCACCACCACATGAAGTGGACACTTGTGGCATCATTGCTAGCCATGAGGCAGATGGAAGCTTTAGGAACACCACCTCACCAGCCAATCTGCATGTGCCAGTTGAGCATCTGGCTTCTGCCAGTCAATGCACAATGAGGTGTTTCTGCCTTTCTTTCAGAATCTCTACATTCTGCAATTTGTTTTAACAGAACTTGAAGTGTTCTTATCTAAACTTTGGCTTTCTTTATTAAACTAGGTAAAAAGTTCAAAATTGTGAGGAAGTAGGAAAGAGAGAGAGCATTCGTTGTAAAAAGAAACCAAGTAATACTTGTTCTCTCTGAAGAAGGAGATGAACTACAAATAGCTTATCTGGAGTATCTTAGACATCAATTAAATGTTTTTCAATGTTCATAGCTGAATCCTGAATTTTGAAAATTAAGACAATGTAAGGTTGAAGTGTAAAGTATGTAGATATGACTGAGGAAAATGAGATTCATGAATGAATAAATGATTAGTTTCAGAAAGGAGCACGCAAGTCTGTGCCTCTGGGCATGTTAAATTGAATTTACCTACACTTCTATTTTACACAGTTGGAAATTCACATTAGCACAAAAATTGGCATTACATAGGCAGTATTTCCAGATGACCAAATTATTTTTGTAAACCTGAAGCTATATTGCAATGATACTTGTGATGAAATTGGAATATCTTATATCTTATAAATCCTATCAAATCTTGCTGCTGCAAAAGTAGACAGTGCAGTGCTACAGAAATACATATCCATATTACTAAATTTGGTCCTTACTGGGCCACCAGAGAGCTGTCACATCTGCAGTCTGGCACTGAACTAGAAAGCAACATCAACAAAACTCTTTCAAGACTGCCTGAATTACCTCACTAATCTTTACCAAATCAAAATGAAAAAAAAGCCGCAATAACAGCATCAGCCTCATTTTTCTTTTAAGTTTTTTCAAACAATTTTTTTCAAGGTCTCATATTCATAATATTTCTATATTATAAAAGATACAATATTCTATTTACTGTTAGAGTCTCATTAATGCTTACATTGAATTTCTTTAAAGAAACTAAACTATATTTACCAGTCATTGTCTTTTTCTTCATTTTTTTTCTGCATGTTAATGGATTCTTTTTATCACAAAAAAAAGTACAAGGTTTTAGCAAATGTGAAGAAAATGAGAAAAGGGTAGATGAACCGTAAATTTAAGAAGAGTTGGTATGAGTGAGATTTGTAGTCAGTCATTGTGCGAGACAAAGGTTTGGCTCACACAGTGCTGCTCAGAGCACAAGTACTAAATGAAACAAATGTCTTTCAAGTTTCTTGGCTCTGAATGATTGCTGATCATGAGAAGAATGTTCAGTTCTGTATCAGTAAATCTAAAATTATAATGACTAATTTAGTCACTGTAAGTAATAAGTAGCACTTCCAGGCTGCATAAAGATGCATCCCGTGATGAAACCTAGACACAGAGAAACCCAGGACACAAAAGAAACACTGGGTGTGTTGATCATTCTCCTGTTCTAAATGATCAGGGAAAGGGGATCACCTCTTGCGTGTTGCAACTGATCCGTCTAGCCATTATTAGGTCCTAATCTTTACGCCCACAAAATCAATGGGTTTTGTACAGCTGCAGGAGACAAACCATAGAGCTTGAAGCAGCGTAGCTTTGAGACATTGGCCTGAAATTCTACCAGTCTAAAGTATTACAGAATGACAGAATGGCTAAGATTGGATCCACCACACTGGGTCATCTGGTTCCACTTCAATTCTTCACACTCAATAATTTTTATTATATTTCTTATTTGTTTGGCCTAAGCAAAAAGCAGAAGTGGTACTGAGGGGTCCTCGAAAGATTAAGGATCACAAAAATCACATAAGAATTCAGGTTGGAAGGGACACTTGAATGTCCAATCACCCTGTTTGTGCAGAACTATTTGAAGCTGGTTGCTCAGGACCATGGTGTTTGAATATATCCAAGACGGGAGATTCACAATGCTCTGGGCAGCGTGTGCCAGTGCTGAGTCACCCTCACAATACAAAAGTGTCTCCTGATGTTCAGAGGGAACCTCCCATGTTTTTTGCCCATTGCCTCTGGTCCTGTCACTGGGCACCACTGAAAAGCAGACCTTTTCTCTGTCCTCTTTGTACCTTCCCTACCTATATATATTGATGAGATCCCCCCCAAGCCTTCTCTTTCCCAGGCTGAACAGCCCCAGCTCTTCAGTCTTTCCTTACAGGAGAGATGCCCCTTTCCATTAATCACCCTTTTGGCCCCTCACTGGCCTCTGTCCAATATGTTAATGCCTCTCATACTTGATAGCCCAGAACTGGACACAGTACTTCAGGCGTGGCCTTACCAGTGGCTGAGGATCTCCTCAGAGCACTTCCTGCTATACCAATGGGTAAACATTCTAACCATCATTTTATAATCAATTTAATGCCTTGCAGAAATACTTGCAACATTTTTTTAATACTGAGGAATGACTGGAACAGAAAATTACTTTAAAAAAGCCCAAAAAAACCCCAAAAACCACATGTGTGTGGGTCACTAAGAGATGTAATTTTAAAGCTATTAATTTCAGAGTTTATGACCTTAATGCAATGGACTTTCATTGATGGAGGTAGAAACACTCAATAGATTACAAAAACATACAATGGTTTGGGTTGAAAGGCTGCTTTAGAGGTCACTTAGTCCAAACCTCCTGCCATGGGAAGAAACATCATTCAACAGATCAGGTTGATCAAAGCCCCATCCAATTTGGCCTTGAATGCTTTCAGGACTGTGGAGCACCCAAAATTTCTCTGTTGCCCCACGTTTTACGACTACAGACCTTGGTAAAAATTCTTGCTATCCTTCTCACAAGCTCCCTTTATGTACTGGAAGGCTGTAACGACTTCTCCCCAGAGCCTTCTTTTCTTCAAGCTGAACAATCCCAGCTCTCCCAGCCTCTCTTCATAGAAGTGGTACTCCAGCCCTTTGGTCACCTTTTCTGGACCCATTCTAACAGGTCCATATCTTTCCTTGTTCTGGGGATGCCAGGGCTGGAGGCAGCACTCCAGGTGGGAGTCTCATAAGAGCAAAGTAGAGGGGGAAAAAAACATCCCTTAACCTGCTGGCCACACTTCTTTTTACGCAGGAAGCAATTGGCTTTCTAGGCTGGAAATAAACTTTTAGTCAATACAAAACCTGTACAGGAAATCAACAGGGAATTAAAACATCAGTTTGAGCTCTATAATTCTCAAGAATCTGAGATTCTATACTGACAAATTTTGGCCACAGCAGTGCAAGGATACAGATATTAAGGAAATGCATACATTCACACTGGCCAGAGAAGCATTAGTCAGAGGGCAAAAGTGGTTTCATACTGCAGAAAGAGGATGTTGCTTTTGGTAGTCTGTAGCTTTAAAAAAGGTGAACTCAGGTGAAGCAAAAAGAGAAAAAATTTTTTCCCGTCATAACCTAGCACCAATTTGTTTGCACCCAAAAACCTGACTACAGGGAAATATGATCACTTTAGAAAGCATACCCATTAGTATATCCCCAGCCATTTTCTTTCTGATGAGACCAATATATTTTAGGGCATCTTTACATTTAGCTAGAGCTTACAGGTTTTTCTCTGACAACAGTGGCTTAAGGAAATGTATGAGAACTAATAGTCTTTCCTAATGTGTGCCAAAGGCTCTTCCCTGTCCCAATCTGAAGATGACTAGTGAAATCACAAGTCTTTACTAAGGGAAAGACATCAGATATCTTCAAACTGCCTTTATTTATTCTGTTCTTCATAGAATAACTTTATACATCGATTTCAAGTTTTAAAGAGTAGTAAAGTAGACTTATAGGTAAGGAAGACAGACCAGTGTAGGAGAACTTACACCAAATAAACTACCAAAAGTATATTTTTGTGATTTAAACAAAGACTTTAAAAGTGACATCAAAACATTAAAATAAGAAGGAAGAGTAGTTTATTCTCTGAGAAAAATTCTTGTAGTGCATAAGGTCAAAATCAGACTGTTTATTTTAGTCAGAAAATTTAAGTATTAGACCACAAAAAACACAGGTGGTTAGTGAGCAGTAGTGATTGCCTATCTCAGCTGTCCTATCTGTATCAGTTAAATGCCTTTGAGTGATTATTAAGGAAGTTGGTATGCTGAACACGGACCCACATCAGGCTGTGATGAGCACCATGTTTACCTGTGGGCAGTTTGTGCTTTGCAACCCTGTCCTAGTTCCCAGTTACTCAGATCTGAATAAACTATTGTAGTACACAGTGGAACACAGTCTTTGTTCCAGTGAGGAGTGAGGGATACAGAGGCTGAGGGATGCAGAGGTCTCTCCTCCCAAAGAGGAAAGAGGACATGGTCATGATGTGCACACAAAGCCTATGGTGTGCACTAGGGAAGGCACCCGTTATGCTGTATGTTCTTTGGAACATAATTGCCCTGGTTCTGCAGCCAGCTCTGAATTGTCTGTATGCTTTGTACTAAGCAGTCCTTGGATAAAATTCAAAAATAATGCAGCATTTGTCATTAGTCAGAGTACTACAACTGTAATGCTACTTGACTTCCTACATAACCTATAACCTTCGTACATAACCATCATGCCTATATTCATGTATTCCTACAGTTGCACAATATCCCAGATTCAACTGGCTGGGTGAGAAGAGGTTTTTGCCTGCTGGTGAGTGTTTGTGATATGATCCCATTAATACAACTATATAGGTTTCAGCTCCTTCAGACTGAAGTTTGCCTAGAACTCAGGTGTTTAACATGTGATTTAATTTCAAGATTCCTGTCATCTTGTTTAAGTAACAGAACAGAGCTGCTTAAAAGCTTTTACTTCAAATTTATATGGTTCCTGGGATGTACTATAGAGCATATTATATGTGACTAAAAAAAAAAAAATTATTCATTCATGGAATGATTAATTAAAAAAAACCCACATTAAAAGTAAGCTTTCTAATGCAACCAAATAATTGAAAATGAGTAAGGCTGTCCCAAGAGGAAGATTGATTCTAGTACTAATGCATGGATTTTTAGTCTCTGAATGCATCCGGAGACATGGAGTAGGTGGAACCTAGTCAATTAGCTCCTATTGTCTGTATGATTAAGTATGGTTGTTCATATAAATGATGATACAGTTGTCGGTCACAATCCTTTGACTCTTGAATTTCTGAAACTCTTAGCAAAGTCACTGTAGCTATTTTTTTTAATGTAGCTCTCCTGGAGTTCAGAGAGCCTACTGCAGTGCCAGGGTGAAACACTGCGAGGCTCAGAAGGGAATTCACTGCAGGTATGCAAGAAACAGATCCCTCCTCTCTGTGTCTGTCACAGGAAGGAAGTTAACAAGCCTTATGAGGATTTTGATCTGCTTATTCACTTCTCTGCTTCTAACTTAGAAGCAAATTAAAGGTCTCTATCAGCTATCAGGGAGAAATAATTACCCAACTGGGAATGAAACACAATTTTAGAAATTTTTGGCTAAACAAAACAAAGAAATTAATCTTTTTAGATAATCACAGCCTTCAGAAGTTTTACTTGTTCTGGAATGATTTCAATGAATTACTGGTACTTCTGAGAACCTGTAGAAAAGGATTTGATAGAGAGCCTACTTTCAATGTCTTACTAAATCATAGTCCTGCAAGCTAAATTAGTACATAGGAAAGACTAACTGTAAAAATTCAAAAGATATACTAGAGTACAGATGAAATGTTTAGCATGATTCTGGACATGTTTTACAGGCTGTGTCCTCACAAAACAGTGAAATGTAGTACTTCTATAGTTCATCCTATGGGGCTGTTCTAAAACCTGCAGATTTCCAGTTGCTTCCCAGCACCCCTATGGAAGAGGGCAGATTCATTTTCCAGTGATATTCTCAACTGATGACAGTTCTCAGAGCTTTAGTAATAGAGTTCTAGTGTTCATACCTTTAAAAAACCTACTGTTTTCTTGAGAAAATAGGACTACTCTTCCCCACAGAACAACTTCTGAATGTAGTAGAGGACACTAAACTTAGACATCTGGGGGGCAATTACCTAGTGCCAGTTAAAGCAGTTCACATTAACCCATCTCTTACTCCCTGTGCTCTGCACTGGGGGAAACCAAGAGGCAGTGAGAAAACAGCTCTCCTGGTATGCTAGAGACGATGCTTGATTCTAACAAGTTGGCACAAGCCAGTACTTGTTTGTCCTGCAGGGAGAAGAATGGCTTAATTTTTACAAGCATATGGAGAGATAAAAAGAAATCTTAGTATAAATCACTTAAGTAGTTAATTAATTAAGGGACACAAACCCATAGGAAATCAAGCACTGTTTCCAGGGATCATTAATGTACTTAGCTGTTGCTGTTGTTTTTTTCCTCCTCATGGTTCTATGAGAATTAAAAGATGAAATAATGAAGCAAGATGCTATAATTCCTACTGTTCTTTATCCATTGGTTACAGCAGCAGTCATGAGAACTATAGCATTAAATAGGATTCGTGATAATTTTGGGGCTATTGGGCATGATAATATTCAGACTTTCAGAGAGGGATAAAAATCTGGCAATCTCCTAAATATTCTAACATTATTAACTTCAGAAGGATTTTCCCAGATATTGTTTTCTAGAGCACATAATGGGGGTTTTTTAGGTTTAAAATTAAAACAAACTATATACTACACATTTTAGGAGTTGGATTTGTAAACAAAATGAGGACTCGGAAGTAAATCATTCTTTTTCAGAAGTGCAGCGGTGTTTCTAAAGTATTTTTATAAAAATAGAAAATTGCATTTTGCTAATATAGTTACACATGGTAAGTTTAAAACCCATGTACAGCTGATTTTGTTTAGTTCAACTTTCTTGAGATTTCACTAAGCCTGCTTTAATTTCACCGTGTGACTGAAACTGACTTTCTAGAAACTAGATCAAAATAATATGCTCCTTTTTCCTAGATCAAAATATTGGTTAAAAAACATCCACAGATATTAAAAAAAAAAAGCCTATTAAAATCTTCCACCAGTGAAAGTCATGACCTCTTTGTGCTGCTATTTTCTGTCTAGTTACTGAAATATAAGATCCAGATGTCTGTTCTGCCTTTATAACTGAAAACAAGGGTAACTGAGAGAATGACTTCAACACACCCCTTGTCAGTGCTACAGACCATTAGCAATACTATAAATAGCATGATCAAATCCCAAATTGCAGATTCAGTCATAAAAGTGTCTACATTTCATGCTGATTCAGAGGGGCAGCAGCATTAACTGCAATCATCAAGGAATGTGACATCTCCACAGTATTTTCTACAGCTCACTGGACTGGTGACAGGACAATTGTTAAAAATTAATGGGGACCATCAGATGTGGATAAGTACAGCTTGGCAACTATGAAAGCTGTACTTCTCATTTGTGAGTGATAATGTAATATTGTTCTGTGATGATAGATTGTAAGAGATTATGTTTCATTCAGGAAAGACTTTTCTGACTCTTTGAAATTTTGACCATGTTATTTTGTTTAACTGTTAAATTTATAAGGAATAGGAAGAGAGAAGTTTTTTACATTGTTTTCTTTCTTGAAAGTACTCTTCACCTTCTGTTTATCCATTATAATCCTTTACTTCTCAATTAGTTAACATTCTAAGAAAGTCAAGATCCTAAAATCCAAATTTTGTTAAGAGATTGATTGTGATAGTTAATAAGCAAAATTTCAAAGTTGTATCCAGAAATTCCCAGCTACAGGTCAGGACTTAAAAGGTATGGCACAAGTTTGTTTGAAACCTAATTATTTTACATGCCTGTATTTTTAAACTGCAACAAACTGTTTCAACCAAAATCATGGGCCCAATGAAGGATTTATTAAATACTCTGGCTGTTTTTTTTTGCATCAGGGCAGAGTAAACTGTTACACTGTTCAGAAGATTCTTAAGAACCCCTGCATAGAGGCTGAACTAAAAAGGATGGACTGGCAACTGAAAGGATAAACTCGTGACCATTTGTCCTGAAATTATAGATTCTAGACACCTGATGTTGTTGTCAAAGAATGAGGCTAGACAAGTGACATTTCTTTGTCCATGCTCAATACTGTGAGTGTCTGAGGAGTCCCTAATTTTAGTGCAGGGAATTGAAGACCTTCAGCAGAAAAAAAAACCTTGTGTGCTATCTCTGTCTTCTAGGAAGAAAGAGGAAAAAAAAAAAATAGCCAAGTTGTAATACTTTGAAAATATGCAGTGTATGTGAGCAATAGCTAGATTCTCCAATGACTCTGACAGCAGGTAAACAAATGATCAGGGAGAGGAATTATAAGTTTTAAGCATGGGAGACAATGCTTGAATGAATGTACGATGGAGCATGCTTCCCCCTGTTGCCAGCCATAGATCTGCCTTTCCTTTGCAAGAACCTTTACATTTCTTGCAAATACCAGTGAACAAGACTGCCAGCAAATACCTGTGGAACCTCAAAGTCTTGCACCAAGTGCTCTGTTCAACACCCCTGCCACTGCAGAGATGAGGTCCAGAGTCTTGCAAAAATCGGTAACTGTGACTCCTATGTGCCGCAAATAACAAGTATAATTATTTGTTTGTTCATTTATTATTTATGTTACTTGTGGGATTCAATGCTACTCAAATATAAGAGATCTTAATTAGACAATATTTAAAAGTCAGGAAGTTTGACACATAATCGAAACTATTTGAGTAGGTTGTCTATATGGAGTGAATTTTCCCCTCCAGAGAGTGATTCAGCTCATCTATCTGAAATAAATGTCTTAATGATGAGAATAAGTTTTTTTTGGAGATGTCTCTCTCCACAGATTAGAAGAGGAAACTTCCTGACTAAAATTAACCAAAACCAATATCACTAAACCATGTAGGATTGACTCAGTGCATTCACAATGTCACACTCCTATGTGGAAATAAAATTATGGAAACAAAAAGCACCATACTATATATAGGCAAAAGGTCTAGACTAAAGTTATAAAACTACTTTAAAATCTGAGTTATAAGTCCTTGACCATAATCATCTTTTAGCACAATCTTTATTAGGTATCAGGGCATCCACTGGACTTCATTGAAGATTCAAAACAAAAGAGAAAAGGAACGAGTTGTGTCTGTACTGTGTGACAAACGTGTGATCTACGTTACTGTTCCTTTCATCATCCAGACAGATGTCCTATTGGAGGACATCCAAGATGTTCTCCACATCTGTACATCTGGATTTCTTTCCAAAGGAAAACAGTGACTTGGAGGGACAGATGTAGATCTGCATCTCACTTCTCCCGCTTTAGAAGTACTCTCTGTAACCTCTGTTGCCTTTGAATTTACTAAGAGAAAAATTTAAAAGGAAAAAAAATCTCCTCATCACTACATAGATGAAAAGGATTTATTTTTTTCTTTATTACTTTGGTAATGGAATATAAAGATAAAAAAGTAAATGAAACAAAACGGACTCTCAGGTCTCTGGCACCCTTACACATAAAGGACTTCACTGATGAACAAGGAGGATGGTTGCAGCACAAGGTTTTAAGACTGTTTTTATAATTTGGAAAATCCTAAAGGAGTGTCCTTTTAATCCGTTTTAGATAAACCAAAAGTCTGACCCATGGACCAAAGCTTGGAGTATGAAAAAACTCCTCTGGCTCCTGCACTTATTGAAACCAGATACCAAAATGATGTGCTATTGCAAAATTACTTTTATATTTATTATTTAGGGCTAATTTTCCTTTGCGAGTTACAGAGGAAGAAGGACTATTTTCAGTTTGTGTTTTTACTACTAGAGGTATGGAAACTTTTTGAGAATTTGATGTTATTATCATATTTCTGCTTAGCTGCCACCTTTATGTTCGGTAAGAAATACTAAATGCATTGAATTTTTGCAAATAAAAAATAAAAACTCTTTTTGTGACTTTTCTCAAAATTACCTGACAAGAGCAGAGAGTATCTTGCGTAGGAGGAATGACTCAAATCCTCATTTGATGCTATTACCTGATGTCATTGTCAAAATGTTCAAGTTGACTCATTCACAAAGAATCAGACAAACAAAATGGCCTAAGCATACAATCAAGCAACCTCATGCTAATTCTTCCTTTAATACAGCAGGCCATTGATGTAATATGGACTTTACCAAGTACAACCAAGTGCAAGACTAGAGGGACTCTTTTCCAAAGCAATGGTCAATCTGCTAGGCAGTCCTTGGGCTAGCATCACCACAATTACCTTTATTATTTTAAAGAAAAAAAATCACAACATTTTTTATCCAAAAAATATGTTTTTCTTCTTTTTATTATGTTAAACTTAGTTTCTGATTGAAAACAAGAAAAGAGCTCCATATTTTTTTCCATAAAATGGTGTATCAGAAATTATTTCTCTTCCTTTTGAAAGGTTAAACTAAAGAAGAAAGTCTCATTTCCTATAAGAAGCTGATTGCTATCTGTTTGGATTATCATACCATTAAGTTTCCTTGGACTTCTTAGGTCCATGATTACTATCTAATAAAGCAACATGCACTGGTACATAAAAAGACACTTTTATTAACAGTCTTTGAATGCTTTGGGTCAGAACACTGTGAGTGTGAAACAAATCAGCCTTACATTCATGTTATATGCATCATCCTGTATTTTAGCAGATATAACAGATAATTTGTTTATATCTGAATTTTGGCTAAACCGACTAGGAACAGAAATATTGGGAGATCTGACATTAAGCCTAGTAACAATGCATTGATAAATGACATGGACCTATGCAATGTGTAGGTATGCAACCCAGAGGGAGAGGTGAAAACACTTTATTTTTTAAATTAAAAAGTATTAAAGGCATAGTTGCAAGACTAGCATATGATAAATTCAAGTTTAATAATGATCTAAGCAAGAAGAGTAAAGTAGTAAAATGTTAAATACTCGTCTCCCTTATAGGCCATGGTCATCTCACCCAGCAAAATTTGCGAGTCAAAAGACAAGAAAACGTAATAAAGGTTTCACCTTAACCAAAATATGTTCTTCTAACACTGTACATATTATAGATATGTCATTTAATAAAAGCCTGGGATTGTTTGGCACATTATTATGCAGAGCTGTATTAACAATGGTAAGTACCAGGAACAGCATAGACAGGACTGAACTAGTAAAGAGCACAGAAGTGTAATACATCTGAGAAGCCCTACTGTCTTAAGTGGTGTTTGAGATGAAAATAACTATTATTCTTCTGACAGTGACTAGAACAGGGATGATCATAGCTGAATTGGATGACAATATATCTCAATTTTGCAAGCACTTGTAATACTCACTACATATGTCGTTATTTAAAACTTTGTATTGTAGAATCATGGATTTTATAGTCATGGATTACTGAAATAAAGACTGAGAGTTCTTAAGTGACCTAGTGAATTCTAATCACTATAAAGTAAATGTCATCAAGCTTTTAAATTAACTGGAACCTTCTATTTATTATTTCGTATTAGGTACACTACTTGACTAGTTAAACTGGTTATTGGATTCTTCATACAGTAGCCCCTGAACTCCTTCAGTCAATTAAATTCTTTATTGAATCTGATTTGTCAGTGTCAGTGTCACTTCTAATCTCTTAAATCCACATAGGTTCAGAAGCTTTAAAATGTACTTATTCCATTGAAAAACTAAGAAGTTACAAAGACAGAATCCTTCTCCTCTCCGTCCTCTCTCTGTGCAAGCTACAAAGCTGCCAACAATGAAAGAGATATAAACACCTGCTCTTTATCCTCTATATGTACACTTATATAACTACAGAATGAGATGTTTTTTAAGATGAGCTACAGAATGTTAATGGGAAAAACATATAAACAAAAAACTCTGTTGGGTATTTTGCTACCACAATATTGTATATTGAACACTTGTCTTTGACTCAGTTTCTTAGCACTCTACATTACAGAAATTAGCAGAACAAAGTAACTATAACTAATTCCAGAACTGGAAACTTTAAAATCATGGTATTATTCTTCACAGGTTTTGATTGATATCTGCAAAAGTATTCCAGAACATTTTTAAAGTTGTTACAACATTAAATTCCCTCTTCTTTAATCTCCCCATTTCTTTGTTCATCAACAAAAGCTAGATTTCAAAGGAAAAACATAGGTGTTAAAGGAAAAGAAAGAAAAAATACAAATATTAAATGACTGGTCTGTGTGATGGTCTTTTCAGCCTAATAACTCTTTAGTTCACCTGAAGAGCAGCACAAACATGCAGGCTATTTATTTCCATACTGCAAAGTAGAGTTTGCCATACACAGACTTATTTTTCCTTTAAAACCATTCCCTTTCTAAAGGATCTTCTTTTAGCCAGTAAAAATCTGCTTTTTACATATTATAGGCATATAAGCCTCTGAACTATGAAAGCAATTTCCCTCCCAGGTTAGGCGCATCACCTTTATTCTGAAAGAGAAGGCAAACCAGACCAGACTCTTACCAGACACAGGGAAAACAATTGCTTCAGCTGGATCCAGCAGTGCCGTGTGCGAGCAGGCAGCCTGAGCGATCCCTGGGCCTCACACAAAAGCGAGATAATTGGCTTTCACGGAGGAGCTGTAAACATCCATCACGGCGGGGCTGGGCGGCGGCAGGCGCTGCCCCGGCCGGGCTGGGCGCTCCCCGGCGGGATGATGTCAGGCACAGCCCCGGGCGGGCGCTCATTGGCTTCCCTCACCTGGACCGGCCCTTAACCCTAAACTGCCGGCCGCCCACTGAAAGGTGGCTCTTTAATCCTTACATACATACACACAGGTGGCAGCTTTCTATTTTTTCCGCTTTCTTCNTTTTTTCTGTTTTTATTTTTTTTTTCCTTGCAGCAAATGAGATTGTACAAGAAGCTCCTGCCTTGGGGACCAGGTGCTTCTTGTGGCTTAGCTATTGAATGTAGCAATTAAATAAATTCTAAAAACTAATTCACCTAAATTATTAAACAAGACCCTCAGGTAACTGCATTTTCATCATCTGTTTACTAAATGACAGTAATCATCAAAATATTGTACAGAAGAGGTATTAAAGGAAAGGTTAATGCATGCAGCACCTGGAGAACTCACATTTTTAATGGTTTTGCATTGCCTCCTCTTAAGGCATGAGATTAATAAAGGTACTCTTTGAGAAAAGTGTGTAAATTCAAGAATATTGCACTATTGCAGTGTTAGATTGATTATTGTGTCTTTTTCAGTATTTAAAACTAACAGCAAAAGTATAGGGATGCACAAATGTACATGCAGAGTTATTCTTTGAATGCTAAGTAGCAGCCCAGATATTCTGTAGTAAATGAGGCATGAAACACATTGCCAAATACATGATGTCCTAAATATAGTGGCACTAAGTATTTAGCTATGTTACAGGCAATATCATAAATCATGATAACTTTAAAATGAATCTAAATCAGTGCTTAAATAATTGCTTTATCCATAAATGAATATTCTGATCTCTCACCTTTAAGTGGCAAAAAAATCCTATTATTCTACAGAAAAAAGCAAAAATTCTGATCTACCACATGTTGTATTTGTATCTTTTGTTCTGTGTCAATTTTTTTTTTAATCTTGGGAAACTAATACTTTCTTTAAATGGCTAGGAACCTGATCCAAAATGTATTTACAGTAAATAATATAACACATGAGTTTATTTATGGTCTTCTATCCCTTAAAAAAAAAAAATGTTGCTCAGTTTGTTCTCTGAGGAAAAAAATAAGACCAAAGAACCAACTACACCAAGCCAAAAAAACCCAGGAAGAATGAAATATAATCAAACACGGTTTAACTTAATCTAAAAGACATGTAAGATAAGATTTCTAGAATAAACTTGATAAAGAGCTCCATCATTTTCTTGTGGTTCTTTCACAAAGTTTTAGAGACTTAGGAGATTAAATTCTGGGGACTTAATAAACACCAGTTTTGTGTGGGGATCTGGAGGCTAACCTATTAGTCAAACCATACTTTAGGTCAGAATGAAAGGCTTTGTTCATTTATTTCTGCTCAGAAAACATGGTAGTTCAGATGGAAACATATATAAAAAAAGATTCATTGCTATGCAAAGTGACAAAACTGAATTTCAGGTCAGAGAAGATTAATTTGGACAATGAGAATGTCAGTTTTGCTTTTGTATGATTACAAAATGACAAAGGTAAGACATAGTAACATGAGTCGTAAGGAAAAGAACTACTGATGAGATAAAGTATGCTTTGATGTATCATATGTAAAAGTTATACTCTCCTGAATATTTAATGCTATATATAGCCTAGGCCAAACTGACACATTGTTGCTAAAATTTTATTACACTGGTTGATTCAGCATGAAAAATACCTGGATTTCCCATATCCAGTCAATCTTACAATGATGAATTAAAGTTCTATGCATTTTTTATTCTTATGTAGAGTACACTTTATACTTTTAAAGAATGTATCACCCACAGATTACCTGCTCGACCATCTTTAATGGTAGAGTGCCATACTTTTACAAAGTTCTCAGCGTTCATAAAGTATGATATTCTCCAGCAATAATAGAGAACCTATGCTTTATGAACTTAATGGTAACTTAGAAAATTTACTTAGAAAGTGTAGTACCAATGCTAATTTGGAATATTAGTGCAGGATACTTTTTAGTAAATGGCCTGTAAAATTTGACATTTTCTTTACAAAAAAAGTTATTTTTTCTGCAGTAATATATGATTAATGAATGTTTTGAAATTGAACTATTTACGAATTTACCGATAAATTACGAATTTTTCCATCCTCGTTTCAAAAATTATCTATCACCAGTATTTTTAAAAACGTGGAAGAATTTGGAGATCCAGGCAAAACAAAGTAACAGTTGTAGATAACAGAGCAGTACCATGATTGTAATCGAGTCAGACAGCATTTTTCATGCTTCCACATGCTGTTGCTCATGGGTTATAACCAGTTTGAAATATAAATAATGAAAATATATGATAAGATTTAAATTATACCTTTTAAATATGCAGTAGCAGCAAGTCACTTTGGAAAAAAAAAAAGCTGTAAGGCCATTTCTTCAAATGAAAAATCTCTTCAATGAAATAAACATATTGAATAGGTTACCAGACCTCAAAGCACGACTGTGTGCAAAATCCAGGAACACAGAACTCATACGCTCCTATCGCTGTGCCATGGGTTCCATATATGAAGAGACTGGCTTGTCAACTCTCACGCCTGGCACAGACAATAAAGGTGTTGTTGGCAGTGATATTTTTTGGCATTTTTTAGTTTCAAGTCCAAATCACACAGAAAGAGAAAGAAGGAAAGAACAAGAAAATGGAAGAGAAATGACCAATGATTTTCAATAACTATATGTTTTTCTTTCTATAACCTAATAGAAATTGATGTATGAATAATGCCGAAGAATCTAACTAGAGGGGATATTTTAGTCCTTGAGCAAAGTGAAACTCAGGTTTATTAGTATATATTTCTCATGAGCCTAAATCATTATTGCATTTAATTGCTTGACAATTATTTCTGTCACATCAATTTAATGGTTAAACCAATTATTTATATTACAAAACATAGTTCTGCACCAAACGCTAATTGAAAAACACAAGCGGTTCCTCAGTGTTGCTTAACCTATACATTATTAATATTGGAAGGGTTAGGTTTAAAGATTTTTGGGGAAATTAGAACTCAGCCAGGTGATGAGTTTTTAGAGATTGATTGTGTAAGCTCAAAATTACAGCTCTCATAATCCTGTATATGAAATGAATGCCAAGTCAGGTAGACCTGAGGACTATTATAAATGTTTTTCCTCCTGCATTCAGGCAACATGAGCTCCCTGCTCTTAGGAGATTTTTATCCACAAGATGGCAGCTCTGTTTGCATGGTCACTCCTTTTTGCAATGTTCAACTTGAAAATCATACCATAGTAATTTTTTTTTTTCATTTTATAACAGATATGTTTTTGTATCTCTTGAATAATTTAAAAAAAAATCCCCAGACAATCCCAAGAGATAAGCATTAATTAACACCAATACTGAAGTAAAATTTGCCAAGTGTTGAGTAAACTATAAGAATATTTAACAGCAAAATCTTTAGTTTTAGAGTTTTGAAAGAATCTCCATCAAGATCCATATGTTTTTCATGCTTCAATTTCTAGGCCATCAAACCCAGCATAACCTTTAACAGATTCAATTTAAGGAGTACAAAAGGTTTTACTGATAGAAAAGGAAATGCTTATTTGCCTAAAGGAAACTTAGGTTAATAGGTTTCCTCTCTAGGTAATGGTCTATTTTATTTTGCTTTATACCTAAACTCATCAAGAATGCCCATTTATGATACTAAAATCTAATAGATATCTTTATTTCTAAGTTAAAAAATGCTGATATGTTTATATGTATGGATCAACCACAGACAATTAATAACCATTCACAAACGGTGAAATTAATAAAATTAAGAAAAATGTAAATAGCAGGCTTTAGCTCTTTTCAAGGTGTTCACTCACAGCTGAAATAATTAGCAAGAATAGATGTGAAAGCATTTTCTTTGTCAATGAAACCCAGTAAATTAAAATGAAGATTTACTAAAACAATGCATAATTTAACATGGAAACAGTTTGCCCATGGGATAGCCATTTCAAAGGAAATTATTTGGCCTAGCTACCTGTCTGCATGCCGTCTTTGATGGCACTTCTGGAGTGGAATCACTGATCCCTTAGAGAGGAGACAGGAATTCTGAGTTACCTAAAGTTTATCATTGACCAACACTCTTTGCACATATCATTATAAATCAGTGGACAGGAGCTTACGGACTGTAGTAAATGCAGAACTGATTAATATGATTTACATCTTAATGAAAAAGAGAAACTGTTTTTAAGTAATGTGAGGCAGCAGTACCTGTATAAATGGTTATCATGGATCAGCTAATGGGCAGTAACTTGTTAACAAGGCAGCAAGGCCATGATTCACGGCTTAGAGGCACATACCTGCTCTCTCAGCATTTTAAACAATCGAAAAAGTACAACTCTGAGATGTGAAATTCCAGAGGACAAGATCATGTTTGGCAACCTAGGTAACATCAGCATTGCCTTGGTTGATGTGTGCAGCAGAAGAGTAGTAGATTAAAAGGGTCTAAAGAGAAAAGGTGATATGATAGAAGGATAAAGGCAGTCTGAGATAGTTTAGACTTCTGTGAAGACAGGGCAAGCTGCCCAATGCATGACATGAGCCTGAACTCAGTTATGTCAGAGCAGATGACTCGCTACGAATTACAATCCCAGAGTGAGTGGTTCATATAGCCAACTGCAACAGCACACTACTCGTCAGAGTATTGTCATAACAGAAGTGCTGGTCTTTCATCAGGGAATGTCAAAATACATTTATGTCACAAAGTTACATGTTCATTCCATAAACTAAACTGTGAAAAGTGTCGGGAGAAAAGACTTTCAACTTTTGTGTGTGTGTGTATGTGGGGGCGATGTTCTATGTCAGCATAAGTTGGCTGTTATTTTGGGTCTACTCTGTGAGGGTCTATTTTAATACACTTTTTTTAAAAAGAATATGCAATTTTATATGGATTAGAATGATAGAATAAAGCTTCCTGGGCCAAGAATTTGCAACATTCTCAATAAGAAAGCATGAATGTGAAGACTGAATTTTTACACTGAATACAAAAATTTTCAGAAAAAAGTTTAGGTTTAAGATAAAAGTGTCTACATAGTTAGGAGGCTAGACCACTTCAGAAAAAGTGACTTAAGCTCTAAGTTGCACATATCTGAGACTCGGCTTTCTTACTGCATAAGTTGAGAGATTGGTGAGGTGGCTGTGGATGCACCAGGATCTTCTCACAAGAAAGGGCAGAACCATGAGGATGTACTCACTGGGCCTCAGACATGCTACAGAGAGCAACCGCCTGTCACGTAGGCTCAGTTAACAGCAATACCATGTCTGTTTGAAACAGAGCCTGTTTGAACTGCTGTTCCAAATCAGGAACAGTGTCAGCTGACTGACCCTCATTTGAGCATGACACAGACATCATCTGGATAGACTGAAAGAGAGGATGGAAGCTACTGAAATATGGAAATATTTCCTACTGCTCTGATGATCATGTCACTGCAATACTTCAGCTGGTCACAAGGTGGTCACAAGCATCTCCCTGTTAAATGGCTGTAACTTTTCCATAACTAGAACTTTCAGAGAAACATTTTACAAATCTGATTCCAGAGCTGGATGGTATTCATGTAAAAACTCTGAAGAATTTTTTAGGTCTCAGAATTACTGGTTCTCAGGGTAAAAAACTCTAAGACAAAACTGATAAGAATATAATTGCACAAATTTTCTACATAAAAGAAGATAATTTTGCAAACCATCCCTTTAGCACCTAGTTTCCATAATTGCTTTGGAAATCTTGCATTTATTAATCAATTATACTTTGATAATAAATTATTTCATTATTGATGCCTAGATAAGGCATTTAAAGTTTCAAAGCTGAAATAATATTTTGTAAGGACAAATGCAAGAGAAAAAACTCATAATGACTTCACACACAGGAATCAGAACATAACCTGAATTATAAAATACAAACTTCACAGCTTTTTTTTTTTAATTTAAATTTCTGTTTTGATAACATTATCTGTGAGTGTACCCCAAATAGAAAGATCAAAAGCACTTCTGGAAGCTGTGATTGCTGTGTTATATACTTTACCCAAAGTAAGGATCACAGGGGTAAAAGAATGAGTAGAACTTCCTGAAAATAGTGTTTTTAATACTAATGTTCATTTCAACATCTTGACTTGTAAGATAGTTGACCATATGGGGGCAGAATTTTCTGACATTACTGTAGTGAGGGGAACTCTGTTAACATTTAAATCAGTAGACAAAGGCAATTTTTGTAGGTCCGAGTTTGAAATACTGATCTTTGAGAACACCTCTCATGATCACTACAAAATACTATACAGGTATCCATCTCTTGAAGTTTTCCAGTGTTGGGCATGCCAAATGCCAATTTGCAAGGGATGCTAAAGGTACTGGGTATTAATGACAGTCTACAAAAGACATACATTATGTCATAAATGCATCACATGACATAATAATGCAGAAGCTGTACAACCCTTCCTCATTCACACCAGGATTAAACTTGTTCCTGAATATCATCCTCACATGACAACTTTTTCAGCTGTTCAGTTGAAACTTTATCAAAGAGGAAATTATTCAGGGTAAATATGTCAGTGTTTGGTGTTTTACCAGGAGATTTTGAGCCAGTATGAAATGAAGAGCTTGTTTCTGCAGCTAGCATGACAGTGTACAAAACCATGTCACACTAAAAAGGCAGAGGTGACTGATTGAGGTACAGTTCTGTGCTGACTGACCGAACAACCTTTCTGATGTGTTAAATGTTAAGCTAAATTTGAACTGACAAATAACTACATTTTTATTATTTGTACACAAAAAAGGTTACTTCCAAAAACATGTATAGCAATATCTAATACAGTCATTGCATTATTAAAATAAGCATACTGAAACTTCAGGAAAAAAAAAATTAAAGAAGATACTAAGCAAGGTACTCATCTTCAGTGTTTATTGCTAAGGGAATAATAAATACAAGACGAAGACAGCGAGAACGATAACATATTAAGTGGTTTAGTCTTGAAGACATTATCTTCATCCTGACATTGCTTTGAGAATCAGAAGTGGAAAAGACAGCTTGCTGTCAGAGGTCTCTACTAGTGACTGGAGAGATGGATTTAAAAACGATAGTGAATTGCTGTTGTATCCATATTAATATACAAAGTTATATATGGTGTTGGTGGCATGTCATAAAGTGCATTTAGACATATCTTAAAGTAGAGTTTCTGAAGGTAGTAAAAGAAAATAACAAAAAATGTTGTTAGTACAAGTATTCAGTATTGCTCAGTAAAACAAATTCCAGGGAATAGTAGTAGGGATAGGAGAGGAAAAATAATTTTAAATTTAAAAATGGTAGATTTAGATTGCGTTTAAGAAAGACATTCTTGACTATGAGTGTGGTGAGACACTGAAACATATTGCCCTGAGATGCCATGGATGCCCAGCCATTGGAAGTATTCAAAGTCAGCTTGGATGGTTTGATCAACGTGATCTGTTGAAAGTTGTCCCTGCCCATTGCCAGGGGATCTTTGAAGTCCCTTCCAATCCCAAACATTCTATGATTCTATGACTTTATGACAAAGTCGCAATTATCTGCCATCACAGATAGTGTTTTGAACGTTACAACACTGAGATGCAATTTGAATTATTATTCAGTAAAGCACACATACAGTTTCCTGTAGATTGAAAAGCATATACAAGATACAACACTAACCACTACTTTATTAAGCATAGTCTATTAAAATTATAACATCTTAGGTTTTAGAACAGTTTTAGTAATTAAAGCTGGGCAAACCATTCTGCACAAGATAGTCAGATGAATTTTGGGGGAAATTTTCTATTACCCAGCTAGATTAAATTTGTCTTGGTTTAAATCTGTCCGCATGATTTAAAATGGTAAATCTCTGCCATATATGGGATTCAGTTTTAAATTAACACTCAACAAGTTCAGGTATCTGCATGTGGGTTAGGCATCTTATCTCACTTTATAATTAAGGCAGAGCTAATCAATGCAATCATTGGAGACTAGAAATCAGTTCAGTTTGCTTTACACTAGGTATCTTTGGACAGATACAGTTGCCTAAATACAGGAGTTATTCTAAATAATATGTTTAATATTATTTGAGATGGCCAAGGGTATCTGAAGCATCAATATGTCAGTGTAGCTGAACTCTCCTTTCTGAGAAGTGACATGTGAACACTGGGGTTACAGGAGACCTGCACCCTCCTCATCTAAGGTCTTCAGGCCAGGCAACTAAACAGCAATTTACAAAACCCCAAAAACCAGCTTTGCAAAGAATGTATGTTTTACTTGTTTTCCCTTTTGATGTGTACTTGAAAACTAAACTGTGAGATAAAATAATCCCAGTTATTGTAATTCTATGGAGTGTGAGCATAAAGTTCGTATAGATCTTGCACTTGTAGGTGAAGCACAGGAAGAATGATAATCAATATAATGTTTTATTGTCTCAGTATTACCTAAAATACACCAAGGAAGGAAAACCAAAAGTATATAGCTATTTTCATCAGCAGGATTGTGAGAGTACATGTGCTCTCTGAGGTGAGACTTCTCCGTAATGTGTTTGTTTTTCAATTGTGAGGCTGAGATTTTAATAGATTTAATTTTGTGAAACAAATAATAATATATATTTTTATTGCTGAAGTAGACATTAGGATATCTAGAGCAGAGTATTTGTTGATTCATTTTGTATAAAACTGAAATTCAATGTTCTCAGAAGAAAAATCTGTGAGAAATACAAACATGAAAATGTGGGACTTGCGTCCTATGTTAGACTTTTGCTGTAAGATTTTCTGTCTTGTTGCTTATTTCTGAAAGCTACATCGAGGAATTATTTGTGTACACTAGCACCTGTTAGCACAATATCTCACTGCGTTTGCAAATTTGTAACGCTTTGGTTATGTGAAATTATATAATCCACTATTTCTATATTAATTCTATTGTGTTTCTCTTGCTTGTAATTAATTTCAGGAAGTAGATTTTTCATTTGTTTGTGTGTAGTGGGTTGACCCTGTCTGGATACCAGGCACCCAACAAAGCCATTCTATCACTGCCCTCCACAAGTGGAGAGGGGAAAAAAATATAACAAATGGTTCATGGGTCAAGGTAAGGACAGGGAGAGATCACTCACCAGTTGCTGTCATGGGCAAAACAGACTCAATTTGAGGATATTAAATGAATTTATCACTGACAAAATGAGAGCAGGATAATGAGAAGTAAGATAAATCTTAAAAACACCTTCCCCCCCACCCGTTCCTCCTTCTTGGGCTCTGCCTTCCTCCCCCAGTGGCATGAGGAGTTATGGTCAGTTCATCACAGGTTGTTGCTGCCACTGCTGAGGCAGAGGAGACCTTCTCCTGCTCCATTGTGGGATCCCTTCCATGGGAGACAGTTCTCCATGAACTTCCCCAGTGTAAGTCCATCCCAGGGGCAACAGTTCTTCACAAACTGCTGCAATCTCTGTACAGGGTGCAGTTCTTCAGGCGCTGCAATGTGTGTCCCCCACAGGGTCACAAGTCCTGCCAGGAAAACTTCTCCAACATGGGCTCCTCTCTCCATGGATCTACATGTCCCTTACAGGAGCCTGTTCCAGGATGGGTTTCAGAGCCTCCATTTATGCATCCGCCTGCTCCAGCACGGGTCTCCTCCAAGGGCTGCAGGTGGATCTCTGCCCCCCATTGACCTCCATGGGCTGCAGGGGCACAGCTGCTTCACCATGGTCTGCACCACAGGTCTGGTGCCTACAGCACTTGCTACCCCGCCTTCTCCACTGACATTGGTGTCTGCAGAGTTGTTCATCTCACATGTTCTCACCCCGCTTCTCTCTGGCCATCATTATGTCTGAGCAATAATTCTTAAAAATGTCATCACAGAGTCATTACCATCACTGCTGATTGGCTCAGCCTTGGCCAGCAGCAGGTCCATCTTGGAGCCACCTGGGACTGGCTCTGCAGGACATGGAGGAAGCTTCTGGCAGCTTCTTACAGAAGTCACACCTGTAGCTCTCTTCCTCCACTACCCAAACTTGGCCATGCAAACCCAATACACTCTGTAAAGCATATCTTTCTTACACATAAAAATTTTATACAATCCTCTGTATATCTTGCTGGGTCAGTGAATCTTCTGCTTTTTGAGGACATAATAACTATGCCATAACGATATGTTTTCTTCCTATTTAAACCACACAACTGAAGAGCTGCTTGAAATTATGTCAAAACAGACCACTGTTTGATTATGTTGACTTCATGGGTAGAGGCTTTTCCTCCCCACCACTGCTAAACCAAAACATAGACTCATGTTTTCCACATTAACCTTGTTTTAATCTAAATTAATTCCCGAAATGGATTCTAAAGCATACCTTATGATATAACCTTGCTTTGGATTCAGTTAATAATTAGTCCTTTTTTTGATTATTTTCTGCCTTACTTTAAGTTACAAAATTATATAAATATTTTCTATTCTGAATTTCCTTATTGAAGTTAATGACTCATATATTCCAGTTCATCTGCTTTGGATGAAATTAATAAAGTTTGAATCCTATTTTGTCTTTTCTTTTCTGAAATTAATAATCTGTATGACCTTTGCTACCTTTCTTTGACTTAAAATTAATCTTCAGATCTATTTTTGCTTTCTGTGTGTGAACCCAGCTTTGTCTCCATCAATAAAATTAACAGTTTTCTTCAGTCAGTTTATCTTAATTTTTATTTAGATGAGAGAATTTTTTATTACAATTTTCTTGCCGTCATTTCTTCATTTCCATGAAAGGTCTGAAACAGTAATATGCTAAGAAGCACTATTTTAAACAATTAATCTATTACTTTAGTACAGAATTTCTTTCACCTCTGTGTCCCCTTCCCATCCCATACACGTTTTCATTTTTTACCAATTTTATGTTTTATTTGTATTTGTGTCATTTTGTTTCTGTTTTGTCTCAGTAAGGTGCACGCTAAGCCTCTAGCTACACAGCTTTCCTCCCACATGCTCTCTCTGCACAATCAAATTTGCAGTGTGGCTGTAATTCATCCCTGTGGCGAAAGGTAAGAACAAAGTCTGTGAATTGTCTAAGTCCAACAGCAGTCTCTAAATAGACTGTATATTATCATTGTGCATACAAATGAGACTTGTCATTAGAGTTTTCTCTGTCTATTTGTTTGCAGCTGTTAGATATGTACAGCCCAAAAAAAGCCCCCTGGGGAAAAAAAAAAACCCAGAAAACCATCAACCCTAACATAAACCAATCAAAACCATATGGCTTTTAGGAACTTTCAAAGTTGATATAAATGATGCCTCTTATAAAACAAGAATCAAAAATTAATCTTTGCAGTACTTGTCTGTATTCTTATTGACAAGATAGATGTTTGAGGTTTTTTTCCTTTATGTATTCAATTAGCTTGAAATTATTAACACGAACTGAACTTGACACTTGAAATAAAATGGCCTTTGTAGATTCACCAAAAACTGAAGGTAAGTTCTAAGTCTGTTTTGTAAGCTGATTGAAATGTTTATTTACTTCGTATTTCAGAACTTCAAGATGCCATTTCAGACCTTTGGTCAACCTCTATGATAAGATCTCTTTGTCAGTCATTATTTTTGTTGCCATGTGATCCCCAAGCTGTGATTGAAATTTGCATTTAAAAATCATGTTTTTTCATAAAAATCACTTTAAGACTACGTTACCTAGATGGCTCCTGACTAGATAAGAATAAGAAATCACAGAATAACAGGATCACAAATGGATAAGCTTGGAAGGGACCACAGTGGGTCGTCTAGTCCAACCTCAAAAACAGAAAATACTACATGAGAATCATAGAATCATATAATATCCTGAGCTGGAAGGGACCTACAAGGATCATCAAAGTCCCGTTCCTGTCTCTGTACAGAATAGCCACAAGAATCATACCATGTGCCCGAGAGCATTGTCTAAACTCTTGAACTCTGTCAGGTTGGTGCTGTGACCACTTCCCTGGGGAGCCTGTCCCAGTGCCCAACCATCCTCTAGGGGAAGAACATTTTTCTAATATCCAACCTAAACCTCCCCTGTCACAACTTGAGGCCATTCCCTCTGCTCCTGTCACTGGTCACCACAGAGAAGAGATCAGTGTCTGGCCTTCCTCTACCTCTCACAAGGAAGTTTAAACTGTGATGAAGTCTCCCCTCAGACTCCTCCAGGCTGAACAGCCCAAGTGACCTCAGATACTCCCCATGTGGACTTCCTTCTAGAGCCTTCACCATCTTCATAGCTCTCCTTTAGATGCTTTCTGACACCTTTATATCTTTATCTCACTGTGGTACCCAAAACTGCACACAGGACTCGAGCTGAAGCCGCACCAGTGCAAAGCAGAGTGGGATGCCGGTGAAAAAGAAGTCAGAAAGAAGGTCTACCGAATGAAGGCCTGCTCTTAAATCTATAGAACTAGTGTAAAAATTCTCAATCTTTTTATTTAGCTTTGCGTCAAGGTGATAGGGAACATATAATCAATAACAAAATGTTAGTTATTGCCTTCAATAACCTTCATAGGTGAGGCTGAATCTCCAGCAGATTTAAACTTGTGCAGCTTTTATTTTAGCAGTTTAAATTCAGTTGTGTCTTTGCAGATTAAAGAAGACTGTGTCAAAATTTTATTTGAAGCCTTCACTATGTATCAAAACATCTCTTATGAATGAAATGTCTCTGTAGGTCAATTTGAGGTCACTTAGAAAAAATTTAAAAGAATACATTTCTAAATTTTTGATCACTAAAAATATTTTAATGAAATGATCCTGTTCATTAAGAAAAGTTCTTTGGGAAGTAATCAGGGAGGAATGGTAACAACTTTTAATTACAACACCCATCTAGTCTGAATAATTTAACTACAGAGCATTTTGTGTTACAATGAGTCATTGCTGCTGCCTATGATCCTTTATTCTCTCAAGCAGCTCTTTTAAACCCTTCACCCTCTTTCTCTTTCTGTATGCATTATTCAACACCTTGAAGCACTAGTTAGAAACACTCATAAAGAGGCAATGATTGTGCTTCAAAAGCCTGCAAAGAAGGGATTCCTACTTGGTATTTCTTATATTCCATTGTGAAACACTGTTTTGTACCTGGAACTAGCCATGGTTTGTATTTAAAGAGCTGTTCATCAAGATTATTATGTTCAAGGAAGATACTCTGTGTGAATAGTAACTTTCCATGATGAATGATTTCTTTCAACTGCCTTCAAGAACCCTACTCCCAGACATGCAGGAAAACAGCTATTCCCTGTGATGGTCAGGACTGAACACTGCTGATACCAAGAGAGGAAACAGGTTCCAGTTCTGAGTATCCTTTAAAATGAAAAATATCTTCCATACAGTCACCTATTAGTTAAGCAGAATGATTGTTTACTCAAAGATGACTGCATATAAGGAGAAATGTTATTGCTTAGATAGGATTTCTCAGTAAAGAAATGAAAATGCCATCATTTTTTAGTAAATAATTTGAAATATTTAAGGTCAGATTGTTTGGTGGTTTATTTTATATTTTTAATTCCTTTAGCCAAATTTTAGCTTCTTCTTTCTCATTCAGAGTGAAAATAATTTAAATGATTGAAAACAGAAATCAAAACATTCATTTCACTCAAAAATTCTCTTAGGATATATATACTGTTTTCTACTAAATTTCTTACAGTGTGTCTTTCAGATAGACAGTACTGAGGGACAGCTGCTGAGAGGAAACATTCATTTTCCGTTGTAAAACTAGATTTTAGACCTATCTAGAACATATTTCTTACAGTTATGTCAAGTCCTCCTTGACTTGTTATCCTCCTTGTAGCTGCAGGGAAGGCAAATGTTGAAAATTCATAATGAGCTTTCTTTAAGCACAAACAAAACCCAAGAAAATAATTTTGCTGATAAGAGGTCATTTCTACCTACACAGTTAAAAAAAAAGTCCATCTGGGTTTTTTGTTCTCAGAAGGAAAAGAACAAAATACATCCTAGAGAAGTCATTATAAGAGACTACCTAAAAATAATTAATAATAAGATGTGCAGAAACTGTCATATGTACATATGATGTCCTTAAATTAATAGAGGTTTACATTGCTTTCATTGTTTTCCACAAAGAGCGCTGTTCCATTCTATTTGACCTTAATTAGTGTAATTGATAGTAGTTTTAGAGCTGCATGCCATTTTAATCATGTAGTTACAGCTTTCATGACAGAAGAAAAATGAAACAGCAGCTGGGAGTTATCTATTAATAGTGAGAGAATAGAAAGGTAAAAGGAAAGACTCTTCTCTTCTAGGACTCCAGGGCTTTTATGGCGTTAGTAATGAATGACTAATGTATTCTAAGAGGAGCACACTGATCTCCAAGGATGTAATGAAGGACATTAGGATCAATATGAGTTAGAAATTTTATATCATTAGTAAAATCACATGGCTACAAGAGTATACAGATAGACCAGTAAAAACGTCAAAGCTTGAGAATACGAACCATGGATATGCATGTGTGTATGGATGGGATTACCTGGGCCTGTGTACTAGGGGCTCAGACTGTGACAGAGAAAGTGCTTTAAAGTTTCCTGGGAAAGCATGCAGTGCTACAGCAGGTCACAAAGTTAGAGTGAGAACGACAGGAAAATCAGAAATTACTTTGGGATGTGATTATTTAGAATGGATTTGAAACAACACCAGGGTATAATGAAAAAAAGGCAGTAAACTAGAGTTTCTAAGTTGTGAGCAAAACATCCTAAATGAGTGGATGCATTCATTAGCTTCAAGTGGTAATTCTTTTCCAGAAGGTTTCTCCTATCACTGTGAATGACACTTGGTTTCTGAAGCTGGAAAGCTTTACAAGGAAAGAAAACTTGTTCCACTGTCTCTTTCTCACAGATATGGTTAAAAAAAGCAGCATACAACAAAATAACCCTCTACCAGTGGTACTTAATGCATATTATACTGGGATAAACAAGCTTGTCAAGCTAACTGCCAATTATATCCAAATCTGTATTCTACTAAGTTCCTCTCTGGCACTACAGTTTGGCACAGTACTTTTGCAAAAGTTACAGTGTATGATGAGATCCTTCATGGATACTTACTATATTTTAGATCTAAGGATTATTTTTATTTCTTTAAAATAAAAAGAAAAACATGAATATAAGGTTCAAAAAAAAATATGGCAAAGGATGGCTGAATGGAAAGCGAAGCAACCTGGGGACATACATTACTTTTTAACTGTTCATGTAACCAGCAAAGAACTTAGTCGACTTAAGGAAGACTAGCTTGGTAATGAAAATAAATAACATAACATAGCTCTTATAACTTCAGCAGAATCATACCTATTTCAAGGATCATGAAAAAACCTCTGAAGTGAGGTACTATGTTATCCATAAAATATTTTTGAAGTTTCAGTCTTTATGGCATTTATATACAAACACACTCAAGAGTATGCAACTGCCTTACAGACCGGTGAACAGTCAGATGGTAAGAAAGAAAAATATTTCTGAAGATCTGTAAAACAAATTCTCATCCAGTTTTTTTTTTTTAGTCTTGCAGAATGATTGTCAGTCTTATTTTCTTTTTTCCTTTTGTTTCTGCTCTCCTGTATTCTTACACAACAAAATGAACTTTGATAATAGGGGTTTTAAAATTTTCACTACCTAGGAAGAGTGAAGAACACTCACTCTGTAATAGTCGTTAAACCTGTTGCTCTTCCACTTAAGAGTATATTGTGGCTACATGATGGACACAGTTCTATTTTTAGGTCAATCAGCGCAAAAAGGACACACTTTCTTTTTCTGTGTATTTTGTTATGACATATTTTAATATTGGAGTTAATATGTAAGGGTCAATAAAATCCAGGAAAACAATGAAGTCAGGGTTAGATACAGGATTCTACCTTTGATACGAAAAAATATGCACAACAATTGCTTTTGTTATATAACTATATAAAATTCGTGCAATATTAGATTTTCCAAAAATTTTTAGTTCACATGTTGAGTCTTTCACTACTTACTTAATTACTAAACATACAAACATTATTTGCTTTCTATTTCTTCTGCTCCACTGGCTTCACTCAAGAGTCCTTTAGATGTAGCCCTGCACTTCAGAAAGTTAAATCTTTCAATAAAAGGGCAATGTACAGCAGAACCCAGAGGAGATATTTGAAATCAGTTCACAACTCTGATGAGGCACAGCACCCTGATTTCATTATGATTTTACCTTCACAATCATATAAATCATGAAAAACAATTAACATTTTTGATTCCTTCTTTGTCTTATACACAGCTCACTCAGTCCAAGTACAAATTAAAACTTCAAAGATTTATCTGAAATTTGTTTTCTGAGTTTCTTGTAGATATTCAACTCAACTTAGTGAAAAGCACAGCATTTATTGTCTGAAAAAAATGGAAAACCCTTTTTTGGTTCAAAGCCTCGTTTTAGTCTACATGATTTAATTTACTGGGGAAATTCTGGAAACATCAATACCATGCTCCGATCAATAAAACCAACACCCCAAATCCTCAAGCATTTATAGCTATATAACACCTAACCATCATCTGTAAATGTTTACATTTAATTTACTGAAAAATAAAAAAAGCTTGCTTAAAATTTGCTGAAAAAAACCACAGACAACAACAAACAAATGGGATTTGTTGTCTAAACATGACTTTTTAAGACTTGTCTCAGATACATCAGGTTGAATAGCGAGATTTCATTGCAAATGCCTAGTTTTAACAGTAGACCCAAGAGAATTTGCATTATTTTACAGCTTGTTTGAAATTTCTCTTATTTCAAAGGTATTTTTGTTTCTCTCCTCACATTTTCTTAATTTTATACTCTTGGGTAACATCATACTTTATATGATAGTGCAGTTTTCTTTGGGAGAAAGATTGTTTTGTTTTGCTGAATGAAACATAGTGTGAGTTTATTCCTGGATAGTTATGCTGTTATGTTCTTGACTACTTTTATGTAGAGAATCATAAATTGAACTGTGCAACAAAATCTGCTCAGCATGAACAAGTTTGTAAACTCACCTGCAAACTCCGCAAATGACTAGTTCCTCCTTCTGGTTAAGGATGGAATTACTTTATAGGGACTCAAAAATGATTGCAGCGGGGTATTTACTATTTTATCCTGGAATATCCATGAACCACTTTCGACACATAAATCCTGGACTTAAGCTCCTTTGGGTTTTCAGAATGTGTTGATGACTGAATTAACTAAAGCTTAGAAATAAAGGTTGATTTTTAACTTGTGAGTATAAAATAGGTTGATTCATATTTCAGGTTTCATGTATGAGGTCTTTTATTACAATAGTGGTATTGTTTTTATAGCACCTCATACACCATTCAGTTGCAAGCTGGAGGTGTCTGAGACTGACATCATCTGACAGGGTAACATGAACAGGATTTTAGCTTGCCATCGAGAAATATTGTGAAAGGTATGTGAAAAATTTGATATGCTGGTTTTTTTATTTTTGTTGGATAACTATAGCAATCACAGAATATATTTTCTCTGAAAGGTCACATGAAGTAGTTGTTTGCACAGTACATTAAGTGGCTGTTGCTAAAAATGTATTTCAACCTCTCCTAAATGTCATATATGAGGATAAAGGCTCTTAAATGTATAATACTGCATGTTCAACCCAGCCCTCTTAAGCGGTAATTACATCAGAAAATTAAGGTGAACAAGAAGCAGAGTATGCAAGTAACCCATTTCAAAGATAAACATTTCATAAAATTTGCCTTTTATTAAAAAAAAAAAGAGAAAAAAAAAGAAAGATACCCTTTGACATAGATTGAAATCAAAGTTTTCCATTTTCAATCTTCAATTTAAATTTATTGAACAAAATTTCTATGTTTGGATATCTTTCTTTTTTTCTTTCTTTCTGGCCTGACTCCATCTCTAACAAATGTTAATTGATGTGTAAAAACTTGTCATATTTACACGGCATCCAGTAAAGAAATGACAATTTTTCCATCTTGTGTGTAAAAAATTGCTAACTTTACTATATATACCATCACTGACTTACTATTAAGGATAAGAAATTGACAACTGCTTCACACTAGGAATCTAAATATAATGATTGTGTTTGGTCAAAGGAAAATCCAGTTTCTTCCAATAAAACAAAATGCGAAGCAGAAAATTTCAGTCTGTAGGTGATATTTTATGATACAAGTTATGACACCAGATAACCAGAAATTAAGATTTGCTGATGCTTGGCCAAGTATAAAAGTACTGCCTTCAAAAAAAAAAAAAAAAACCACCCCTAATTATTTTTTCTGGTACACACAATATTAGCCATATGAATAACACATTTTCTCAGAATCAGAGATTTGTGTCCACTGAACAATTCAACACTTTTAAAAATCCTCTCATAATCTCTTTTAACTGAACAATCCACAGTAGGAGTTATAGAAACTCACTGTTGTTAAAAACCTCTTCACCCTGGTTGTTATAGAAAGATTCTATGTTTAGACCTGGACATGCTAAGAGACGTAGTTAGCAGCATAGACTAAAATGTGTATTTTTACATACTTTTATATGTACTTTTTGATACATAGTTATATCTATATCTTCATGGCCTCTCTTTCTATCAATATTTTGCTTTATTTCTTCTATTCCGTATGAAACCAAATGAGCAAACTTCTGAAAGTCTGAATATAGCCTGTTCCTGAATTTCTTTTATTCATTACATTTTGACATCTACAATTCAAATGAAGAACTGAGTGAAAGACGCCTTTTTTTTTGTAGACACCATACTGGGTATGTTTCATAATTTCATGGTGTTCCAAGTCCCATTTTTTAATTATTTCTGAACAGCAAGTTGTCACGTACTGATGTAAATTAAAGTTTCTCAGGGAACATTTATAACATTTACAGATAAATTATGTAGCTAAACTCATAATTAAAAGAGAACAAGAGGCAAATGGACATAAACTGAAACACAGGAGATTCCATCCTAACATGGATGGAATCAGATGGAAAACCCACTCGTTTTACTCTAAGGGTGACTGAACACTGGCACATGTTGCCCAGAGCAGTTGTGGAGTCTTTATCCTTGGAGATCTTCACAAGCCATCTGGACACGGTCCTGGGCAACTGACCTTATGTGGCCCTGCTTGAGCAGCGGGGTGGGACCAGGTGGCCTCCAGAGGTCCCTTCCAACTTCAAGAATTCTGCGTGATTCATTGAAATCAGTGCACAGTTAAAATTTCTGCTTAACAAACATCTGAGCCATTCAGCTGCTTAGAATGAGGGACTGTATCTTTCGTTGTCGGCTCAGTCACTGCACAGTCAAGCTTTTTTAGACTTCTGTGTATATACCATCTGGAACAGTGACTCTCTGTTTTGAAGTTGTTGGTTTACTCCAAAAATGCAGTGTCTGTCAAGTCAGTCTCCAAGGACAGTTCATGTGAAATATTAAACTAGGCAGGTCCAAACTGCTGCACTGTTATTGATGGTGGTAAGAAATGATCCACTTCTCAGCATTGTCTGCATTTTGTGTAGCTGTTTCTTTCAACCTGTTCATAGAGCAAACCAGTCTTCCCCTTCTCAAAGAACATGTTTTTTGCAAAACATCAAGATTCCATTTTGATGTTTCTGATTTCCTTTGATTTTAACCATTAATCACTAATCACATTCCTCACTTTATTCTCTAGTAAGCATATTTCTGGAGGAAATGTGGTAGGGCACATCTCATGAAAAAGACATGGTATTTACATGTACATTGGAAAGAGCATTTTTCCTGATGACCAGAGTATGGTGCTATTAGGTTTTGTGTTTGTAACAGCTTTGTTCTGAATTACTTCATAGGAATGAGCATCAAACAAGGTACCTCCTTGATTTCAGAGACTTACAGTGACTACCGTTAAGAACTATTGTGGGCAGCAGTACTACATTACCTAGTAAGTATCATAATCAGAGTTCTTGGAAAGATAAAAGGTATCTTTGCCTCTCTTTCTATGAAAAAATTCCATTTGGTGGTTTTACAAGGGGGATGTGTTTTGGCCATGGGGTTTTTCTGGGTTTTGGGGGTTTTTCCACCCTTCTTTTATCTCCTTTATGTTTTTCTGTCGTCTGTCCACTTCTAGTTTCTCTCAGGAAATGGAGTCTGCTCAATCCAGATTATCAGAGTTTAAACTAAATTGCTACATAAGTCTTCTAGAGCACTCTTCTGCTTCTTTTCACATCACTATGATGACAGCAAGTCATCACTCTAAGGAACTTACATATTCTTCATGCTCTAGATCTCCCTGTCTAAATATGTTAGAGATAGATGGATGCTTTTCCCTAACTTTTCTTCAGTTTGAACCCACTTGGTCCTCCCTTATGGAATTGAAAAGCTGGCATCATTCATCAGATCCTCCATGCTTTCGTTTGGCTAGATGTTAGTAGAGAGTGAATTAAGTGGTCTATGGAATTCATGAAGCAGGTTTTACTTTTGGGAGCAAGCAGGCGGAAAAACATCACAAAGCAATTGCATTTCCTAATAAGTTGAAGAAAGAAGATAGGCAAATGGTATCTTCTTAGCAAAAGAACTTGGAAAAGACTATAAATTTCTAGAATTTATAAAAAAGAAAAATTACAAAAAATTAGAGTTTACTGTTATTAAGTATGCTGTTTAGTAAATAAATAAATAAACCATCATAGAAACACACATCTTACTTGTTTGAAGTTCAGACAATTCTAAGACAGTATTATTGCACAGTATTATTTCAGTAGTCTTTTATATTTGTATTGTAATATGACCCTTGGCTATGTGGTTCAGTCTTAGTATATCTTTGGCATCTTCAGACTCGGTGTCTTAGTTGTAGCCTTCTCAGCTGAAGTTTTTCATTCAGTTTAGCTCCTGGACCTGCCTCTGTCCTAGCTACTGTTACATACTTGCCCATGCCCCATCACGATGGCTGACTGTATAAGTCAGCCTCATTCTCCCTGTTGAGAAGAGAAAACTCTCCTAAACTTCAGAAACTTATGTTCACTTTTTAAATGCTAATTTCATCACTTAATTAAGAGACTTAGCAAAACTGGGCTCCTCTAAAAAACAAAAAACCAAAAAACCCATTAAAAATGAAGACAAATATTTCCATACACACAGTTGAAATGAGAAGAGATCACACAACTGATGGATTACCTACAAACTCTATATTAAATGCAAAAACCTATGTTAATTCTATATTAAATGTGCACCATTAAATCTCAAAGCCAGCCAATTAAAAGGTTAAGAGTTTCATACATTAACAGCAATTCCTGAAAACAGTATAAAATATATATTTAATAGAAAATAGAATAAAAATGAAACATATAGAATGGAATCTCCAACAGAGAATATATAGAACACATGGCATAATAAGGTAAAGAAATCAAATAAAAAAGTAACTATATGAAAAGGAATTATATTTTAGAAACAATAAAATAAAATTTTAAAAATGTACTAAACCATTGAAATTAAAAAAAGAAAAAAAGCAAGTCAAATCAAATGAGTATTACCAACAAACCGTACAAGTAATTTCTTTTCATTCTCTAGCAACGGGAATATGTGACCACATATACATCATTCTTATGGACTCTCCAGAAACATTTTACTTGAAAGAATGGCTTCAGGATACAAAGGTAATTATCTTAACTGCTGAAAACTTTAGTTTTCAGTGTTGATCATAAACCTTAAATATGTAGCAATCTCAAAGCTGAAGCCTTCTTTGTATTTTCTTCCTTATAAAAAAAATCCTACTGTTTAAATGCATTCCTGGTTTACATATAACTATGCTTATATATTAGTTTTAATATTGTGACACTGTGACTGCTTTTATAATAGAGAACATATGTCTGATTTCTCTCCAGTAGGCAGTAGAATTGCAATATGTGATGCCCCAATTTGTTTAAGTCTTGAAGTACATTTTGATTAAGTAATTAAACCTAACACTTGACTACTGATAAGTTTTTTCATGAAGTCAGCCCATTTTGGTAAGAAATGTTTGACATATGCTGTATGTTAGAGTGGCAACATTAATAGGGCTATAAAGCAAACAGAAATCAAACAGCACTGAACAAATACAATGAAGATTTTGTGACCCCCACATTTGTTTGTAGTATCACAGATGCCATAAATAGATTCTTAATCTATATGTAAATTAGATTATTTCATACTATGAAATAGCATTAAACAACTGCTGGAGTGTCTTTAAAACAGCATTTAGGTGCCTGTAGAAAAAGATGTCTTTTCTACATGAGCTAAGAACCACAAGACAAAACCTTCTCATTCTCTTCAGTTTAGTTTAAACTTTCTCGTGGTATTCATATTGGGATATAACTATAGATTTAGGTCCTCTAAATCTTTTTAATGAACCAATGCTTGCCTCTCTATTTCAAGACTCACAGACCTGAAATTTCTGCTGTCATGCCTAAACATCTACGTTTAGAAACACATGAACTCTTTTGCAGCATCAGTGGTGCCACTACTGTACTTCACTGGTATTTCAGAAACTGTTTTTATGGTGATGAACAGACTTTTACACCTGTAGAAGCACACGACCAGGAACAAATTGTAATCCATCCTTTTTCCTGTGAAGAAAACTGTCCCTCACTACTGCATGCATTTCCTCCAGCTTGCTTTTCAAGCTGGTCTCATCAGGAATGACCAGGCCAATCTCTTTAACTTTCCTCATGCATAATACGAATATCACCTTCTAGCCTCCTGCCCCAAAGTTGCTAAAAGGAAGTCTTTCGCTTTCAGTCTTTCCTGTGGTTTTCCAGTGTATATCTGAATCATCCAGACACTTGGAGCTGCTGAAAAATACAGGCTGAATTGCATCAGTTGCACTACAAAGTTCAAGTCTTGATTCTTTGCTTTTCAGCTCATAAAAGAGGATAAATTTTGTCGGTTACAACTGAGCAGATGTAATCTAATCCTTCCTGTCTGAGTGGTTTCAGGTAGACGTCTCCCCTAGACAGACATTTCTGCTACTTACAGACAAATCCGATGTACTGAGCTTCTGAAAACTGAGTGTTTTCCTCCTGCTATGGGAGCCTCTTTGGGCCTGCTGAACCTCTACGGGTCACATCCAAACAAATGTGTTTGCTCTTAGACTATTTGGACAATATCCCCCACACAGGCCATCCTGTCAGTGTTAGGCTGGAGATTCAGGATAATATTTTTAAAGAACAAAATATTTATATATTAGTTGCATTCAGTCATTCACAGTGAAATGTTGACAGAAAAGAACCATGGCTTTTAGAACAGTAAACCAAATATGATAGATAAGAGAGCCACAGAAGGATTGCAAGAAAAAAAAGGTACAGTAGTGTTTTTTCATATTTTCAAAGGTAAACATGGTTGGATTTTTAAGCACAGTTGGCTAAACATAGTGCATGGACACACAATCTACTTACATTCCAGAGTATATTAACTACTGAGTACTTGAAAACAAACAAAGAGAAAAACCACAAATAAATACCCCCAAAGCAAAGTCTTCTATGTCTAAAAGAGGACTGTAAAAAAAAACAAACAAAAAACCCCCAAAAAAACAACAACAAAAAACCCAACCCTTAAGATCTGGAATGACTGAAACATAAATTTTAAGATGTGTTTTCCTATTTGTATGTATACATTTGCAAGAAAGGATCAGAGGAAACAGGCATGCCTGTATGAGTTGTAATTTAATTGGTATTTATTTATAGCCATGTCTTTCTTGGTAGGTAAAAATTGCCATTGAACCTGCACATGCACCAACCATTAACTGATTGTTAGTCAGCACTGACAGTTTACTTCCACAAAGGCAGCCTGAACATGACCTGTATTACTTTTGCAATACCAACAACATGCCACATTTCCAGAAACTCTTCTACAGCTATCTATTTTAGACAGCAATATTTGAAAAGACAAGAAAAGAGAGAAAAACAACAAAAGATAAAATTAGGACTGCTTACTTAACTTCATATGTAAATATTTTAACAAGATTTCTATTTAAACACTATGAAATTTTCCATATATAGATTAAGGCTTTATTTTGACTTCTGACAGAGAAAGTAATTAGGACATCATCATGCACCTATAAGGAAAACCACTAGCCTTGGATTACACCTACGGCCAAGCAAAGAAACAAAACTGATGGATGAGTCTGCCAATGCTAGCCTAGCCTATTGAAAATAACCCATCTGAACACTACTATAGAAATATACAGAAATATACAGAAATAGGGTGATATAAAACTTTTATAATAGATATTTTCAGTAAATGGTGCATTTTTGGAACCATATATTTCCATTCTACAGTTCATTAAAGGGTTTTTTTCCAATATATCTAAAGGTTCTCTGCCTTAGTTGTATATTTTATGCTACTATTTCTTCTTGCAATCACAAAGCTATGTAGAATATAAAATCACAAAGCTATGTAGAATACAAAGTATATAGAATATTATGGTTATAAAGCTTTCAAGATTTCAGCTTCTTTTATGAATTACAAAGGTAAAAAAACCATAAATATAAGTTTAAGTTCTGTAGAGTTGAGGGAAATATATTCTCTTTTGAATAACCACTGCCTTGTTTTGAAGGAGGGCATAGACCACTTAGATCTTATGTTAGTTATTTGGTATAGATTAAAGAAATAAACAAACTTGCTTATACACATGCTCAATTACAAATTACATGATCTCATTTAAAATATGATGTGCAATGATTTGAAATGGCTTTTATTGCAAATGGAAATAATCTTATGTGTCTTGAATGTATCTTTTATATACATGTATTGAATAGAATACATTAAGAAATAAATAGCTACACATACATAGTGGTATAGCAGCAGAAGAGCAGGGCAGCGCTTGATGGTGCAAAATGTTGTTACCTTTACACTAACAGGAGCATGATATGTGCACCGGGTACACCAAAATTGGTGAATTTATGAATCAAGAGTGACCAGAGAGCTGCATTATGTCTGTAAGACCTCAAATCTCACAGTAGTCTTCGAGTGGTCATTGGTTATTTCTATAGTAACTTTGTGAAGCACAAATAACTAGAAGGTTTCAAAGAGCCCAGCTGAACTCCCTCTGCCTTTTCCTACCCTTTCCTATCATATCTTATTCTAAAAATCATGCACCGTTACATTGACAACTATTTCCAGTCACTGAAAAGCCTAAATAACTATGCATCTTATGAACATACTCCATATTAGGGGACGAGCAAAGTAAGCAATATATATCCACATTTATGGTCTAAAGTCCTTCCACTGCATTGCTCTTCTCTTTGTAATATTTTCTTTAATGAATAAAAAATACCATAATTGACTTTTATTAAATTTTTCCACTAATCCACACTTTCTAAAATGGATATGAGGAAAAAAGCAGTGTCTTACATCTGAATGACAATTTCAAGTACTATCAGATTTTTTGATTAAAAATCACTGGTAGACATTGTAGACATATTCCAGGTGAAATTTGCTTTCATTATATGCAGATAGAAGTACAAAATAGTGATCAAACAGGATGAAAGGCAAGATTTCAATTACTTTTCAAGGCAAACCATGATCATGAATATCAGTGAATTCATAATTTTTTCATGAAAAAATGATGTCTTTAAAATTGCTGGGGAACAAAACCCTAACACAAAAAACAGAGATGTCCAGCACTCTAGCAATTCCCTCAAGGGAACAGATATTAAAATGAAGCCTAAGTCATATTATTAATTACTTTGTAATTTCAGTAAGTGATTCATAGTATGATTTGATCTTCACAAATTCCTTGGAGCAAAAATTATGACTTTGTTCAGTTTCAAGAAGTAAGTGATTTTGCTGTTGAAAAGTAAATTGTTCCAATTGCAGAACCGTTTCCAAGGCTGAGCTCCTCAGCACTGACTTTCAATTGTTCTTATTTAGCTCCTTTTTCTTTTATACCTGATTTAATATATTGACCTAAAGATTCAGATTTATTCCTTCATTTGAATGAAATCTCTTCTGCTTTTTTAATACCAGAAGATTGTCTCCTGCTCTTTAAAATAACTTATTAAGTAACTTTACTAAACTACTTAGTTTAAGAAAATGGGAGGAAAGTTAAAAAAAAAAAAATATATATATGTAATAGAATAGAATTGTGTCTGAGATTAAAATTGATTCCAAAAGCACTGTGACAGTCAACATTAATCCTCCATTTATGGTGAAACATAAACGCAATTTATAAAACATATTTAATTATTTAATGTTTTAATTTTGTGAGAATTACTGGGAATTTTTTCATTTTAATATCCAAACACCCTGAGATATTAAATTTGGTTTCCATTAGCAGCATGTGTGTAAATTCCTCTTGTATTTAAAATGTTACTGAACCTATTAAAGACAAGTAGACAAGTAGATATCTTTTGTTTAAAGGTAGCTGCTTTATAATATAATTATTGCTACACACAGAAATTTCTTAGAGCTTGTTTTTCATGGGTAAAATGAGAAACATCTCATAGAATGCGAATACTTATATATACTTACCTCCTTTTCTATTTGGAAAGTATTTCATCTGTGATGAAAGTGATGTTTTGTTGGAATTTTTTGTTCAGTATAATTATTTATACAATTAGTAGCAAAACCAAAGATGTATATGTCATACAATGTAGAAACATGATCATAGTCACAAATATCTTCTTATCTTCCCTAAATGTTTTTTTTTTAAATATCTTATTTCCATTGTTAGCTGCACTTATTCCTAGGAGGAAAAATCAAAACATTGTGTGTTTATAGTACCACCCGTTATTCGCACTTTGTATGCAATCAAATAATTAGCTGCAAATTCAGCAATTTACACAAACTACAGTAGAGCTCAGCTAAAGATGTCATGTGTAGAAAAGAGCAGCTTTAGTGTATGTGACGCAGAAATGTGTCACTGAATCCTTATTTCTGCACCTTTCAATCTGACTTGTTTCTTTACTTGCCCATTTAAAACCCTCAAGGTGTTTGAAACAATTTTATACAATTAAGAATTTCTTTTAGTTTCATCAGCTTCCTTGCTAAAAATAAATCAAAATTGCCTCTTCACGTTCTCCAAATAAATGTGACTATTGAATGGAACAAAACCCTGGAAGTGTCAAGAGGTGATTTCAAGATAAGAAGGGTTTTGTGGAAATACCAACTTAAAATATTCCATGTCCTTCTTGCAATGGGGAGAGAAGGTGGGATTACTGATAATCAGTTCACTGTTCCCACTCACCAAATAACTCCATCAGTAGCTGCTGCCAACAAAATGTGGCTGGTTAAGGAGGCACAAACAGTATGGATGAAACAAAAAACAGCCATGGCATAGAAGGAAAGAAAAGTGGGAGCATCTTAAACCACGATTACTGGATATTTCGGATCAAGTAGTTACAGCAGAGGACTACTTGATACAGCGAAACAGTACAACAGATATTTAGGGTGCAAGAGGGGGAAAAAAGCTTCTAAGGTGTTCCATGAATAGTTCGATATAAACATAGAGAGTTTGGAAATGCCTGAGTTACTTTTTTTGTAAGTTTTCTGTATAGTGATGAAGCCAGATAAGTAACTGCACTTTTCCACTGGAGTTCACGGTTCATAAAGCTGTCACCGCTGGCACTTGCCTGATAGCACTGGGGAAATGACCGCTCACAGCACAACAAGAATGCAGATTGAATTGCTTTGACTATGGGTGTCTTGGGACATTGCTAAACATTTTATCCGGGAACCAAGTCCTGTCAGTTCTTAAAACAACTGGAAAAACTGCCCCGTGATACCGATCCTACTCTACACATCTTTTAGACTACTAATCTCAATTCTGTTTAACAAAAACAGTGGCATCTGAACTGACAGATCTACTAATTCTTGCTGAAAGCATTCTTAAATTAATTTGCATTATGCATAATTCAGTGTTGGAAAAGACAAAACTTGATTCTAGAATTAGTTGAATTAATGTACAAAAAATAATTAAGAAATAATGAACTTCACATCTAATTTTATCTTTAGCTGGAATGACCTTTTGCACATAAAGAGTTCTTTGGAAATTTTAAAACAAGTTAAACCAAGTCAGAAAGACTCCTGCTATTTGCTGAAATAAAAGTATTTTGTGTTTACATGTTGGTAGCCCAAAATTGAAGGAATGCTTCAGAAAATATAAGTATGTGCTGGAAATTTAAATCTTCTGCTTCTCCATAATGTTCAAGATTCAAAGTCAGAATATTTTTGTAGTGATTGCCTGTAGAGAATATCCACTGGGTAGATGTCAGAGACTGAAATGTTGTGGTTCATGGCTTAAACATTGTTTTGAAGGACTTTTGTAATCTTTATAAAGAAGCTGTGACCACTGAAGCCCACCTGTCCCTGAAGACGCCTCCTGAGGGAAACTTTGGACTGTGAGTTAAGACATCTAAGGGAACTTAAGATAAGTTAAAGGTGACACTATTGTTCGATCATCTCAGGTCTAAGAAAAAGCAAACAAGGCTGAGGGAGAAGAATGGGGGACAAGAAAGCCAAACCCAGCAGCTGTCCTGAAAATCATCCCTGGCTGGGTTCAGGGTCAGAGAGACCACAGCCCGCAGGCCCATCTGCTCCAGGCCAGGTTCGCACACACTTCCCCCCAAGCCAAGAGGCAAGGAAGAGAGTTTTGGGTGTGTGGCATAACCTCTGCTCAGAGGGAGTGAACATCCATCCTCCCTCACACAAACTGTAAAACTCATCTGTAAAGGTCTCTCCACCCTGGGAAAACCACATCCATGGGACTTCAGCTGAGGAGGTGTCATAACCCATCAAAGACCCTCAACGTGCCCCTGGACTCATTACTGAGGCCTTGCACCACAGGAGTGTACATGATGTGAAGTGAAGCAACAGATCCAGAGTCTGCTGCAGGAGACTGTGTCAAACTTGTCCCCCCTCTGGAAATTCCCACCTGACTTAAATGTATATTAACCTACTGGGTTCTATGTTTTTTTGGGAGACCCTCCCCACCAAGGAGATCAGATGGAGAGGATCAGCAGGAGACATCATCGGGATCCACTGAATCATATTTTCCTTAATCTGTCCTGTCACTATCTTTCTGTCACCCTATCTCTTTTCTATTTTTTCTCTTTTTCTCCCTCTCTCTGTCTCTCTCTCTTTCTCCTTCGTTTATTAAAGCTAATGTTAGCTAAAACCGATGATATTGACTGGCATATGGTCTCATTTGCACCTGAATTGGGCAGAGGGATTTCTAATAATTTTAATAGTTGTATCATAAGAGTGGAGCTATGACTTTTAATATGAGCCTAAGTACAGTAATGATCTAACAAGGACTGTACCTTCCACTGTCCAAGACTCTTGGTTCAAACCTGAAGAGCTGCAGCAAGGAAAGAAGACACCATCACATAAGGCACTGCAGCAAAAAATGAGCAGTATTTTAATGAAGAAAATTCTGGAATTGGGTTTTAATTGGTTGAAAACTAATTGAATGTTGCTCATCAAATCACACTGAACCTCTGCCAAGAGGTTTTCACTTCTTTTTTTTTTCATTCACTGTTTTTTTGTTTTCTTTTTTAACTTCAAAGAAATGCAAGGGAACAGCATCACTTCTCAATCTCATTGCACATGACTATACCATGAAGTTGAAGCTGCAAAAAATAAGTTAAAAATATTTTTTTTGGATCGAGGGTCAGAGCAAAATATCTATCAGAATTAGAACTAAAATGGGATTGAATTCTGGTGGTCCCTCTACAAAACAACTAATTTGGCCTTGATTTTATTAAAATAAAAGCATGCAGCTCACTTTTATATGCTCCAAACTGAATAAATTAAGAATAGGAGAAAGCAAAAGGGGAAAAAATAACAGTGTCTCAGGTAAATCTGCACTTCCACGGTAATGGTGTATTCCTCTGATGCAAAATTTGTTCACCACTTCACCCTCCATATATGTACACTCACCTAGGTAAATGTATTCGTTATTTAAAGTTCTAAATATAATGAAGATAGGGGGCATTTATTTGAATAACAATAACTGTATACTTTTAAAACCTCCTTTTTGTGTAATATTTATGATGTACAATTGTAGTTTAAAGTATAACTCATTGGTATATCATGTTACATAACCTAAATGTAATATATACTCTAACAGTTAGTGTTCCCAATGTATGCATATATATATATCTTAATATGTTGAAGTACACCTTATATATATTACCTGCATATGTATAACTGCATAATATATATTACCTTTACATATAATACTATGATTTTTTAAAATATATATCTCATAGAATCATAGAATGTTTTGAGTTTGCAGAGACAACAGAAACCATCTAGTTCTAGCCCCCTGGCATGCGCAGGGATACATACACCAGGTTGCTCAGAATTCCATCCAGCCTGACTTTGAACACTTCCAGGGATGGAGCATCCACAACTTCTCTGGGCAACCTGTTCCAGTGCCTCACCAAACTCACAGTAAAGAATTTCTTCCCAATATCCAACCTAAAATTATTCTCTTTCAGTTTGAAGCCATTGCCCATTTTCCTGTCGGTACACACCCTTCAGCTACTGAGAAGGTAACCATTAGGTCACCCAGAATCCTTCCCTTTTCCAGGTTGAACAATCCAATTCTCTCAGCCTTTCCTCGTAGGAGAGGTGCTCCATCCCTCTCATCATCTTGATGTCCTGATCTGGACTCACTCCAACAGGTCCATGTCCTTCCTGTGCTGGGTACCCCAGAGCTGGATGCAGCACTGCAGGTGGGGTCTCACCAGAGCAGAGGGGCAGAATCCCCTCTCTTGCCCTGCTGCCCACACTGCTTTGGATGCAGCCCAGGATGTGTTTGGCTTTCTGGGCTGTGAGTGCATGTGGCTGGGTCGTGTCCAGCCTCTCACCCCCCAGCACCCCCACATCCTTCCGGGCAGGGCTGCTCTCCATCTGTTCATCCCCCAGCCTGAATTGATACTGATGTTTGCCCCGACCTAGGTATAGCACACTGCACTTGCTGTTATTAAACCTCAAGAAATTCCCATGGGCACATTTTTCAAGCCTGTCCAGGTCTCTGGATGGCATCCAGTCCTTCAGGGGTGTCAACATCACTCTGTTTGCTGTCATCTGCAAACTTGCTGATGATGCACTCAGTCCCTTCATCTATGTCATCAATAAAAATATTAAATAACACTGGTGTGTAGGTATATAGACACACATACAAAATAACAAAAAAACCCCTCAATAAAATAAAGAAATTATACAGTTCATTGAGAAGTCACTGACACATAAGTATCACTTGTGCTTTCCAAAGGTCAGAAAATGCAGCAACGACTGACATAAACCCATCATAAAAATTATCAAGCCCTGACAAATTTTGTTCACAAAATTATGTAGAACTGGATAATACACATGTATACATACATAATCTACATCAGAATTTTCCCAGAAAATCAGTCTAACTGATTCAGTGATTATAGATCTAATATAACTGGGAGGAGTACAGACGGGGTTTTCAAGACTATTATATTCTAAACAAGAGTGAAAGAAACCGTGAGAATCAGCCTACATTATAAAGTATTATAATGTCAAAGAGAGAAAGTATTGAGAAAAAATGTTGACAGGGACGAACGTTCACATTTTGTCATCATACACTGTCAGTTCAGTATAGAGTTTATTGCACATTAGAAGGGGATGAATCAAATACAGGAAACAGCTATTCAAATTATTTGCTTAGTCAGGGAAATCAATGTAGTTTGAGTTCTAGTCTCTGCAGATCACACTTTTTCTCATCCCCTCCTGAAAACGGAATGCAATATTCTGTGCATCTTACTTCTCTTTTGAAGCTTACAGAATTGTCGTTTTCCATATAGACATTCTAGCCTCAAATCTTGTAACCAGTTTTCATAATCTTGCAGAGAAATTTGCATTTCTACCCAAAGGGTTGCTTAGCATTTACAAAAATCTCAGAAAGGAAAAATCATTTGTTTTATTTATCAATAAACTCCTCATGGAAAAACAGGAGAAATATTTATTTTGAAGAAAACTCTGTTTCTAATTATGACTTGATAACACTTCATACATACCTCAAACACGTTTCAGCAGTATTGGCTCAATATTATGCTCAAAAGTCATGAAAGTTAGACATTATTTCAATGAGCAGCTTAGAAAAACAATGCCTACATTTTTCTCTGACAATCCACTACCCAGTCAAACATGGAAATGTGCACAATGGTGCAATACACAAAACTAAATGTCATATTGTTCCTATATTTTCATATACCAATTGTAATCTGATAAAATAATATAACTGTTTAAAGTAGAAGCTTCCATTTTTATAATTTTCAATGAGTTCATGCAGAAATATAAAAAAGATAGGCTTTATTATTTGGTGATTATAGTCACAAAATATTATTTATATTGTAAGAATTATTTTCTAATGTAAAGAATAAAATAATGTAGTTAACTATAAAGTGTTTAATTTCCTGGTGATTTTGGGAGTCTTAGAAGAAATCCATCTGAAAACAGTGCAAGTTAATGAAAGGAGAATAGCAGTCGGCAAAAATGCAAAATACTGCTGATTTGGTTTTGTCATACATGGTATTGCATTTGGTTTAGTGTATGATGTTCACAAGAGGAAATGATTGGTAGTCTAATAGGACTTTGCATTTAATATTTCACATAATATAATGTGTGAAATATCACCAGTGTATTTGAAATTAAGATAAGCAGACTGGATGCAGAAAAATGCAAATTCAGGTCTATAGCAGAAAGATTTTTCAACATCTTGGTAATATAAAATGCAGTAAAAATGTATGTGGAAAAGAAATCAAGCATTTTTAGTATTCCAGATTATGCCTAGATAGATTTGACTGTGGGAACCTGAACAAAAGTTATAGGCCATTTGAAACCCGTGTGATTTTGGATTAAAGTCAGATCAGTGGTGCTGTGATATGTTATTTAATAAGGGGGTAACTAAGCTGAAGACTAGAAGTTTTAAAGTGCTTTCGTGTTGTTTTGAAAAATAGAAATGTTTGCTTCAGGGTTGGATCTACTGCTGAAAATAAGATACTTTTAACACCTGTAGTTATTGATAGAGCAAGGATTGTCACACCTGCCATACTCAGTTATTTATCAAAATCTACATTGTGTATGAGAACAGCTGATTGTTTCAAGGTTCCAGGCAATACACAGAAACATGGAAAAATGCATGAAGAAACCTTTGAATAGTCATCTAATTCAGTGTTTTACTATGGTTAGTATGAACTGAGTTAAAAATACAAACAACATTAAGGCACATGATTATTCATGTTTTTAATTCAGTGCTATGTAAACATGTGCATTGATAACATGTTAAAGAACTTGGAAAACAGGATCTGGCACCTTGAACATGGAGAGGTTATTCCGAATAGAGTTTGAGAATTTAGGGAGATAAAAGGAGATTAAACTATTAATCATTTTGATTCTGTATATACAAAATAGCAAGATAAAACTATAATGACATGAAAGAAAAAAAACCCAGTTTTTCTCACAGATGATAAGTTAAATAACTTGAAATATGTAAAGAAGAAGGATCTTATAGAATAAGAATCATTGTGAGTGTGAAAAAAAAGGACAGTTAAAGTTAGGGTTTCTGGCAAAGAATTACAACGAATTCTTCCTGGACTTGGGCAATAGCATCACTGGGAGAGCTGGTTAATGAGGGTTGAAAGGACACAGACAATTGGCCCTTCAGTCCTATCTGTAAGGAATTGTGAATGTCTTTTCACAATGTAATATCAGAATGCCAAACTGACTGTCCAGGGCTACTTAATAGGTTGAAAAGGAATGAGTCAGCTAAATGAACATATGGGTTATCTGGCACAGTATAATGTACTCAAGTGGTTATGTCATGAAGGTCCGGTACAGGCACTGATAGTCAGTTTTTAAATCACATCAAAAGAGAAGCAAAATTTAAGAGTAAATTATAACCATCCTTTATTAATTGCTAATATATTGTGAAATGTTAATTCCATGTTTGAAAATATGTTATGTACATCTGACTGTATTATTTTGATAAAGTACAGTTGCAATAAAGACTATTCCATTTTATTAAGTCAAATTGGTAAGATTTTCTGTGTGGTATCCATGGGTTATATCTAGCAACTCACTTAAAAGTTACAGTTGCCAAAAAGAATAGTCATTAATCTCCTGTGAGCTAGGTCTAAAGAACATTCATCCTACTTGGAAGTTATCTCTAGGGAAAAGTTAAGAAATTTATGTTCAGGTCACATTAGATATCCTTGATTTAACTAACAGAGACAAACTCTGGCTCCCCAGCGTCTTCTTGTCTGCCAAGGAACTTAACCTAGAGAAAAAGACAAACCTTACTCTCTCATTTATTTACAATTATAACTTGATAAAAAAAAGTTTTAAGTGAGATGGTATAACCAAGGGAAACAAGGTGTTTTACATAGAGACTTATAAATCCCAAGGTAAAGGTAATCAGAGTCACAGTTCTTAATCGTGGACTGAATACACATGTATATGTCACCATGCATACAGAAGGTATTTGGAAGACCTGAGACTCAGGAACTGAGAAATTATCACAAAAGACAGTTTAGTAGCTTTTCCACTCTGAGGATTTGTTTATTTTGACAGTCTTCTTTAATGAAATTAGGGTTGATATACCCTGAATTTTTGTTACAGTCAAATTTAATGGTCAGTTAACCAGGAAATTTTAATGTTTAGGGTTCCATTTTCATTTGTGTTTCCTAATGCCTCACTATAAAATATTTCTTCACCTTTTTTCTTTATACTATGTTCTTCTTTTGTGCGTTTTAGTAAAGAAGATAGGAGATGAAGGCTACTTTTAATAATTAGAGAGAGGAATGATCAAACTTGGAATACTACAAAAATATACTCCTTTATGCCAAACTAAAATACTATGGACTTAAGTAAGGTTAGAATTACCCCTGTTTGAAAAAATTGATGTGTCATGAGAAAATAAATACTAAGAGGGGCGGCACAAATAGCATTGCTAAGTGTAACTTCGGACATGAACATGTCTCAATATCAATAATAGGTGCACACAGGACCCCATTTATTTGTACAGCTTCAAAACAACTATGGAATAATATGAATTCACCCAAAAGCAGCTGAAAAAAAATCAAAAGCAGACCTGCACACTCCTTCTTCAATTCACGTTCCTTACAACAATGTCATATTTGCCACAAATTATGTAACCATAACATACAGATAATTTTCCTTCATTCTGTTGGACAACATATGTAAAGGAACCTTACCTCCCTGTCTGGAGGTATAAACTTAAACATCTCCATTAATCAAAATTATTGTCAAATTTAATAGCTTTGATCAGGGTCACTCTGCAGTACTGTCAGCTGTAAGTTACATGCACGCTACAAGTTTCAGTGCAAGAGATTTCATAGAAAATAATGAGAAAAGTTTGGTTTCTCATTTGTAAATTAGCCCCTAAGTCTTCTAGTGCTTATCATCATCTTGTTTATGATAATTCATAAACTTCAGTACTTCAAGAGCAAGAGCATTTTGCAGAAGTAGGAGTATTTGTTCAAAATCTTTGTGATAGTACCACTGTCTGTCATGCTATTTCTATTAACCTTTTCCATGAACAGCTATCCAAAAAATTATGAAGAATTTTTCAGGTATGCTTAATGTTACATTAGATGGTTTAAGAGGATATTGTTAAGGAAGAAGCTACAATTACTCACAACATCATCTTTTCTTCCACTCACTGAATTTCAGCTGTGATCTCTGAGTTGAATCAAAATCCATCAAGAGCGAATAAAATATATATGCGGTTTAATACTGAAACGTACTGCACTCTAGTAAAACACGGTTCCTGCCAAGCAAATAGCAACTGGGACTTTCTTCAAGACACTATCATTGCTTGTCTTACCAGCTTTCTTTATTGTCTTAAGACACTTAAAAAGTAACTGGTGGGAATACCAAAGAGTCCAGTCCTTTCAGCTGACGACCGGAGTTCCACTAAATATGTAACTCAGTGTAATAGCCCTGATTGTAGGGCTACATAAACAGACTGCTTTGGAGCTCTTTTTCACTAAACTGACAATGAGTTGGGTAGAAATGCATAGTGTAAATTGTTCCATGTTCCCCTTTCCAATACATTACAGAGTGTAGATTTAGACAATTGCTCATCTACAGCCAGAGACCTTTGCTCTGTGATTCTCCTTTGAATTGTTCTTCAGTATGTATGTGGTACAACAAGGAAGGAGAGAGAAAGAATAAATGGATTCTAGAGTCAGCAAGATGCGAACCAGGCTGAGTTATGGCATTTTTTAGACTAAGATATCTTGCTTTATGGGTGCATTGCTGAGAGTGACTGGTGGAGGGCAATGGTTTCTATTATAAGTACTATAACTATACTATATACTATACACTATAAGTACTATAACTACAAGTAGAAAAGAGAATTTTATTACAAGAACATCAAGTGAAACCTTTACATGGCTAGATAATGATTGAAAGGGTGAGGTTATTTCATAATTATTTACTTATATCCGTGTACACATTCATTACTCTTAGTAGCTTTAGCCACAAATGTTCCCTTTATTTTCTATCTCATTTTAGCTTTGTAAAATTTCTGCAAGTCTCATGATAAGCAAAAGACCCAGAAAATAAATATTTAGAATGGGCATTATTCTCATACAACATTTATTTTTTTCTAAATTCTTTAGCAATCTGCCATATAACTTAGATGGATGAGGGCATGCAACACAAAAATTGTTGTGTCATCTATTCATTTTAAAAAGGAATACACTCTTAGTATGAGATCAATGCTTAGTGAGTAGTTCCCTGAATTGTTTTAGGGAGAAGAATCAGACATTTTTATTGCAATCTAGACTTCTTCAAGTCCTGCCAGCATTACTGTAATTTATTTTATAGTAAGAAGCCAATGTCTTGAAAAAAAATTCCAGGAAAGCATTAATTTAAAGAATTATAAACAGCAGTACTGTTTGTTAGAGACATATCAATATTACAATAACCTAGAGATGGATGAGGAATTTGATTGGCATCAGTAGCGAGAATCAGGAAATTGTGATTATACAACAGAGGATAAGTAGGGAGAAACAACTACTTAGGGAAGCTACTTATTAACTAAGAAGGGCTTTGGCACAAAACCAAAACAACCACAGCAAACTTGCATGTTTCGTGTTCTAATGTTCATTTAATCACTCAGTCCACAGCCAATGAGACTTCAGGTACACTGGGCTCGATCCTGAAGTGTGGTTGCTTTGCTCACACAGCAACCAAACACAGCCACTTTTAGACAAGGCCTGCAGCAGCCTGGGAAGGAGTTGCACAGAAATCCATGTCTGTATCCATAATCAGAGCAGTGACAATGGATTACTGATTTTTATTGACCAGATATATAGAGTTAGTCACATCAGACCAGTTATTCTATGTAGTAGAACGGTACAGAACTCTTAACAAGTGTTATCCAAATCACTAGAAATGCAATTCCTCTCTTCAGTATATTTGCTTATTAACCTATATCAGCGGGCAACTGTCATACTGGATGGAATGGGGAAATGATGTGGAATTAGCACATTTTGAAAAATGTCCATCACACAAGGAATTAATACACACATTAAAATGTATTAGTAGTTCACATCATCCATGCATTAATGTAATGCTTCCTACCTGTATTATTTGGACTATTCCTTGTGGCATTTTGCATTTTGTCAAGCAGTGTGTTCTATGCCCAAACCACTGTTGCTAATTTTAGTAACCTACATAGATACCTGCTGTGCTTGTACTGAAAATTACTCCCTGGAGAAGATAGTGTTTATCAGTGACGATGAAAGATGGGACAACACTATATGTTTCACTAGTTTGGCAATAAGCATAGTGTAGAATTTGCATACAAGTGATTCTAAATATTTACTTATCTTTCATGCAGATTTACCTATCTTTTTTGTGTTATCAAATTAATATATGCTTTTGAATTGGGTTTTTTTCTAAGTTTTCTTCTAAGGTTTCAACAATTTGATATTAACTTTTTCATATATCATCTTTATCATCACCTCTATGAACTGTACATATATATATATGTGCAACTTAGTGACCTGTAAGTATGAGTCATTAAGTCAATGTATCCACATGATACAAAACGAGGTTGCCCCATGTATAAAACTGATATACATATATTATTATTTTAACAAATTTTTAAAAATTCCATAATTCCCCCCAAAATATATCTTAAAATATTACCACCTAAATTAGACTTGAAAAAACCTTCTAGGTTGAATCTATAATTATTGGTTTCATATGAATAAAAAAATATTTAAGTATTTAAATATAGTGATGTATTTATTTTGATAAACAAAGGTGTTAATATCTCTGTAAGTTAAGGTTTATTTTTGGAAATACATTCTCACCTAATTTATCAGGTGCTCTTCTAGTAAGCTGTACACTTGCGCAGTTGGAATAGAGATCTTCTAAATCAGACGATAAGTATGTGCTACCACCTTGAACAGTTAGCACCTGGCTAAAGAACAGCAAACCAAGAACAGGAATAAATAGTTGTTTTAACAGCTATTCCTTGATGACCTTTTAGGGAACCTGTGCGTTTTAGTATATTCCTAGGTCTATGATCTGGAAAAGGTATTAAACAATGACGGATATATGATTATAACAAAATTAATCAGAAAGGCTAAAGTTGACAGCAAAGAGTTGCAGAAGTGTTTTATGACACTAAGTAACTGAAACATAAAATGGCAGAAGAAATGAAGTATAATCAGTGCAAAGAAAAAAAAATGGGAAAAAGTTTATTTGTGCACATAGATGAAAATGGGTTCTAAACTAATATCCTAGAAAAAGAATTAGGGTCATTGTGGTTAATGTTATGAAAACAGTTCCTAACAGCAATTGAAATTGTGAGGTATTAGAGAAGAGGAAAAACTATACAAGAAAATCATAAAGCATTATTGCAATATTTCATAATTGTGTAATTTCTGTGTATCTTGAATGCTGAAGATCTTTCAGGTCTCCCCAAATAAAAGGAAAAAGTATAAGTAAAAAAGAAGTATGAAAAGGCTTTTGTATAAAGAGATATTAAATTAACTGGGATTCTTTACCTGGAAAAGCAAATTATTGCAATAATGATTTAAATATGATATATGATTGCAATAGAGAGAGATAAGTGTTATTCATTATTTCCCACAGTATTAAACCCTAAAATAATCAAAAGAAATATTCAAGAAGTTTTCTTGAACTGAACTGAAATTTAGAGTTTTTTTCACTCAATGTGCAAATGAATTGTGAAACTTATTGGCAACATGCTGTGCCAATATAACGGCTGTTGCAGTTATTAAGTGATATCAAACAGAAGGATGTAGAGACAAATTCCAGTTCAGAAGGTACTAAACTACAGAATGTCAGAAGCTGTGAGGTTAAACCGAGTGAAGCATTAATTTATTCTTGCATCCACAATTGACCACTGTCTAACACAAGATCTTGAAGTAGAAGTCTTTTATCTTGCCCATTATCGTTGCTCTTATGATCATTTCGCAGTCTGATCCTTTCTTGAAGTTAAGCATTTGACTTGCGCATTTTTGCTTTGAGCCTGTGCGTGAGTAAAATTAATGAACTGAAAACCATGAAATTTGGATGGCTCTATCCTCAGACGTCCAAAGGACTTGTATCTTGTTTTTAGCTACTGTTAATTGGATGACAATCCTAAATGGTCATAGTGCTATATAGAGAGTGATAAATAGAGATGAGAGTGAAAGACAAGGCCTACATAAATGATTAGCAAAATCCTTCCCTTTGACATAAAGTTATAATCTGAGTACAAAAAGTCGATTTTCTTAATATATGCCATTCCAAAGATGCATACATTGCCATGGTAAGTACTGCATTCTGGTTTACATTTTAAGATTGTCACAAAGCAAAGAGAAATTCAAATTTGTAGAAGTGGCAGATTTTTTTCTCCCTAAAACCTGCAGAAGAGTGACAAAGCTTCAGAGTTTCCTGTGATTCCATTAAAAGTATTCTTGCATGTTTGAAATGCTTTAGCTTGTGTAGCTGAGAAAGACAAACTAGTACTGACTCAGGTATTCTGTAAGAAAAGAGAAAAGTAAAAGACCTAAATGATAGCTATGGCATTTATTTCATCAGTGCAGAGTTGTTACCTGATGTGTATTTCAGGCATTGGACTACTTTGCCTTTAAAGACTGAGAAATAAGCTCATGTACTACATATTACAGCGAATACTATTTTATGGTTTAAAATGAATATGTATATTAAAAGCATTACCCTAATTTACAGTACTATTTCAGTCACATTTTTCTTGGAAATCCCTCCTTGCACGTTCATCAAAACCATGCAGATTGCTATTCTTTACGAAAATAATAGCAACAGATATTTTTTTAAAAAATAAATTAAAATGCTCTGTCTTTATATACTTCTGAACTCTTAGACTTTTAGCACGAGTTTTAACGTGCTGTATTCCTTTTCACTCCTTGTGCATAAGGGATTCTGAAATTGAATTTTATGTTAAGATCTCATAGTATTTATCTTACTGTTATTAAATCTGGTTGAAGAGGTACAGGAGGATAATGTTTTTTTTGTTTTTTAAAGCACTAAAGAACAAAAAATGATTCTTATGTTACTACATTTATACATGCCAATCAGATTGATGTATCTTCCCCAGATTGAAGAACTCTAACTGATTCTAGTCTATTGCACCTTGCTCTTCTTCATTTGCTGATCTGCTAAGAGAAAATAGGCTTCATGTATAATGAAGTCAATCTTGTGCGGGTCTCTTTTCCTATGAACAGCCCCCAAGACAAAATTTAATAAAAATAAATAATTCATCCGGAATAATATAAACTCCTGATTCCCAAGGACATGATCTAGGTGAGACAAATCAATAAACCAGTATTTCCTCCAGCAGTACATAAGAGAATGATAGTAATGGTCCTTTTATAAGGTAAAATAGCGGTGGTGTGTTCAGTAAACAAACCTTTCATATGATTTCTGGGGTTAACATCAGATCTGTAAAGTTAAATTTTATCGAAGGCTGCAGTTTAAAGAATTTTGTGCATGTTCAAATTATTAATCCTTTTCCCATCTTCCTTTGTAACAAGAATATGAAAATTTCCTTCAATAGAAATATCTTAAACTTCATTTTGGTTTAATACATTTTACTGCAGATTTCCCTTGGTACATCTGGACTTTGAGACATAGCCAGTACCTCAGACAAGAAAAGTATTTTTCAAAAAACCTTAAGAGTTTTCTATAAGATTTCTGTGTTTCAGTTTGCATAGAGCAGCAATAGAATGAAGTACTATTTACAGTTGGCATATATTTGTAGATCAGTTATTTACCAATATATTTTAGAATAGTTATACACCAACAATTCCAAATATTTTTATAATGTAACTTCAAACTAATAAAATGAAATTTTAACTACACTGTCATTAAAAGATCAAAGTCAGTCACAGAATAAGTAGTGACTAAAGGATATAATTTGAAGACAACTGCATGGTTGTAAGTCATGCAAAAGATAGAACGGAATTGAGATATATGTACATAATGGTTGGATTCACTGATCTTGGAGGTCCTTTCCAATCTTAGTGATTGTATGAGTATTAAACATTAATTCTGGCATTCACAGTAGCCCATTAGATCTGGATATATTTTTTTCTGGATCTAAATTCCGTGTTAAGAGACAGACAGTGTAACTTTTGTGCTTTTTATTTATTCTCTTTTCCACACATCCGTGGCCTGTCACCTAGAGATAGGCATTGCACTGTGCTGTTTGCATTAAGAGTGCCTGCAAGAGTTAATAATTAATGGGTTCAGGCACAGATATTTTCTGTAGTTTTCACCTTATGCCCAGACTCTCCAGTTTTCTGCCAATTTTCAGAAATTTCGCACACCAAAAAAAAAAAAATCAATATGGTCTTAGATGCTGAATACAGTAATCATTTAGAGAGACATATGGAATAAATAAGTTCAACAATGGCCTGTAAAAAATTTAGCTTTTACTTACTGGAGTCTTTACTTATGCACACCCAACAATGCAATATACAAATACTGGGCATGCAGAATTCTTCAGAGAATTCTTAAAATTCTATATAGCTTGCACAGCATATCTTTGTCTATACAAATCCTGATTTTCAAGTCAAACAGAAGGGAGAACATTTTTTTTAAGCTGCCTTTATTACCATGACAAAACCCTCATCTCCAAGGCCTTGTATAAAGCTGAACTAGTCAATTTGTAATTAAATCTTATAGGATACAGCAGTGATACTCGTTACAGAAAAGGCATTTTATAGTCAGCAATCTTATTTTCAACTAACAGGATGACACAAAAGTCACAGTTCACAGAAGTTTTATGTCTGTTATTTCATGCTGGAATAATGCTGCACAAACCGATTAGCCAGTATAATAGTGTCAGGGTATACTTAAGAGAAAAAATGGATCTCGCAAAATGCCTCTGACTTTCTAATATTTATAATGACCTGTGTATTATTGAATGTAATAGTCTTACATTTGAAGGGTTAGTCTTTTGGAGTGCTAAGAAATAAATCTTATAAGACACTAAGACTACATATGATTAATATAGGATGGTGTAGCTACCATTTCACAAATAGCATTTTTCTTATAGTTGGAAAAAATGGCCGCAGTTCTAGAAAAAACAAAACTGAATAAAAACTATTAAGATTAAAGATGAAAATCATTGCAGTGTAAGTCCCTCAGTTAATTCATACATTAAGGTAAATAGAACACAATAAAGGAGAGAGAACACAGCAGTTTTTTCAAGCAGTTGAATTAAGGCAGCAATGCACTGAAGTTAGCAAGAAGGTTTTTCATATCTGTGAATCCTTGTAGGCTTGGCCTGGGGTTTCTTGGGTGTTTTTTGTTTGTTTGCTTGCTTTGGGTTTTTTTTGAGGAGGTTTTTTTTTTTTTTGTCTTTTTGTTTGAAAGACATCTCAGGAATATCACAGAGAAAGGAAGGAAAATGGGCAAGGAAGAAGATTGAAAGAGTAACGAAAGATTTGAAGGTGGGTGAATTTACTGCCTTAAATTTAGCTCAAAGTTCTGATTCCCAGAAAACTTCTTTCATCAGATTCTTGTAGATTTCCAGGTAGCTAAGATGTGGATACACTTTTACAGAGAAGTGACGAATGTTTGTAAAGCACATCTATTATTCAAATCAATGAATAAGGCTGCCACTGGATTCTCAGAAAGCCACCAATTCTTGCAAGATCTACTAAAATGAAGTTATGATATTCAGTTACATTTTTACAATGGCAAGTGAGTTTCAAGAGTTATAAAACTAAATAAAATATGTAGGAAACTGTCACATGGCAAATCCTTGTCCTGCAACTACATGACTTTTCAAAGAAGTTGCAAAGATCTTTATATTGCTGCATCCCTCTAAGCAATCTCAGTATCTGTATGAATGGAAAAAAATATTTCATCACAGATCCTGAATACTAGCTCCTGTCTTTCTAGTCAGTGTGGAGGACATTTTCAGTCAAAACCTGTTGATAAACCTCATTTGGATATTCATATTGTCTCTCTCTTATCATGACAAGGAACTTACTTTAGATTTTTATTGAAATATCAACATATTTACATGAAAATTTCTTATCATATTCTGCTACGATAGAGTAGTGACAATTTTTCCCCTTTTAAATATTTGATACTGTTTTAACTGGCTGACTATTTCAGTTCCAAATTTTTAAAAACAAGTAATTTTTTATGTATTCAGAAAGGATAGCCAGGTCTATTAATGAATATTAAAGAAGTCTTACAGCAGGATGTATATGTTCTTTCCAACAGAGACCAACAAAATAAGTTAAAAAAATGAAAAAATTAAAGCAGTTTTCAAATATAGAATTATGGAGGAGAAATTGTACTTCTTTCAGCAGGAGGTTTATACCTTCATTTCTTTATTTTCTTTAAAGAAAAATGAGAATATCAGGCTTAAAGAAATAAAAAAATGGAAATATTGCTGTAAAATTACCAGACAGCCCATCTTTCTGATAGCTTATGGAGCACAAGAAGAAAACGGAAATTAGTCAGTGGAACATTAATTTCTACAACTCGGACTGAAATAGTAATTTCCTAAACTACTGCTGATATTCTAAAGAGCTAAGAAAATCATGTACATGCTTTTCCTTAAGTAGTAATTTAGTTATAACAGAATAATTACCTTTTCCTTGTGCCTAGTTTCCTTTATTTTTCGTATGTTACATGGAAAAGAACACAGCTGGGACAAGACAATTAAAAAACCCAAATTCATCAATGAAAGACAGAAGCATTGAAATAGTATCTGTGATATTTAGGTGATATTTCCCAGATTGAAAATGCAAATAAAAGTGTTAGCCAAAAATATTTTCATCTAAAAAGCAAAAACACTCTATGAATTACTGTGTATAGATTTTTTAGTATTCAGTAAGATTATCTTTATGATTACATGCTCAAAAGTCAACTAAGACAGGATATATTATGTCTCTAAAGGAGAAAAAATGTTGGCTTTTCATGTGATATGATTTCCTGTTCAGTATTTGAAATTCATGTTTGACTTGCAAATGTTTAACTAGACATAAGATTCAGTTTTGTGTTCTTGAAAAAGAATGATGAATTCAACAATTTAAAAATAATTATGTCTCTATAAATGTTTTTAAAGTCTGTATTTGTCACCACTGCTTATTACATAGACACACAAGGTTAAAGTTCCAAGTTTAATTTGCAGATTTTTCATTTAAATACTGTGATTTTTAAAATACTGATTTAATAATCTGTCTTTCATAAGGCCTTTATAAGTACTGATATTAAAAAAGTATCACTTAACAGTGGAAGTGGTGGGGAAGGAATAATTCTTAATCCATGCAGTACAAAGATTTTCATTTGGTCTACAATATACTGTCCTTGTATAATGGAAAGAAACTAATTCCATTCGGTTTGTGCTTCATCCTTGTATAGAGCATAGAGCATTAACTTCTCAACTGAAAATAATCAATTGATTTCTAGACATATTTTGCAGCTATAAAGACTGATAAAAATATAACAGAAATATTGGTTTTGTATTTTACTTGTCCTTTATTGAATTAATTTCGTATCACAAGTTGGGAAATGGCAATAAGATAAAACATCTTTCTGATACCCATTCTAGGAGAAAAAAAGTAATTTGTAACAAAAAATATATTTTGAGTCAGTATGACATTTAACCATTAAAAATATGCTGATTGACTTTTAGGAAAAACACATTATTTTCAAATTAAAAGATTATTCACTTTCAAGTATCAGGACTGCAGGAAGATTTTATAAGAGTCTTAGTCTTGAATAGGTCTACACCACAAGGGGCCCTAGATTTATCTCTGTTGTTCTACAGCACATCCCCCTAAACCCAAAAAGACAATCTAGCGACAAAGTGAGAAATTGCATTTATGTTTAATATATATTAATTGCAACAAAAAGCTTTGCTAGCGGACACTGAAAAATTCATTAAGAATCTTGACACAGCAATTAGTGGCTATTCAGTGGCTACATCAGAGGTAGACATAAACTATCCATTGAATGACTTTTATCTGTCTACATGACACTAAATAAAAATCAGCTTTTCCAAAATAATATTAGAAAAGGTAATCTGGTATAAAATCTCCTGAGTAGTTGGAGATTTCAAATGCCGAGTTCTTGATAGAAACAGCCTGTCTGAATCAACCATGTTCCATTCAGTAGCATGGTTCTGACAACCGCTGAATGTGACCTACTCCCAGTGCAAAGCAATTTAATGCTCTGCTGCACATAGAACTGTATATACGAATACTGGGATAAAAAAAAAAAAAACCCAAACAGATTAATTACTGACAGGTACATTTGAATATGACTGCTTCTTAGCCCTCGTCTGTAGCCAAGCAAGATTGCTTCACCTCAGTTAAAAGATAGAGACACATGGCAGGCTGCCTCTTCAAGTTCTCATTAGGCAAACAGCCTCCATTGTCCATTAGAGGAAAAGTCTCCCTATTATTTAAGGAAATGTGACAGCAATGGAGGTGAAGTTTTGGCAGGAAATTCACCAGTCCATTACAAAGCTTTTTGCATTCCACAACTTTCACCAGCCTCTTTCCACTCTTTTATCTGACAGCTCAAATGCCTCAGGGTTGTGGTCATGGCAAAGGTCAAGAACATAACAGCAGGACTATAAAAAGATATTCTTTCAGGAGGAGAAGCTGCCAAACACAAACAAATTTACTGAGCACAAGACAATGAGATGAGAACTCACATCCCAACAAATTTACCTAAGTAGTTACCATTACTTCTGAAAATACATAAAGAACCTTAAAAATTATTTAGAACTTTTACATACTCTCTGAAACCTAATAAAACTAAGGAATATTAAAATACCTGTTATAATATAAGTATTGGAAAGCATCATTTATTTTGGGAACAACTGTAAACATGCATAAATAATAAGTAGTCTGTTGTAAACTATTAATTTAAAATATTAATAAAATATATATTACTTATACCTAGATCACTTAATTCATATACAAATGTGTGTTTTGCTAAAGACTAATTTACTTCAGTATGATACTTAATTAAGAAAGAACCTGAAAATATGTTCTTTCTTTAATAAAGACAACATTTGCAATGTTACAGTGGTCGAGTTTAAACCTAAGAAGTTTGCTATGTCTTTAATTATTTGCAATCAGTGGTAGCAATAAGGTGAATTTGAATTACCTGTCACAGTGTCCAGTAGCACTCTTATCAGGTCAAGGAACAGGTTGGGTGTCTGACTGAAAAAGCCACAAGGCAAATTCCTGTGAAAACAAAGAAGAGAAAGACAGCATCCTAGCTTCCTATTGCATCAAATACTAATTTTTACACATACACATATTCAGTGTGTGCAAAGAATAAAATAATTTAACAAGTATAAAATAGTCTGTGTATGCACATTTATTCAGATATGAATTTGGCAACAGATCAAAGTGCCTATTGTCAATATCTGACTCCTATTATAATGCACACATCATGTAAAAACATACTCGAAAGCAAGTCATCCATTAAAAATTTTTAGGCTCAAACACCAATGGTTTTAGATGTATGTGTAGTTATATCAACATTTTGCATTCTTCAGATTGTATATTAAAACATATGATTCAAGCAAGAGTGGACTGACCTCGGAGAGATAATAGTTTTTCTTTTTAAACTGGTTTTATATGATTAATTTTTCCAACTGGTCCCCATCCATATAGATACCTCCTAAATATATTACTGGATGAGATAAATAACACAACGCTTAGAAGACCTGGAATTCTTCTGATTTTCATTTTTAGATTTCATACATGTATTCAAGACTGGGAGAGATGTTTAAATTTGGAAGCTTGGATGAAAAATAATGTATGTTTCTTTTAAACATATATCTGTGTTGTTCTGTATTGTTATGACTGGTAATTAAGGAGACCATCTAAGGAAGTATATGCTATTATTCTATCTTTATCTATTCCTGTCTTGGGGTGACTCTATCATGTGTATCCCCTATCATGCTCTATGCCCAAAAAGTAGCATTGTGCCTTTTCTGTGCCTTTAAACTGAGCTTGAAAAAAAAAACCCAGATGAACTTTCCAAAGCAGCTTCTCAAGGACA